>BGPR01000129.1:896057-1097207 GCA_013235015.1 Araneus ventricosus
TAGAAAATCATATGTATTTTTGTACACTTGCCACCAGAGGTCCCAGTGTACCTGAACTATTTGTCAAGGTGCTCATTTGATATGATGAATCCTGAAAAAGAAACTAACCCATCAAAAGTAATTTTTTTCCTGTTGAATTTTGTGTTAATACTTCCTAAACATACATAAATTACTTTATAGTAAAATGCTAACTTATAAAAGCACAGTTTTAGCTATAATAACATGTGTTAGAAATTATGTTAAGCCCAACCTCAATTTAGTAGTCAGCCATTTTCCATGAAATGGCCAAGTGGCTATGGACCATTCCCAAGATGAGATGTACCTTGGTGCATGACCACTACATGGTCTACCACTTATGTTTTATGGAAAAATGTGTAATGAATGTTACCACATCCCGTGTTGACTGGAGGATCTGAAAGGCAGCTTCGGAAATTAACATTTGGAATTGACTTGTCTGATTACAATGTTGGTTAAAGCCTACTCATAGGTAGGAGAGGATTGTATTAAATACGACGGACCTCTTTGGTTTTAATAATATGATTTATTTTCTCCGCTGAATGGGGAGTTGATTGATTTGTTCTTCGCATGGGCGAAGCTGATGACAGATCATTATTTCTTTGATACTACAAGGTTTCTTACATTCGGCCACTTGGGGCGCTACAATTAGGCAGGGTGTGCTTACGTAACATACTCCACCTTGAAATTACAGCCGCAAAAAAAAATATTAACACATTACACTTAAAATTTGAAAAAACATATATACAAATTAAATACTGAAAGGAAAAATACGATTTCAATATAGAAGAACTTTAAAATATACATTATATACAATTAAATAAGTTCAATTCAATATAGAAATATATTTACAATATCACAGATGTATATACTTTTAATTAATTCATTGGGAGTAAACATATTTGACTAATACCTCTTTTAGCAATACCAAATTGAGACTTTGACTATCACAACTCTTACATAACCATCTAATTGAAATTATTTCTGCTGTTAAGTTAGAAATTCTTCAAATGTGAGTTTAACTGAACCTACAGCTCTCCTTAGTAGGCTGGGTTGACTCCCGACTCCCACAAGCCTCCAAGGAAGGATTTTGGTGGAATAAAATTTCCAGTTAATACTTTTCATTAGTTAAATAATTAAGTTAATTTATCATCAGGATTACTCATCAATTTTGCAATCTTTTAATTCTGAATTTGTACCTACAAAAAATTTCCTGCGTTATCCGAAAAAAAAATGCATGTACATTTACCTCGTCGGGCAAAGAAGCGTTTTTAGGTTGCAATTAATGCATTAGATGTTAAATCTGTAGCTTCAAGATGTATAGCCTTTGGCAAAAGGCAATGAAGACTACTATATAAACCTTTTGAAAAGCACTTTCGGTTGTACCATATTTGAATTAAGAAGATCCACAATCAATCCCACAGTTTGAAAATGTTGGGCTGGTGACTCTTTCGGCAACCAAATTTCCTAATAATTGATTACAACTTACTGGTTTATTTCTGAAACAACAATACATTTCATTAACTATTTTCTAGCCAATTCCTACCTCCAACTGGCCAAAACTCTTGTGCGACAAGATGAAGTAGGTTTGGGGGGCCTACATGTAAATACCTTTTAGTGAAAGATTCCATTATTATTTTTGTAAGTCTATATTTGGGAAGAAGCAGGTACATCTATACAGATGGCGCTAAAATCGGCATAGGTTCAAGGTACACATATGTCCAAGGTACACCACCTTCCCCTATTATAAAATAATATAATATATTAATTTTACATATTATTATATTATTTAATAAAAATATAAAAAATTGACTTCTATATTAAGAATTTTTTAAAAAACATTTAAAAAAACAATATGAACAAGTACTTAACGATAACATCTATATGCAAATGGCTTGGATGTTCTAATAATATTGCTTCAGTCGACATACTTTTTTCAAATAATTTTATAATTTTAAGATATTTTATTTTTATTTTATTTCAAATATTGGAATAAATAAACATTTTCCTTGTACTCTTTAAATACAGTTTACAAATAAATGTTCAATTTGGATTGTGATTATCAAGATTAATGTACTTTCATATTTTATGAAAACATCGATGTCTTAATGTTTTAAAAATACATAATGCTGTTTACATATGAGATAAATATGCGTTCGCACCACCTTAACAATCACACCGAATTGCGATAAGGATAGCAGACAATAGTGATTGACATTGGATGGCATGAAGGCACCATCGAGTTCCCGGAATTCCTGTCACAATAATCATTTCGAAGTCTTATCTCAAAACCTTTCTCGTCGTCAGGTCACACGTTTTATACCTTGATTTCACCCGCGACTTATCTCATGCTCTTTAGAAGAGCCCGGGGAAAGGAAACAATCCCAAGGAACTTTAATGATAAAATCTGTCAGTTTATATCTTCGTAGCTGATGGATGTTTTGATTGAAAAGTCAGAGACAACCAAAAGATTTTTAACAAGGAACTGACGCATGGTTTCTCAAACTGCACTCTATCACAGCCGTAAATTGTTAGAAAAATTGGTCGTTATTCTTCGAGAAAACTGAAATTTTAGTTGAAAAAATAACATTTTAGTCGTTTATATTAATTTTTTAGGCGAAATATAATTATTCATGAGTTTGCATGTTTGAGAAAATGAGAAATTAAATTTAATGTCAACATTATCGGGCCAACTATCTTCTGACAAAATATAATAGACTTAAAATGGACCAACTTCTGTGAAAAGAAAACGTATATCAAGATTTGTATTTAGCATTTTGGCTGCGAGTAAACTCGAGCTTTTCATGTTATACAGTCAATTCATGCTCACAATACACATGTCGATCAATATCCGCTTTAGCAACGAATTGCTTGTTGCAGTCAGGCCGGGTGCTGGAGATTTTTTTGGTTTTCCTCCAAACGAAACACAAATGTGGGCTAGTTTTTCCTGAAAGTGCCCCAGTAAAGCAAGTTATTCCTTAATAACCATAAGGGCTATAGGCATAAGGGTAAGAAGTGGTGAAAAATCTCGTTCTCCTATCTTGTCGTTTTGTCCAACAAAAGATGCCATTCTTCATTATCATGAACCCTTGACCTATAGACTTAGACTAGATATGCTAGACCATGTGGGGTTAGAATCATCACCAAGGGACATTCAGATAGTTAATTTTAAATTTAATCATTAAATAAGATAATTATATGTTAAGTTTGATAAAATGAAAGGAAAGACATTAAAAATATAATAAGATTAAAAAACGTTTTAAAGAATGCTATGCATGATTTCTTTTGCAATAAAAGTTTAATGAAGAATAGATGACATAAATACTTTTTCTCATGAAAGATGATTTCCTCAAATCCACTGTAATACTCAGATTATAAACTTGGCTATAACAAAAATCCTGACTATAATGCTGATACTGACAAAAGCACAAGTACATAGCTAGAAGACTTATTTGACACTTCTGAATTAACACTTGTACAATAAAACTTGACAGTGAATCAGAACCACAAAGGGAAAAATTAACCCTATATGTATATAATGTCAATACCCGAAATTCTTAGATTGTGTGTTCCGACACCAAATAGGGTCACGTATATAAATTTATTGTCACGAGATCATTGACATTTACTGCTTTTGATAGATTCTTCAATATTTTTCAGTAAAAATACTTCAGAAATTTGGATTTGAAATATTTTATAAAAATTCTCCTAAGGAATGTAGTTAATGGAACTTATTTTTGTTTACCATTTTCAATGCTACGCTTTCCTCTTTCACTTTTTCGCATTCGAAATATACAAAGAGAAACTTTTGTAACCGTGAAATAATTCGACCTCGAGATTTTGATGAATCTCTACGTTTTAGATCTCCCTAAGTCCAGAAAAACCATTTTTAAATTATATCTCTCTGTATGTATGTGAATACGATAATTCTAAAAATGGAAGGCTATCGATAGTTGAAACTTGTATGGAGTCATTACACCATATTTGTAGATCTGTATCAATTCTCGGGTCAAATCGTCGACAAGAAGATTTTCTGATTGTCTATCCTAGTGTATGTGAACACGGTAGCTCAAAACTGCATCGAGCTTGACAAATGATATTTGGTACGATTCCTTTACACCAAAATTGGATACTCCACGTTCGTACTTGATTCTCTTCAATATAAGAAGCTGAAAGCAAAGCCCGCCATATCAAAAGAACCCCCGCCCTGCTTCCGCATACAGATCACACTGAAACACTTTCCGCCGCGACAAAAATACCGGCACTGTGGGCGAACACATGGGCTGCTGTGACCCCTCATTACAGGGGTGGGATCCATCATCGGAGATGGGCCTTACCATCCACATAACCATTAATGTATTCCACCAAAAAGCAATACTCTGCTTACTTATACGGCAGATTCTCATCTCCATATTTGAGGTGCCCTCTTAAATGGGAAAGTCCGCCATATGGTGTATACGATTAAGTCGCGAGGAGAACGTTCTCGATTATTGTTTTCCCACTTATGGTCCACTTAGATTTGCCGAATATGTTTTTTGTAATCGAAATGGGGGGGATTGCGATAAAATTTAAGATGCTTTTGTGTTTACCAGATTTATAAAGTTGCTTAGCAAACTCTTTCTTGGTTCTTGAATAAGTTATAAGAGTTTTAATTTAAAATTCTTCAGATCAGTATAGAGTTATAAACTTTACAAGAAAATCTGTACGGGGTAAGATATTCGATACTAAGGTTTTGAAAAATAATTTACATTGTCTCTTATTTCAATTTCTTGAAAAATGTAAAACTATATAGGATGCGTGTTGCAGCTGGCTCTCAGTTAAGATTCCTTTATAATAAGAACAGCAAAAGTGAATGGCATTTTATGTTTTTAGCATGCTGCACGATAAACCTAAAAACAATATTTGTTTTAATTAAAAAATTATTGTTATCTAAACCACAAGCCGTTCGCATGTTTGGGGAGAAATACTCAGAATACTCATATTTGTTGAAAAGTTGCTCCTCAATTGTAACTTTTTAATAATGGAAAATTTTACAAAGTATTCAAAGAAAAGAATATTAATATTCAGAGAAAATAATTTAAAAGTTAGTTAGATACTTCATTTCTTTATCATTTCCAATTTAGCAATCCGAGGAACTATCTCTAGCTTTCTCCGAAATGCATTATTGCGTCACATCATATAAAATGTTATACCGTAGCCCAGCGACGTAGCAAGTTTCATTCTGTGAAAGCCAAAAATATCTAGTTTTGATGCTCGTATTTACTTTTCATATATCGACTGTCATAAAATTTTAAATAATTAGGCTTTCTTAAGCGCATTATGTATTTGTTTGTAACATAAAATATCTACAAAAAGTAAAATCAAATAAACTGCAATTAACAATTAAAACAAATTCAAAAAATATTAAAAAATCATGACAATGTTTCAGTAGCGCGCAATATGCCGCTGCATACAAAAAACAAAGGGAGACAAAAAAACATACCAAATAAGCATAAAGCCAAAGAAATTCAACCTGAAAAACTATACTATGGAATCCGATTAAAAAAACTTGAGAAATTTTTCTATAAGAAGCTTGACTTTCATCAAAAGACGCTTCTTGTAACATGAAAGATCCCAAGGAAAGTAGAGAAAAAGTAAAAATCACAAACATTTTATAAATATCTATGTTATTTACAAATTTTCACTATTCCCTATTGTAGTCATTACAGTGTAAATATAACATCTCTTTTAGTCGGCCCGTTTGAGCGGACCAGTCATCTTCGAAAATTCTACACTTTGATTTGACTTTGAACCGTGCAGTTTTTAACCCCTAAAATTTTTTTATTTTTGAGAAACGATGAAAAACTATTTCTGTGAAGTAAATTACTAAATAGATAGAATAATCTATTACAATTGTCAAAATAATGCAATTTGATGAATACTTCCAGAATCTGTTATCTAAACTGAGAGCCTTTAACATTCATTTGCTAAAACGATGTCAGAAAATGATGCTTTCACCTATTGTTTCCTATCAACGCAAATACACGAGACTGTTCCATCTTACTTATTTTCGATAAAAGAATGGATGAAAATAAAAGCTCAACAAGAAATGTTGTAACAGAAATTGGAAAGATAAATGATTAATACTTGATGTAAAATATTTTTAAGTATCTGATTTAGCAATTTTGAGTCTCCTTTTTCTTTCTTATTTAGCTCTTGATCAAATTTTCTCAGGAATGTGAGCAACTATCTTCACACTCGAGTCAACTTAGAAGCATTTAGATATTTAAAATTTCTTCCATTTTATTAGAAATAGATAATTATAAATATATTTCTTGTCTATCTTTTAACTTAGCAGCAATCGTTTGACATTTATTCAGGCTACTTACGGTGTAGGCTCAAGTGCTTAAGCAGTACAGATGATCATATGAGTTTTGAAAGATAAGCTTTCTTAGCATTTGTAGCAGATTTAGCTAATTGCTCGAATTTGCTCAGGAACTTGAACATTTATCTTCATACTTAAATCAACTTAGATGCATTTAGATGTTCAAATTTTCTTCCATATTGTTAGAAGTAGATAATTGTAGATAACTCTTCTGTTTATCTTTTGTTTTAACTTAGCAGCAATCATTTGGCATTTATTCCGACTGCTTCAGATGTAGGTTCAAGTGTTTAATCAGCATAGATGATCTTACGAGTTGAACGATAAGCTGTTTTAGCGTCTCTTTCAAACAATACGTTAAAATACGTTTGTCGAAGTTACGTACATAGAAAAACGATAGATGAGCATTTTCGAATAAAGAATATAGGCTGTAAAAGACAACATGTAGTTAGGTGACATGTACAATGACGTTTATTGTCATTGTGACGTCACCAGAATTGACTTCACTAACAGTGGCACCCAAGTTTCCACTTATGCATCAGTATTTAAAATAGCATGATTGATATATTCGGAAACTTTTCTATTTTCTCGTATACGAAGTGTAGAAAAGGAAATCATTGTAATAGTCGAAAAATTTTTACTCGAGATTTTGATGAATCTTCACGTTTTGGCCCTCCCTGAGTAAAAAAAAATCAATTTTTGAAATTATGTCTGCCTGTGTGTACGATAACTGAGAAACGCAACGAGGTAAATGATTGAAATTTATAGATTTGAATCAATATTCATAAAAAATCAAATATGGCAATTTTCACCAAAATTGTAGATTTCTATCAAACTTTGGACGAAATCCGCTTACGGGAAATCTGTCTGCTAGTCCGTGTGCCTGTGAACGCGATAATTCAAAAATAGAATGAGCTATGTGGTTGAAATTTGGCATATGGTTTTGTCACCAGATTTGTTGATTTAAGTCATATTTCGGACCAAGAGCGTAAAAGGGTTGACTGTCTGTCGGTTTGTCTATACGCGTATATGCGAACGCAATGATGCAAAAACGCCGCAAGCTACGTGAATGAAATTCGGTACGTGGTCTTGTCACCCAAAATGTAGACCTGCATCAGAGTTTGGATGTAGTCGCTCAAAAAGGCACGAAATGCATATGCGATTTTCTTCAGTATGTTACGAAAATTAAATCAATACCCGATACATAGAATCACAAAATTTTCATCCTTTAAGGTGGGTTTACACGAGGCCAATATTGTCTCGACAATAAATTCATGCATGTGTAGAAAGAAGATCAGGCATGCGGAGAAAGGATAACACATGCGCAGAAAAAGAGGGCAATGGCCAGTTCTTGCCCCAACGGGACAACTGCATGCCATTGTCAGACAATATTGGCCTCGTGTACCTACCTTTATTTCCCCACTCTTTCTGGCAGTCTCTTCCGACCTGGAAATTAGATATATTTTTAAGTCTATCTGAGTATAGGAGAGGGTAACGGTATAGGGCACACTAGATTTACCTACCTCCACTTGTTGCTAGGAGAACCAGCACCAATGTGTCCACGATGTAAATGTTTCCCATACACTGTCAGAATGCCCAAACTTTAATGTCCAGCGTCTGCAGTTTTTCAAAATGCCTTCAAATTCCTTATTCAGTTTATTTGGCAAAACACTGCATGTTCAACTTTTTGCGTGCTTACAGTCCGTAAAGTTTTATTCACTGATATAAATTATGGTTTTATTATACTGAGTACTTTTTTACTTCTGTCATTCCACCATTGTCTTAATTTCCTTTTACATTGCTATCACTTTCAATTTTGTTTGGCGCAGTATAGTCAAATTAATGGCTCTTGCGCCAAAAAACACAGCAACACTGTTTTATTTTGCACTTCAGCCACCTAGGCTGATCATCGACATCGCATCTCAGGATCGAATGAAATGAAGGCGTACTGAAGGTAAATATATGTGTCATCAGTTAGGTGAAATTGATACTCAGATGAACAGTATGAATAATGCATAAAAATTGTTTTGAATAATAAGTACAGGAATCACAAAAATATTTCTAATTTATAAAGACTATATGAAGTCAAATATGGTTAGTTTTAATTTCTTTTAACCTTTTAAAATGAAACACAAAAAAGAGTACATGCATCTTTTCGGAAATGTCTAATATTTTCCGAAGTCAATTTACATAGTATGCAATTTTATGGAAACTGATTATATTTAGACCAAGAGATTCATCATTCATGCTGAGGTTTATTGGGACATTTTAAATTGCTTTTCTCTACCTTTAATTAAACATTTCGTTTTAGTTTGCAAATGACACAAGTTTTTTTCCCCTTAAAATAAAACTACTCTATGGGCAATTTTGTAAAAAAAAAATGCACATTAGTAACTTGAGTATGCATTTTCTATTTTCACGCACAGAAAGTGTAGCTATATAAAATATTGCAATTGTTGAAAACTTCTACCTCTTGATGAATCTCACCGTTTTAGATCTCCCTGAGTTCGAAAATATGCCTGTTTGTTTGCCTATGAACACGTATACTCTGCGATGGAACAAGCTAGATGAATGAAAGTTGGCGTATGGTGTTTGCACCACTATTGTAGATCTGTTCCGAATCCTCAAAGGAAAGTCTTTCTATCTGTTCGTTTGTATGTGAACGCGATAACTCAAATGCATAGCGAGGATAAATGATATTAAGTTTATGGTCTTGACATCAAAACTATAGATCAGTATCAAATTTTGGACTCAATCAGTCAACGGGAAGAGGTCCAAAAGATGTGCTTGATTCTCCTCAGGATACGGCAGAAAAATTCACCATATGGAAGTATACTAGAAATTCGAGGGGAGAATACCCCCGCTGGTTTTATGTGTAATCGCAAAAGTGTCTGCATGTAATATTCCGCTTTTCATCATATCGAAACCTGGACTGGATACCTGTCCCTGTTCGAGACACTCAATATTTCGTCGTCGTTCAGGCAAAAGTCACTAAGTCCAAAGCTATAATTTCGGGATGTGGTCAGTTTACTTTATTATTTTGAGTCGTTATGATAAATAGTAAAAATTATTTTACAAATTTCTAGCTTGTACGGTTGGTTAATTGATGTTTAGATAACAGGTTTATATCAATAAATGATTAACTGTAAATTCAAATTGATTGCAGTAGTCAGTCAAAAGTCTTTTGTGGACTTAGTGACTTCTGCCTGAACGACGGCGATATACTTCTCACATACTTCAAACAATTATTTCAAGATACCCTTCCATTAAAAATGTTTATGAAATAATCTTTTATGCGGTTGAATTTGAGCATGAAGCTTCAAATGATTTCGAAGTTGCTCTCTGGTTTCAAAAAAAAAGTTGAGGAGGGGAAAACAAACATTGTTAAATTGCTTGCATTGTGCAATTATAAGGCTTGTTCAAATGAAAGTTGAAGTGCAAAAGAAGCAGTGGTGTTCTGGAACTTTCAAACATCTGCTGTAAATGGCGCTGTATGTCTAGGGAAGCGGCGGTGTTTGATTTAGCGGCCGTGTATTGTTTTATAAACAAAAAGGTACCAGAACCAGTGAAGGACGTGTCATGGATTCCTCCAAGGAGGCGCAGCGTGCTGTAATTTAATTTTTATGTGTCGAAGTTGTTTGTGGAATGGACATTTATAGGCGAATGACGAATGTGTATGGGACTGAACTTTTTTTTAAATTTTTTTCTGAGTATTTTCGGGCCTTTGAAAAAAGCATTTAAGGAATGCAGGTTTGCGAACGATAATGAGGTCCGTACTGCAAGCGTTGAAGAATGGCAACCAAAGACTTTCTTCAATACCGGTATTCATAATCTTGTGAAACAAAGGGAAAATTGTTTTAAGATACATGGTCATTATGTGTAATAGATGTGTATATACCAATTACTGATTTCATTCTGTATAAACTGTCCTTAACGTCCCATCGGATGGTGTGTGCTTACGACATACATTTTTGTTTACATTTGACATTTTGATTTGTGCACACAATTTCCAGGGCCGGATTAAAGTTTCTAGGGGCCCAGAGGCATTGTAAGTCTTGGGGCCCCCTTTTTCTCTCCCCAAATTCCAAAATCAGATATATTAGTATTGATTTTAATTTAATGTCTAAATAAGCAGTTTTAAATAGAAAATTTTGACGAACTGAAATAGAAAACCATTTCATTGCGGATCACTTTCAAGAGAGATGATTTCAGTATAGAGAGTTTAAATAATTTAAATTTAAAAGTAACTTTATACAAAATTGTAAAAAAATGACAAAGCTTTATAACACAATTTAAATACTATTTAATTAAAGGTTCGGACATTTTTTTTTAAATAGAAAGCAAATTTTTTTCTTTAAATTTATAAAACAACATAACATAAAAGTTTCAAAAGGTAATTAATAAGGAATGTTGTTAGGATAATGTTCCAAAATTTAAACGATACTCGATTTTAATTTGAATAAGTTCGAGTGCACGGCCTTTGAAAATTAATTTGAACAAGCCTTATAGTACTTTCGTATCAAACATCGTAATGGGAGAAAAAGCTCTTTTTTGAATCAAGCAGTAATTTGTATGGTGGAAGTTGATTGATTGGAATTTTATGGGACAAGAAACGTAACTGGCGATGCAGATCCAAACAATAATCATTTAACAACAATAAAATCAATAAAAGCACAAATATAAAACTACACAAGGGTCAAGCAAGTTAGCCTCATTTATTTAAAAATCTTTTAATAAAAGCAATTAAAACCTTCAATGTAAGTTAAAATCAGTTTTTATTTCTCCTGAAATTACGAAAAGGATTCATTTGGTTTTTTTTAACATATATGTTTTTCCGATTCTAAGTAAGGGTAAAAAAATAGAAATAAGGTTGGTTGGTGTAAAGCTTAATGGCACAAGAGACAGATTTGGCTGTGAGGTGCCAAAAGTATGGTATAAACAGGATCTGAGAATAATAGATTTCATGATAAAGTGAAGAACAATTTTTAAAATTCGAGTAACAATGGCTGTACAAAAAATGAAAGCAGTGATAAAATTCAGAAAAAAAGAACACCAGAAGATCAGATAAAAAATAAACAAGTAAAAAGTTCAAGTCAATAAAAACTAATACCGACAATAAGCGAATCACAAGATGTGACAAATACCTCGTTAATGTAAAAAAAAGTATTGATAACAATGGAACCCAAGAAACCATTAAAAAAATTATAAAAGAATCAATAAAAAGTTATCTCTTTTGTTCTATATAGGCGAGATTATACTTGAAATAACCAGCTTTCATTACGGTCTCTTTAACATATTTAGATGTTTTTATGATTATCTCGGTATTTTGCTTCAAGTTCGATGTATCCTCAGAAGGTTTGCTGAATTTATACTGTATTATGTCGCTCTCCAAAGAACTGGATTTTCTCATTTTTAACTCACAATCAGAATCGGGAAACAATCAAGAAATGTGGTAGAAGTATGTAGAACAATTGGAATAATTTGTTCACCACTTAAGGGACAAGCTTTATAACGGCCCATGAGTTATTGAGAAATATTTTGGCCCGATAGCGCCACCCACCATATAGCTTAACTAGGGCCCTTAGGCAATACAGGCTTCGTGCCGCTCGTTTTCCCCTCCTCAACTTAAAAAATCAGATATTTTTATTGATTTTAATTTAATCTTTATATAAACTGTTTTAAATAGCAGATATTATGACAAACTGAAATAACAAAACAATTAAAACAAAGATTATGAGCTTTTCTGTAAGGATAAAAAATATGCGGATTCCAAGTTAATTTATTATCAAAGAGAATTCCAAGATATTTTACAGTTTTGGCGATTTTAATAGATTTGCCGTTTAATTTAAAAATTGGATCTCTTTTAAAAACTATTGTATGAGTTTAGATAAAGACATTGAACTAATTGACCTAAAAGACGACGCCTAACACTTGTCAGAGGCGATCTCTAATTTCAAAAAATTTAATTCTTTGAAAATCAAATCAAGAGCATTGTTAGTATTTAAGTCCAAAATTCCTCTGGTACGAACAAAAGTGACAAGGGCCGCCAGGTCGTCGGCAAAGGCCTGGAGATAGTACAAATCATTATTAAGTTGAAAGACATGATTAAAATAAAAATTCCATAAAAATGGGACCAGGACAGAGCCCTGAGGACACCCTTTTAAAATCTCGTTTTTAACAAACAAATTATAATGGTTGAGAACAGCACTCCTATTAATTAAATAAAAATAAATAAAATTTCTATAAGCAAAAGGTACATGATTTTTATCAAATAAAGCAAATGAAATGGACCAATTCATATTGTCAAAAGTAGCCTTGATGTCAATAGACACCAAGGCGGCATGTAAATCATTTGTTAAAGATTGAATTTTAGTAATCATTTTTGACACAGCTAGCTCGTAGCACCTATTTTCCCTGAAACCGTGTTGGTTAGGATGAATAACATCATTGGTTAAGCCCAACAAGGGAAGACAGTTACCGGCTCGGGGATTTCCCAACCTCGGAACATGGGCCAGCCGAAACCCATCCTCCAGAAATGCTGACCACCCTTAGCGCCAAGCCCTAGAAGATGACTCTTTCGTCTGAACACTAGAGGAGAGCAGTATCTAGCTTCCCAGCTTATTGATACACCACGGAATACACTGAACTACCTGTCCAAGAGGTCACCATGCACAGTCAACACGTACGGTATTTTGTTGCCCATGAGAAGCTAGAAGCAAATAGAGCGGTGACAGCTGAAAGTAAAACCTGGAGGAAAGAGCAAGCGCACACACACCAGGGGTGGCGGCAATGGGGGTACCAGGGAAGCCAGGGTCCCCCTATCGGGGATGCTGTGCCCCCCTCCCCCAACGTGGAAAATTTTTGCACCCTGTTCACGCAAAGGGGTATTCAACTAGTAGATACGTGAAGATCTGGCGAAATTTTGAGACCAATTTTATTACACTCCATCCCCCGTACAGCAGATCGTGCCCCCCGTCGGGGAGACGCTGCCCCCTCCGTTGGGTAGAACGTGCTCCGCCGTCGGGCAGACCGTGCCCCGTCAGACTCTAACGCTACTCCTGACACATACACGAAAAAAGAAGACCAGGTCACTAGGGTACAGTAGTGGTGCCCCTTACATCTAAAGAAAAGAAGATGCACCCCTGAAGGGTTGGATAGTAGTAATGACATTTTATTTTTCCAAAGAATTAAACTTTCGTATAATTTTATTGGCAATTCTTATTTTTGTAAGTTGGTGAAATTAAAAGAAATACAGTAACAAGCTTATTGACTATTATTAGAAGTTATACTTTTTAAGTAAATGAGTCTCTTAGATATTCTTTTAGATTATTAAAAAATTCTTTGACTTTTGCATTTACTGAATATCTGAAGGTGAATTTTTCAATTAAAGTCCTGTTTTGAAGTCGTCCAGACAAGATAACTTCAAAACAGTAAAATCTGAATCCTGGTCAAATGAAGAGGACGACAAAAAGGTATAACTCGATTGCAAGCAGTATATAAAGGAAGATATTTGACATCACTATTTCTTTACACAAAAAACTTCAACGATCATTTTATTGCGATACATCCTTCTCAAATTCTTATCACTTTCGGTGTGTATGTTTATTTAAGGATGTTTGAGTAAACGCACCTGAAAGAAGACCGCGATACTTCATGAATGAAATAAAGATTTTGTTGGAAACTTACGTTTTATCATCACCCACGTACGGTTGTTCGAATGTTTGAAGTAGAACGGAAAAGTTTATCTTATTCGTAAAAAAACCCTTAATGTTACAATGCAGAAATGAAATTTACAGTGCTGAGTGAAATCTCCTTTTCATGTTTTATGAGTATAGGAACTCCCTTCAAGGAAGTGAAATATTTCTGACAGAAAAGAAATCACTGATTGGTGACATCTTTTAAGGGTCAATAACGCTGGACACACGCACACAGTTAATGTTGATGAATCACGACAGTGATAAAATGAATGGTGGAAGGGCAGTAGTCCTACGAAGCAAATGTTTTTATAACTAAAACTTTTCTATTTAACACAAGTCCTAAAACAGATAAATGCTTTGCGAATCAAATATGTGAAAAAATCTTAGATGTGACATCCGGAAAAATATACTGAAATTAACCAATTTCGCATTAAATTCTGATTTTCTCGTATACAGAGTACACAAAAAGAAAGTTTTGTTAGTGCCGAAAACATCGACCTTGAGATTTTGATGAATCTCCAAGTTTTAGGCTTCTCTCAGACCGAACAGAAAAAAAAAACTTTTTCGAATTATATTTGTCTGTGCACACGATAACTCAAAAGCGCAACGATCTCGATGTGTGTATTCACCCATTATGGACAAGTTTTCTGTTTTGTTTATTTGTGATAGGTCTTCGCCTTACCCATCAACTTCCAGTGATGATGTTAAATCAATGGGAATCTTCAAAATTTCATCACTCTGTTTGAAGATATTAATTAATGTTTAAAGTGGAGTTTACTAATTTTATGGCTTAAGGATACTTTGAAAATATTAAATTTTACGTTCCTATTGTTGTAGCTCTCAATGTTTACTTGGAATAAGAGCCTAATTTTGTTGAAAGGTTGCTATAATTATTTTTTATCGCTCTTTTTGTCGCTTTGTGCACTCAAGAAAGAACTGATTCGAACTTGGAGCTTGAAATGGAATCCAGTTGGATTTGGCGATCGCTTAAATTGGAGAGTTATTGGAAAACGGGAGTGAACCCTCACCACGGAAGTTCTGTGCAACCGAAATAAACAAATCAGAAAACTCGTCCCTATGCCAAAACTATATTATTTCACTTTTTCAAAAACTTAATCCGTCAACAAGTGGACTGTCCGCTTGCTTATCTGTCCCTGCATATGTGAACACAATAACTCAAAAGCACAAAACGCCTAATAAATAAAATTTGTTATGTGATCTTGACAACCAAACTATAGATGTATCTCAAATTCTGTATCCAATAGACAGATGGGAAGAAGTTCGAGATGCATACTCGTTTTTCTTCCCTATAATACGAAGCTAAATATGAAACGCACTGATTGTGTAGGTATAACAATACATTTCTAATACATTTTTAAACGAAACAAAACAAACAAAAAGTTTTAGTATCCATGTGTCTTAGCATAACGAAGAAAAGTGATTACTGGAGCTGAAAAAGTGGCATTTAACGAAATGGCAATTGAATCAATGTTTCACAGACTCAAACTCATCTCGTCGCCTTAACACATGCTGTCATCATACCATCTTAAACTATTGATACATCATCTTACTGCCAATGAGCAAAGATCCTCTCCAACCACAAGACAAATTATTTTCTTCTGTTTTCTTTTAAATTTTATTTACTAATTATTACATTTTATTAATTTTTCATTTTTTGCTTATTTTTATGTATGCTTATTTATTTATTACGGATATTTGTATTTCCTTATTACTTATGTTAGTAATTACTTATTATGTTTCTTGTTTATATTTTATTGTATTTATATTGAAATTTGTATTTTGTATTATATTACTTATGTACCACCGACTCGTGAGATGCTTTAGACCCTTTGGGCAAGCAGGGTCGGCGTGGGCAATAAAAAAAAGACATTATGCCACACTACGAATTAAGCTGTGAGAATGCTGCCTTAGTATCGCATGTCTTGCTCCACTTTATACAAAAAGTTAAATTCTTGAAAATTAAAAGCTGCATTAATAAAAGAGATAAACCTTCTTCACTTCTGAATCAAGACTACTAGGATTAATGACAATTACGGCTTATCAATTTAACAATGAACAATACGGCGAATGATACTCAAAAAAGGGCCTTTGACTTTATTTAACACCGAAATGGAAACATGGGAGTCAGCGTGACTCCAACTAGGAGAGGGAAACCTCCCTTCTCCAAGCCACGCTATTTGCAAGCCTTAAACTAGTTGTGGACCAATGCCGTCCGTTTAGGACCTGCCCTCGCCAGTTCAGCAGGTAGTTTTTCAAACCTTATGAGTCAGACTGAACCAGAGGAAAGGGTTCAGCATCCCAAGATTAGAATATATTGTTAACAAACTGATTGGAGCAATGAAGATATCAAACAGGAATGTCACGTTTGACTAGCCATAACTGGTTCATGAGCGTTCCTCTCAGGTTGCAGCTTTCATATAATGGAATATTTATTAAATTTATTTAAAAAACATAAATTTATGTAAAATTTTTATTAAAAGTAACTATTTTAATAAATAAGAATTCTTCTTGTTTCGTTTCTGTGTTCATAAAATGGAAGAACACTTTCAAAACGGACTAATCTTGGATCAGAAGTCAAATTGACTATGTTTTCATTGAGGAGTCACAGCGCTCCCGTTTCCAATCCAGCGTTAATCAAAATTCTCACACTCAATGTCAGATGCTTAACTTTCTGAATTTTTTAAAATCCACATCATTGCACTCATCCAAAAGGTTTAGATTGTTTTAAAGGTAGACGGGGAAAATATAAAAGTTCGCAGGGCAAATCCAAGCCCTACGGAAAGCACATATTATGCAATCATGAAAAAATATACAGTTAACACATTGTCACATCGAGAACAAAATATTTGCCCTGTGACAAAGAGAAAACCAAATTTTGAGTAGCAAACAAAGCTTAAAATGTTATTACATGAAAAATACTTTCTGTATTTTGACAGTATTAGCTGAAGATTGCCTTGTCTGCTTGATCTAGTAACTTTAAAACGCAATTCGGTGTATTATAATGATTATTCTGCAGGCACGTACAAATGAATGCATACTGTTTCGAGATAACACTGGAGTGCAGGTCTAAAAATTGCACTCTTAAGTATGTTTATTTTCTTTATTAATAAAGATTTATCTTTAAAAATTCAGTTATAACAAGAAAAATGACAAAATTCACCAGTAGCCTTTCCATCGCGAGAGTATTAAATCTAGATGATTGAAGAAATTAAGGAAAAAGAAAACAATTTAGGTATAAAGGAAATGAAATAGAGAAAGAAAGAATCCAAGAGATGAAAGAGAGCCAATTTGGATCTCCTATTAACTGCAAATTTCACGGCCTCAACCAGGAGTGGCGTTAGAGTCTGCCGACGGGGAGTCTTTCCGACAGGGGGCACGCCCTCCTGTACAAGGGGATAAGAGTAATGACGACCCTCTCAAGTCTACTAATTGAATAGTCCGTTATGTGAATGAGGTACAAAATTTGCCCCGACAGGGGGTATATGGTCCCCTGTACACCCCAATGGCGCCACACCTTCCCTTGATAGAGGAATAGAATACCTCCCGTTTGTTATATGGTAGTGGTTCTATTCCTGCGTTATCTAGCATATCTAGTAAAGTTCATGAGTCAGAAACTGACGAAAAAAGAGAAGCGTGGCATCTTCTGGTGGTCAAATCAACTTGGAGCATCTAGATATCACTTGAAATAGAATTCTGATTTATCTTCAATATACAGGGTGTAGGTTGCCTTCCTGGTGGACGTTCAGTGGTAACTGGTCCACATTTGTGTTTCGCTGGGAAGAAAACCTGCGAAACATCCAGAAACAAACCCGAGAACAGCTAGTAATTATTTCTTGATAAAGCAGACATTGGTCTACCAGTTTTTGAATATTGATGGCTGAGACCACTTCCAGAGGTTAGAGCCGTGATTTACTTGCTACGATTCATGATCCTCAGTCATGCCATGACTTAACCCCTGGTGGACTCCTGTTAGTGATTCATTTTGCCATGCGTAATAATTTCGATATTTTGAGCATAATTTCGAGTAGTTCGGATTATGTCTCGTGCAGCCAGAGTTCTCAGTTTCCACTTGCATTGATATCTCTTAGAACGGCGAAAACTTTTCACACAAATTGCGGTTACCAGTTATAATTTACAAATGTTTTATCAGTATTTGTATTAGACAATTTAGCTCTAAGTAAGGAAAAATTGATAAATGTTGCAAGGAAGTAAACAATAAGTTTCTTAAAAAATGCAGAGACCACTGCAACTCTGCTGCCTCAATTAACGAATTCCAGCGAGTTTGCATGAGTTAAATTAACTTCCCATTTCTAAGCTACACAATTGCAATTTTGGGACGGACCTCATAACACTGAACCGTGGTCTGATGAGGAAGATCACACTTGAGTCGCTATTCTCCTCTTCAAACTTCCACATAGCACCAATGGTAGGAATCTTCAGTGGAATCGGGCCTCGAACCCACGACCGTCGAGGTCAGACCCCGAGATCCGGTTATAGTGATCATAGCCGCTACTAAAATTTAAAAACTTCCATATTTCCCCCCAAACTGAAATATGATCAGGTTTGAAAGTTTAGATTTCTTATAGTCAAAATTTGTTATAGGCGCCATCATACTTCCAGTAATATAACTTTATGAATACAATGTCTTCTTAATATTTTTGGTTCCTTTTAAATTCCTTGACTGATTAGAACGAAGAAGGATGTGAAAGTCAATAGCGAGCGGTGATAACAATGGCAGATAATATCGAATTCAAGATATTCAAATGATGGCAAATGTGTTTTTTCCTCTCTCCAGTAGAGCAATTCTAGATAATCTCTATCGGTTGTCCGTCGAAATTTATGTACTGACTGATACGTTCATACACTGCATATTGAAATAATTGCGTCCTTTTTAATAAGTGAGTTATAAATAAATATTAATATAATCATACATCATTATTTTGAAAGCCTTAATACATGAAATATTCAGTTTTAAATTAAGTATAATAATATTTATTTTAAATACTTATATTCTAAGTTGCAAATTTATTTAAAATGCCAATAAAAAGACTATCCAAGTAGCTTATTTTAAGTTGTTTTCAATGAATTCAGCTTAATTGAAAATAAAATTATTCCACTTTGTAAACGTAAAATTAAAACTGATTAAGGAAAATTGATGTGTATTCAGAGTATTTTTCCCAGTCATATTCAACGTACTTTTATCTTTTAAACCTGTAGAAATAACAGTGGCATATTTTTACCATGAGAAAGAATGCAGTATAAAGCTGAAGAATAAAAAAAATCCTGAAATGCTTTCCCTTTTAAACTTGAAAAGAATCATGCTTATTATCAATTATTACTCTCAGTGACGCGGCCTAATGCAGTGGTGGTTCTTCTATTAAAGCTACACCATCATCCTGAAATTATTTAAAAGCTTGTTTTTTACGTACTAAATTTTCCAAAAAAATTGGCATTTGGAAGATTTTTGTACAGTAGAACTTCGATTATCCGTCACTCGCTTAACCGTCAGTTTCTGTTATCCGTCATTGTCTAAAAAATATTAATTAACAAACAGACATCTTTAAAATTGTGCACGGATTACTTTTACATACGGAAGTGACTATACTCTATGATAGCAGAAGTGGCTAATCGTTGATGGCCGAATAGTTGACAGTGATCTGTTAAGTTCAAACCCATCACAACCAGTCGCTATTGTTTTATAGTACATATTACAATATATTTATGTACATTACTACCTATTTTTCAAGTTTAAATTAATCGTTTTTCAAAATTAAATACAGTATGTATGTATTATTCACTTTGAAAGGATTTTATTTTCATTTTCGTCCCAAGCCAGCAGTGAAATCATATTATTGTGCGTATGTATCAAGAGATTTCTGTTATCCGTCTCAGACCTGGTCCGGACAGTGATGGTTATCGAGGTTTTACTGTATTTGGAAATTTTGTGCCTGGAAAAACAAAAATTTTCTAAAATATTCGTTTTTCCATATTGAGTATTCGATGATCGATGGAAATGGAAAAAAATGAAAAGAGAAAGGCAGAAAATGACACAGTAAAGCTAAAACATAGCTTGGGTGTCAAACCCATAGAGAAAGGGGTATGTAAGGAATTCGCAGACTCAATGGTTTAATCTACTGCTGTTAACTAAAATTGAAAGTTTACGTAATTTGAAAATAACTTTCTTAGTAACTATTTTTATTTTAACAAATTACTATATGAATATAAAAAAATGTTTAATTGAACAATCCAAGCGTTAATTTTTAGAGTATGGGGTATAGGAAATCTCAGACATCCTCTGAGAACGGAGATTTTGACGAAGAAACAGGAAAGTGTTTTCTTCTCATTTCAAGCAATTGGACGCGAAGTGGTCTTCCTCGATCGCCAATGGAGTTAATATTCTTTTTTCCTTTATTAGCAATCAATCTACTCACCTTAGAAGGGGAAAGGAATGAGACAGGGGTGTAAAATGATCAAACACGTGATTAGAGGAGAGGCAGATTAGTTCAAGAATGGAGGAGTGAAATTGAAAATATGAACTGCATCTAGTTGCCTTTTGAAGACAATATGTGACTTATCCTGCTGAAAGTTTCCCTTTGATAATAAGTTTTTGAGATAAAAGTGTGCTTTTTGTCTCAGCTTATCTGTCGTTTAATTGCCGGTAAAAACACAAGATACCGATTCTTTTGTCTTTTATACTTTGTTATTTTTGGATGTGCATGACTTGATCGAGCTAAGAGTGACTTCCAACACGAGCCCAGCACTGGTTTATCAGTTTCTACTAATACTGATAAACTATAGGAAGGTGAAGAAGTTGGGGTTAGACAGTTTTGATTTTTTTATGAATGAAAAAGGTTTGTGTTTGTGATAACACACCTAGTGGATGTGCTAAATATACACTTGTTTGTTACCTACTGGCTTATGTATGTTAGATTATAGTGGTGAAAAAACTAATTTTATATAAACTGGTTTTATTATAATATTTCTGTACTGAAATCTTTAAACCAGTTTTTCTCAGTTTGATTCTCCAAAATCATGTCTGCAAAAATATGCTAAAAGACAATGACATTTTATTCAAATTACTTGAAATTTTTTTCTGCATACTCACAAATATTCGGTTAATAGAATTAGGGATGGATCTATTAAAAATTTTGATTAGAAAAATTTAAAAATAGGGAGAGGGAAAATATCTACAATCAAAAATTACACAATTTTTTGGAAAAAAAATTATCTTCTCCAAAACTATTTAAATATCAGAAATAGTATCCCTAAATTTACTAAGTTCATAATGAGGATTCTTTGAAAAAAACATTTTGTGAGAAAATATTAAAAATTGATTGAGAAAAAGCATTTTTAAAAACCTGATCTTAACTTCAAAATTTTAAAATTTTAAATTTCTGAACATGAAAAATATTTTAGAAATCTAAGTTTCCTCACAGTTTACAACAAACTACTGCAAAAGATAGCAAATTTGGTCTAAATTGTTGAATATATTTTTTTTGTCTTCAACATTTAGACCAAATTTGCTTTGTCTTGCATTAAGTAGTCTCCCTTAAAAGGAAACTGAAACTGCTGCTAAGCAGCAAGTTGTTTTTAACTTTTAATACAAGAGAGCTGCCATCTAGCATTTTTATTTTATTTCTTTATACATTGCAGAGTAAAATTTAATATCTCAAATCTTCTGGGCACCTTCAAATCCAGAGGCTTAGACATTTTAAAGCATGTATCACACGGGCAGATTATCGTGGTCTTTTTCCGTGGGCACGAGGGTAATGACACTCGTCAAAATGTTTGTAGCACGTGAACGGTCAGACAAGATGATGGAAATCGTGGACTGCATTCAACCGGCTTGTAAATGCACATGAGGGTGACGAAAAATCGTCAGCAACGAAAATTCAAACCAATCGGGTGTGTCTTTGACGGTGACGTAGTTCGCCTTCCACGATACCGAAATCCTGTCTGACCGGTTGTTTCAATGCGTCACGTGCTACAAACTTTTTGGCGAGTAGCATTACCCTCGTGCCCACAGAAATAGACCACGATTAGCTGTACGTGCGTTATACGCTTAAAACAGCATGAGGAAGTGAAGAAACGTCTATTGGGTATTCTTCAGCAATTTGCCATTTGCAGATTCTATGTGTCAATTTTCAGCTGCAGCATACTTCCTATTCGGCAGTTTGTCCCTGCTGACACATTGAGAAACAAATACAATCGTTTAAAGTTTAGAGAAACTTATCGTACACCGAAACTCGAAAACTGGTTCCTCAAACGCAGATTACCACCGTTACCACCAATACCTATGCAGAAGTTACTAAACTATCCATCACTTGTAATTCTACTCATACACAGGAAAATATTACAAAATTACTATATTAATGACAATAGCTTTCACACATTGCCTGTCAATTCTGAAAATATGCCAATCAAACCTACTCCTATTATCTCTAAATCAATCAACTACATTTAAAGCCCTGAAAACGTATCGAAAAAAAGACCCCAACCCCTGATCCATCCGACTCAGATGAAATGCAATCCAATGTTTCAATTCGCAATTCTTCAATAGCGAAGAAGAAACCGATGAGCATATTTCAGTTCTTCTCGATTATGGCATGGAAGAAACAACAGATGAGCAACCAACCATCTCAAAAAATGAAGCTTCACCGAAACAAAAAGTTCATCGAATTGGGGCAGAATACTGTACTTGTTTATGATCTGGATTAGACAATATTCGAGTTAATTGTTTGGTGTTATGATGATAATCAAGCGAGTTGACAAATTTTAGTGATACTCCTTTAACGACATTTTAGAATTATACCAAATATACGGTACTAATCTTCTGATAGTGACATTTTTGTGAAGTTGTTCCGATTTCTCAGCATTACTATTTTACATTTTTTTTTATCTTCCGGGCTGAACAGAGTTCCATTTTTTAATTTTTTTTCTTATATACGAAGCATTATTCGTCGCCATGCGTTTGGCGTAGCATGGTCAAATCTGGCCCTTGCTGTATAAAATTCCAAACAACAACCGTTCTCATGTAATATAAGCAACCCAAGTAAAAAGAGCTGGCAATATTATTGGGAAGAGTACATTTTGTTTCTTGCGGGTATGTTCGAATTAATTTCTTCCTTCAGCCGCGTAAAAATATCTTATCTCAAGGAGATAAATTCAGTTTTTGCGCGGAAAAAATTATAACATTGAAAAATAATAACTGTATTAGATAATTTCAAAAGCAATGATTAATAAGTCGATATGTATGAGTGCACATATATATTTCCGGATGCTTCTTAACTAACTTAACTTCCAGTGAATGGCTGATAATATCCAAGGGGGAAGCACTTGCATATTAAGCTGATAATTTCCAGGGGGAAGCCCTCAGACATTATCAATAATCCACAGGTAATAAAAGTCGGTTATATCATTAGAGTTGGGAAGTGTTTTTGTTTTTCCGGCAGGTGTTTCGAATTCATTTTTTCAACCCATCGCATTAAATTTTCTTATCTCTAGGAGAATGCAATTTTTATTGAATGGAAATTAAGTTTCGCTGGTGTGAAGGTGTAAGAAAATCGCCATACGTCATTAGAAAACTGATAAAGTCTCGTGGCTTCTAGAATCCTCTTGATCCGAGGGTATATAAAGTGTCATATCAGCAAGAAAGTATCATTCGGACTCTGACTTCTACCTGAGAGAGTTGTTGAAAGCTCAATCAGTGGAAAAGGCCTCTTTCCCAAAGATATCATCAAACGCAGGTAATAGATAATCTGTATTTCTTTATTTTTTGTTTGTTATCAAATCTCTTTATTTATTTTCAAATATATTTTGTCAGAATGTTTGTGATAGCTTAGCAGCAAGGCAAATCTGATAATGATTGCAAATATAGTTCAGACAAAACTCGATATGAGGTTAAATTTTTATTTAAATACATTCAACCACGTGATAATAAGTTCGAAAAGCTGTATTTTAAAAAAAATCTCGTGAGTATATAATCTATTTTATGCATAATATATGAGATGAAATAATTTTCCATCACACTAGCGAATGCTTTCTGTTCGGAAAAATTACTTAGGTGACATATACGCCTACTGATTGACTCGAAAGACTTAATAAACATTTTTATATAAGAATTGTCCCAAATAATTTGCGTCACTGCTCCCATTTTGGAATTGTTAAGGTGGTAAGCTGCACTTTTTTACTGGAATGTTTTCTTGTATCGCAACTCTTTATTGCATAGTAGGCCTACTTAGAATCAAATAGTTAATCCAAGTTCAGTTTTTTAAAACTGCTAGTCAATATATTAAAATAGGCTATATATCGTTATTTTTAAATCTGCAACATGGAATCCTGTATGTATAGACGAAAATGTTGTAGTTAAAAGAATTTAAAACAGAGATTTAAAGACTACTGGAATATCAGCGTTCAAAATTTATTAAATTTTTAATTATTTAATGTGATTTTCTAAATAAAAATCGATATCTTTTTCGTTCATTTAACGACATTTATTCTTGGTTTTAAGTATATACTTGGAAAGATGTATTCTTTCAAAATGATAGAGGCTTGTATTTACGCAAATATAGAGAATTAATAGAAAAACCCATACATTTATTTACGCATCCAACTATTTTACAGGATCTCCTTTGATATTCATTCATATTTTAACATTATAGACATTCAAGAATATGGAAATGGAGTTATTGTTGTTTACGAAATTGTTTTTTTAAGGATTCTGTGACTAAATGCTTAGTATAGTATGTGCTTCTTAAAATGACTAACCATTTTTTATAAATAAGTGCACAATATTTCTATATAACTTTGTGTATTTTCATGTATCTACTAAGTACGTTGATTTATCATAGAAAGTGTATAAGCTTCCAAAGTTTGGTTCCTATATATTTTAACCATTATCATAAAGGTTTGATTGATCAGACAAAAAGGTGCAAATTGATGAAATCCATGTTCCTAAATTTACATCACAAAGACTTTTATAACTTGCATAAAAATATTGAATATACAATAAAATGTTTTAAATAAATGTTATTCGTCGTACATTATGTTATCTATAATATTTAAAAATTTTCTTTCTACTTTTTATAAATAAATTCCGTTTTGAAATTTATGTATTCGATACGTATCTTAATTTAGCAAAATAACATTAAATAGATGCTAGAATTATATAACTCTGTAAATGATGATTCCTTTCGCCATTTATTCATTCTTATCTTACATATAAATTAAACTAGATAATTTATATTTAATATCATTAATAATTCATATATCATATTTATATATCCTTTTGTCATTTTTATTTTAATTAATTTCAAAAATTCGTTATCTTTCGCCTCCTTAAGTAAGCTTTTAGAAATGACCAGTGATTATACCAAATCAAAAAGAACTATAACATAAAACCAAAGTTAAATTTCTTTGATATTGATTTTAACGTAAAACTATAACATAAAGGAAATAACATTAAGGAATTTTATGGTATATCTCTTAAGGCCATATTGCATAAATCATTACACTCACCTTCATTAACGCGGCTAAAATGAAACTAATATTTCAAATAGTGTTAAAACGAGCATTGAAGAAAGAATGCAACAGATATAGAAACTATTTATGTTTGGAAAACAAATTCTAACAGCTGGGTTTAATGTTCGTAAAATGAAATTTTCAAAGCTAATGAAATTTTCAAAATTAATGAAATTTTCAAAGTTAAAGAAAGTTAATGAAAGCTTTTTATTAAAACGTTATGTATACGCAAGAAAACATGACATGGTTTAAGGATTTATGAACTTAAAGTTCATGCAATCATTTTATTATTGCGTAATCCAGAAATTTGTATTCCTAATATATTTAATGTTCAGTAAAATGAGATTACAAGAAAAAAATATGACCATTTTGTAGTGAATCAGTTGAGGTCATTCTTATATGATGAGGAATGCATTTTTTGTGCAACATTTCAGGAGTCACCATTAAAAGTAAATAGTTCAATACTGTTTTATAGGTAGAAATACTTTTAAGAAGTTTTACTTTCAAAGTAAAACATCTTTCATTTAAAATATGATGCTTTTCAGAAACATCAAAATACTGTCCGGTAATTTTTAGAGGAAATAATAGTTAATACTAAAAATATTTCGTTAATGCTAAAAAAAAATTACAAAATATGTCTCTTAGTGAAATAGACACAAATTTTTTTCATTGGTTTTTGTAATCTAAAATGTATAGTTTCTTATGTATTCCTATCTCAAAGTATGAAGTAATTTTAGCTACTTTCTGATTTTATCAATAATAAATTTTAAGCAGGAAATAAAAATGCTTTCCTTCATGATATAGGAAACTTTCATTTCTCCAAAGAATTCAAACTGATAAGTTAACTGTCTATTAAGCAAAAAGTTATCATTTTGTTTTCTTAATTTTCTATAATCAATAGTTATTACAAAACATGTTTATACATGTATTTATCTGTTTCTATTATAAACTATTTTGAATATATAATCCCTGATAAATTACTGTACTGCTTTCTTATTATTATAGGTTGATATTTTCTTCCAAAACAACTCTGCAGCAGATAATTTTATGGAAATGTCAGAAGAAAAGTCGTGGATTAACACTTGTGGATTAGATTTAGATGGAATATCTCGTAAGAAGAAGAAGATATCACTAAAAGATGTCATTCCACAAATTAAAAATAGTATTAATGTCATTGTAGAAAAACTAAAAGATCTAAAAAAATTCATGGTAAGAAGAAGTAGTCTCAATTTTTAGTTAAATATGAAATTTTGAATGTTATAAAAAAGTTAGGGCATGTTTATACTCGTATTTCAAGTACACTATATGATCAAAAAGTATACGGACACTTTCCGATTTTCACATTTTTTAGAATTTCTCCGGCAAGGCCACGAACTTGGACCATGTAAAGAATAGACTCTAAATCACATTTTACAGTGAAGATTCGGTCGCGAGGGCATTTAGGGAACAGACCAGAAAAAGACGAAGAAAAAAAAAATCTGCAACCACCCCGTTTCTCAGAAAGCTGATAATGATACGCAAATTTCATCAATAATTTTGCTTAATATGTGCATTGCTTACATGCATTTTCATAAAACTAGCAAGTATATTCTAGAAGATATAAGGGTTTTCTTAAAAAATCCCAAATTTTTCAACATGTTTTTTCCTTATAACATGTAGAGTTTTCCATCAAATAATACGAAGCTTACAGAATACTTGACATTGCGTTAGAGAAGGTTTCACTAAAATTTGAAGTCAATACAATGAATATTAAAGAAAATATGAGTATTTGCAGAAAATAATTTTTTACTGCGCATGTGCAAGGTAGTTTCCATTTTTCAAATAATTTTATAGAATTTAATAAAGACTGAATATGCTGAAGACCCAGGTATACTTATAAATAAAATTCATGATTTAAATTGAAGTTCGACGATTATTATCCGAAGATTCAAGTTTAAAAAATATTAATTTGTGGAAAAGCCCTCATCATTTTGTTTCTCTTAGAGAGAAGCAGAAATTCTGCTATCTGTAATGCCGATATTTTTCTAAATTTTAATGGTATTCGATTGGAATTTTTATGTAAGTTGTCGTATATATCTGACTTTGAAAGTTGTGAAAAAGAAATTACGCTATGTTTCACACATGCACAGTAAAAAATTATTTACTACAAATGCTCGTATTTCCTCTAATATTAAAAGTATGAACTTCAAATTTAAATGGAACACTTTTCTAACAAATGGTCAAGTATTCTGTAAGTTTCATATTATTTGGTGGAAAACTCTGCATGTTATACGCATAAAACATGCGGGAAAATTTGGGATTTTTTAAGAAAACATTTATATCTTCCAGAATATACTAGTTGTTTTTACGAAAATACATCTAAGCCATGTGCATATTAAGCAAAACCATTGATGAAATTTAAATATCATTATATTTTTTTTTCTTCTTCATCAATTTCTGGTAGGTACCTTAAATGCCCTCGTGACCAAATCTTCGTCCTAAAATGTGAGTTAGAGTCTATTGTTTACATGGTCGAAGTTCAAGGGAACTTGTCCTAGTATTTTTGTAGAAATTCTAAAAAAGATGAATATCCGAAGGTGTCAGGATACTTTTGATCATATAGTGTATATTTTCGTAGGTTTAAGTGCAAGTATATTTTTGTTGAATACTTGATTTGTTTGTTGCCAATTCATGTCATTAGAAAACGAAATTTCACAATACTCATGTATTTTCAGACTTCAACTTAATATTAAATTTAGCTTATTTTTAAATATAAATGGAAAAATATTATTTTATCAAATTTCTTTGTAAATCACAAAACTCTCAATAAGCATCACAGATATCGCTATCCGCGACTGTTTGCTTAGATATCTGGTGATAAATGAATGTTCTTCATTCATTGTCTTTATCACTTACTGAATTCGCGAAAACTTTTTAGGCTTTACTTATCAGGGCTTCTTTTCTACTTTTATTTCAGACGTAACATCTTATGACCATTCCCATCCCTTAACTATGATTCATTATTTGCTTAATTCTTATCCCCCCCCCCCCCCTCCTTACAAAATTCAGGCATAGTACTGCAATATACACTAGCTGGAAAAGTTAAAGGAACAACTATAAAAACATGCAACTTGCATAGTTTTGCAGATAAGAACATGGAATTTACACAAGATCTTTATTTTGTAATTCTGTCAATCGGAATTACTTATTTCTGCAAGCAATAAAATTAAGAAAAAAAATTGGAAATGTAATATAAATTAGGGTAGGAAATAAGGGTGTTATAGTTTTTTATAGATACATAGAAAAATTAATAAGGTGTGCGATCACCCCTGACAGACAAGAAAGTTTTAGACAAGAATCTTGAAGGGTGGTAAGTGGGGACTGTAGTGATGCAAGTCCGCGTCCTAGTGCGTTTTATGCATTTTCTATTAGATTAAAATTTGAATAATATGTGATTCATGCCATCCTTCACCTTCAAGACATTCAGTCACTAGTGCAGCGCGATAGAGACGTGCATTTTCGTCCATTATTAGAAAGTTATTGCCGATTGCACCCCTAAATAGCTTCACATAGGGATCGAGAACCTCATTTCTGTAAATTTCAGCATTCATAGCTTCACTGATAAAAATATGTAGGCTAGTGCGGCCCTTTAAAATGATGCCCGCCCCATACCATGTTCCCACCACCTTGTTCCGATGCCTTTCACGGATGGTTGAAAGCTTATTGTATGTGTTTCACTCCTGCCAGTTTGAAGCGCGTCTGGAATTAATCTAGAAACAAAAACGTGATTCATCAGTAAAGAGAATTCAGCTCCAGTCCTCGCCACTCCAATCACAATCATTGGATTCCTTCCATCGTGCTTATTTTACAGCCTGGGTTTTGTGGAAGAAAAAGTATGGGTTTCTTTGCAAACATCCTTCTTTTATGCAGTTTTTCACTGTCAGCATATAGGGCCGCTGTGGTCTAGTGGTAAGGTGTGGCCTCGGAGCTGGAAGGTTCCAGGCTCAAAATCCGATTCAACTGAAGATCCGCCGTGTATTTGGCCTGTTGAACGTTAAATCATTTGTAGTGGGTCAAACGTCCTCCCGCATGCGTGGTGCGGAAGTTTGGAGAGGGGTGTTACAGCTCAGGCATCTTCATCTGACAGCGGTTCAAATTACGAGGTCCGTCCCAGAATAGCCCTTGCGTTGCTTCGGGGCGTTAATAAAACTAAAAAACTCACTGTATATCTGGATAGTAGAGCTTTCGTGGCTGCAGTGTGCCCTTGCAATCTGAGCTTACCTCAGTTTCTAATTCTTTTAACAATCGTTACCAAATAACGGTCCTGAGGTCTCTTCTGGTACATTTTCAACCTTGATCTTATTGTCTGTAGAAATCACTAGTGTCTTAAATCATTTCCAGATTCTTGATAGGACGCGTTTGGCTACTTTTAGGTATCAACGAACCTGTATCAGTGTTTCTCCTGCTTCCATTCTCCCAATGGCACGTCATTATCGCAATACATATAATGCTTTCTCAGCTATGTGTTGCATCTTCCACATGAGAAAATTTTATCCAACTGCTCGTACGGTCCTTTAAATTAGAATCTGAAGCACTCACCTTCACACCTTTCCAGAGGTATTGCATATTTCTGAGTAGCGAACGGGAATTCTATTAGACTAGGAGATGACGTTAGCCTTCAGCTACCAACCAACTACCTTTCATTGAATTTCACTTAATATAATTAACATTAAGCACTTTTTTTGTAGTTGTTTCTTTAACTTTTCCCTTCAGTGTACTTTTTAAAAACTATGTAATATGTCTATCATTTTGTTTATAATCAAAATTGTTATGTTTTACCTATCAAACTACTATCCACCTAAGTTTAAGCCTAGGATTTACGAATTCATTTAATAGACTTCCGAACTGAAGATTTTTTCACTATGAATAGGCATAGCTAGGGGGAAATTAGTATCAGCTTAATTTTCCATAAATCTAGATTCTTAGCATGAACACATCGCATGTTCAAAACCGCAGTCTTAACTGATTTCAAGATTAGGTAGTCATTGATATTTTCGTTTATGTGTGAATTTTCTATTTCGTCCTTAATTCTTGAACACCAGTGTATTTTTTCTTAGTTTTACATTCTGTGTCATGTAGTGTCAATGATTCTTCCAGCCGTAATTTCTTCACCGAAGTTGCAAGTACAGCTTTTCGATAGTCTACAAATAGTAGCACTCCTTTTTTCATTTGACATATTATTAATCAGTGCTATTTTTTAAACTAACGTTATGCTGATATATTATAAAACGCTGCACCAAAGCTGTCATAGTAGAAGTGAAGAGGTTTTGAAGTTGTCTAAAGTTAACACTTGTGTGAGAAAGCAGCTAGAGATGTTTCATGTAACGATAAGTCACAACGTCATAAAGATACGTGACGTTTTGTTGGTTTCCTTCTAGGGATCTTATTCAGCAGGATTCAGATTAATTATTTGAAAAATTTAGGCGACATTTTTCTAAGAACATTTAATTTTTATGGATTTTAATGGCGATATTTTCTTCTATTTATTTATTAAATTATGCTATTGATTATTCTTTGAAATTCTTAACTTACATAATCATTTATCTCTCATCCTTGTTAAGATATTTTTTAAACATTTTAAAATTATTTTTAACTGAAATTCTATCGATTTGCTTTCCGAATTTCTTTGAATATGTCAAAGAGTAATGCGAATTTTAGAGGGGATCCCATGCTAGCCTGCGTATTTGGTGATGATAGTAGTTAGTATGTAAGTATTTAGTTTGCACTAAAATCAAATACTTTTTGCAATAAGAGTAAGTTAATGTTGTCAATATAAATGATAAAGTAATCATTATTCATTTATAGATCTCAACATATGAATATGTGAATGAAGACGCATTGATTTCTCATGAATATGCCTTTCTGAATCCACCCAAAAATGTAAGTACTCACTTCATATAATTATATTTTTAGTTTTGATAATGGCTAGATACAACTCTTTGTATGTTCAGGGATTGCCTGTAAATTTACATTTCTTAAAGAATCTTTCGCTTGCTTGAAATTACAGTTTGAGGGAGTCTCTTTCTTACTTAATACATTACATGGCACCCAGAACATATTATAAGTTTCGTGTAAAAAAAATCTTTGTAAACTTAAAGATCAGATAAAAATTTTATTTATTCATATAAACTTTAGTTAAGATAATGCAAGTCTGAAACTGCGAAATTAAAACCGGAGCACGTTCTGACACTGCCTCAAGCTACTTACAGAGAAATTTATCCCCATCTGGCCATTCTCTTTCATTTTATTCGATAACAGAAAGAATTGAAAGACTTTTATTCATACTATAACCAAAATCATCGACTTTCTGAAAATCTAAACCTCTCAACTTTCTCGTAGACTCCCAATATGGAGCGTTTAATGCTTCGTAGTGGAGTGAAGAAAACCGAGTATGGACTTTGGACGTTCTTTTTGACCGACTGGGTTCAAAATTTAATATAAATCTACAAATTTGGTGACAGGACCTCATTCCAAATTTCATTTATCTAGGCCATTGCATTGTAATTATCGCATTCACCTATACATGAATATACAGACGGTGAATCCATTGACGAATGTAGTCTACAATTTAATACAAATTTACATAACACCACAGCATACCCCGAACTCGGAGCCTAAACGGCTCTCTGTTGGTTGGATGAGTATGTGTGAAACTTTATTGAAAAGCAAAAGCAAAAAAAAAATCATGAGATATAAAAACACATAAAAGGGAACATAATTATACATAAACAAAGAAGAATAGAGGGTTACAATCTGAGTATAATATAAAATATATATACAAGAGGAGTTATCAGTGAAAGGTAGAATGTTACCTTTAGTTACATTGTTTCATACAGTTCCAGTTCCATGATTCGGGGCTGTTAGTGTTGTTCGATGCGACGATAAAGAAGAATTGATAATGTATTACCACCGGTCACATTGATGATTATTGTCGCAACCATCCTAAAAATTGTGGGACTGGTTTTTGTGTTCTGTCTTGTTACTTTTATTTAGGGATCGCTGGAATTTGTTATTCCAGGGTTGGCAGTGATGTGAAGGGTGAATTTTTTTAATGAATTACGGAAGAATTGTTGGTGGCTGGTTGCTGTTCTTAAGCTAGTGTGCTCTGCTGCTCAACTGGGTATTCATCGAATTTCTGGTTCCAGGAGGCGAATCTTTGGAAGTATCTATTTCTAGGCCGGAGTATGTGACGGTGCTGTATTTTGACTTCTAATTAGGTCTTCGTTAGTATCTAGAAATATGATTAAACGATCTATATTTCGTCTTGACAGGATAGGGTGCTCTTCCACAAATGGACTATGAATTATGGGCTTGGTTCCTTGTGGTGATATGATAAAGTAAGTGGGCATCTCGTTGCGTAGTGTAGGGAATTTCCTATTTCCCCACTTCCGCAGTAGTCTGTTGAATGGAGACCGAATCTCTTTAGGTAGCTGGGGAAGGGCCCATGGCCGGTGGAGAATTGGATGCAATTTCTGGACCAGTGTAGTTGTTTGTTTGATAATACAAATCTACAGCACTGATGATAAAAGTATGTGCCAAATTTCATCCATCTAGCTCGTTGCGTTTTTGAGTTATCATGTTCACATGCACACGGATGGAGACACAGGTAGACTTCCCGTTGACGGATTTCGTTCAAAATTTGATTGAAATCTACTCAAAATAAGCCTGAATAGGATACTTTAATAAAAAGACACCCTTTAGTATAGGTGAAATGCTATCTAAAATGTATTTAAACTGAGTACTCTGTATTATCTTACTTCTATACCCATGAAAGGTAGAAAGAGCTACATGGAAGTACAAAGATACATTTCATCATATTATCGTGTATGTAAAAAATATCATTTGAATAAATAAAAAAAAACATATTGGTATGACGGAATATTTTTAGGTTAATTTAGTGTTGATTTAGTAGTTTTAAAACAATTTAAAATAATTTTATCTAATAATATTTTCATTTTATATATTTTTGGGGCAAAAAATATATAAAATGAAAATATTTATCGAAGTATCGCAAATCCATATCGTTTAACCAGGATTAATAGAGAAATCGCGATTAATCAGATACAGGCACGAGCAAGCTTAGAACAGATAAAATCATATGCAGACATTTTGATCTGGATATCTATTATGTTTACAACAACACCGATGATTATGTTTGGTTTAATTTCGGGAATTCAAGCAATGACAACTGCTGATATTCAGCTTGAAATCCTATAATTTAAAGATAAAGCTTTAAGATTTAATCTGATTCAATAATTCTACACTAATTTAAGTTCTTTTATCAAATGAATGATGGATTAAATTAACAATATATTTTGATTATTCGTTACATTTTTAAAATGAAGAGAAAAATTTTCAGATAAATTTAAAAATTATTTTCCCGGTCTGTTTACTTTTCGTCATTTATTTTTAAAATGAAACAAAGCTTATCTTTTCGATTTTCTTTAACAAGAAATCTTTCCAGATAAATTTAATGAATGATGATTTATTTTCTACTTCGTTAAATGTTTGTCATTTGCTTTCAAAATTTAAAAAAAAGATTTCTGAGCATCTTTCTGATTACCATTAGAAATATTCCTTGATAAATTTAAAGATTAGTTTTGTAGTTAGTAAACTTTTCATCTCTTTTTTTAAAATTCTCGCATCGAAGAAAGCGCTTTAATTATCCATTTGTTTCTCAAAATTATTTGAAATGTTTTTAGGTAAATTCAATGATTATTTCTTGTTTGTTAATTGTTTTTCATTTACTTTCAGATAAAAAATATCTACGTTCGTGCTTATCACATTTTGCAAGCAAATGTGATGGCAATTGTGCAGCTCTTAAAACAGTTTGATAAAGAAGACGATGCCTACCTAACAAAACTAGAGGGCATCAAAGGCGATTTGCGAGTCCTTCTTTGCAATGTGCAATTAATTCTTATATCAGAAGGATTAGATTATAATGATGTGACTGAAGATATAATGTCTGACGCTTTTAAAAACACCAAAGGTGCATTTAAGATCGAAAAACATTTCATAGCTATCAGACAAATTCATGTTAATATGAGCTATTTATCAGATGAATTTAAAAAGGCGAATTTAAAATATGTAAATAAGTATAAGATAAGCGAGGAATTAAAAGATGAACATCCTACAATTTAGATTGAACTATTTTTTAAACACGCAACGAAAGTATTTTAGTTTTGATATTTGTTTTAAACTATATTTAAGAAAAATGCTCTGTAATATTCAACGTATCTGGGAAATGTTATTTCTGGAGCATAATAATGTGTAAATAACTTAAGCAATGCATTAAGTGAATACTCAGACTGCTTCGTAAAGTTTCATGTTTTTTGTTTAAACGTTTTGTTTTATTTAGTATTTATTAATATTCAATTTACTACTTTTGAATTAGATATTTTTGTCAAAATTTGGCAGTTTTGAATTTGTATTTGTTAAGAGATTAATCAAGAACAAGATATTCAATGTTATTTTCTGAGTTTGATGTTGAAACTTCTTTTTGTATTTATTTTTATGGAATTCAAATCACTCTGAGATTAACAAGAATGTTTTACATCTTTTGATAACTTACCTATTATTCAAAAGAGATTGTTGCTCGGTGAATCTCTTAAAAATTGGTTATATCGCATTTAATGCAGAATTATGCATCTTATCTTGAGTCATTTCCTTCGTGTGATATTACTTTATGCGTCCTTGTATAAACTTTGTTGTACTGTTCGACTGTGCACCATTCTGTTTCGAAAATGCACTGTAATTAATTGTTTTATTTATTAAAAATATTTGCATGTAATAAATAAAAAAATTGTGTTTGAAATCAGTGCAGTTCATGAATTCTGGATTAAGGCATATTTTATTGAAATTATAGGGGGGGGGGGGAATTCGGCATAGAATTTCTTTAAAATACTGCTGAGCTTTCTTTCAACAGGTAATGTAATTTTTTGTGAAAAAGAGTCTAATTTCATTACAAAGTGATTAAATCTGTTATTTTCAATTATAAAAATTTATATCAATTTTTTTCCTTGAAATTTCAATCCTGCTAAAATTGAATACTTGAAATAATTTTTAAAAACTCGGTAAATAAAGCAGAGATAGATTTAATCAAATCTTCTACATTTCACAACAGAAAAATAGACTTCTTTTTAATTATATAACATTTTTACAAATCTGAAATGTAATCGCAAATCTATCTTTGGATGCAATATTTAGAGAATAACTTAGAAATGTATACGCGTATGTATAATGTCACCAACTTTGTCAGGCATGTTGCCTCAATACACATAGCTATAAAAATACACATAGCAGAAATTTCATTATGGAATGGATTAATTATAATAAAAAAATTAAAAATACGCTTTTGTTTACTTTGCCGAAAAGTAATAATTTTTTTAAACCTAAAAGATGGAAGTCAAAATAAGAATAGTAAAAGAGCGAAGTGTTGATTAAAGTATTCTAAAAACATTAGAATTTCAGGCACTTTCGTAGCATATTAAAATTTTTAATGAATAATTAGGATTTTCTTCTTCTTTGAAATTTCTTATCGTATTGCTTAGAGCGTCTCACGCTTTTACGATTTTTGATAAAAAATAATTTTCTACTCATTAGTACATTAACAAAAACGCTTTTTTATATTTATTCTTATTAATAATTATTTTCTACTTTTCAACTTTTATGTATTTCATAATTCATTATTATAACTATTATGGAGTCTTTCGATCCATCTTAACCAATTTTGCTCTAGATGGCGCAGTTCAGAATAATATTCGGGGAAAAAATTCGTCTCAAAAATGAATACAACAAAATTACATCTTACGACAGAGAGCAAAAGCGATATTTACAGTGGAGATTGGTAGTTGAGAATATTAATGTGATCTCAGTTATGATGCTTGATGTTTAAGAAAAAATATCAAGAAAACTTTTACAAAGAAAACAATTTTATAAAAAGACACGTATTGCCATAGAATAGGATATGAATAATGTAATGTTACTCATATAACAAAAATTTTATGAAGAAACACGCTTTTAACACTCTAATAAAAGTGTGTCTTTAAAAACTGTTTTTGTCAATAACTGCGTTCGAGCTAAATTGCTAGAAAGAAAACTGAGTTAGGTTGTTGATGATGGATTTAAATATAATGCCAATATTTAAATAAGTTAGTAATTAAATTGAAGCATTGAAAAATGACGGGGTGCTACAATTTCGCAGTGCTTATTCACAAGCCGTCCCTTAACACATAACTAACACAATTATGATTATCATGTTACTTAAAACTACAAGTTCTCTTACTCTGTACTGTGTTGTTAAGTCCTCTTTCCTCCTGGAAGATGTGCAATGGATTCTATAATTAAACTGGTGTGGCATATTTGACGAGTATAACATGAATATAAATTGACCCCATTTGGAGGGAACTGTATATATAGTGTTCAATATTTAGTTTATGAAAACTGTTTTCAAAATAAGTAGAAATAACTTTAAAAATTAAATATTTTGCTTTTTTTATGCTTTAAAATATTTTTAAAAATTCGCTTGAGCTATTTCTTTTCCTTAACATTTCAATATAGCAAAGTAGACGCATGTATTGGACACGCATCTCTGATCATCAACAGCAATATCCTATTCAATTTCCCGACCACTGCACCTAGTTCTCAGAATCAACTGTTTTCACTGTTCTAGAAAGAGCCTCCCAGTACAAACTCTTAAAAATTTAAAGTGAATGAAAAATAAAACATCCTTAACAGATGAACAGAGTATAACGCATAATCAACATTATCTTTTCATCCCGCGGGGGAGATCATATAAGATTTTTTTTTGAAAATCTCTGAAATTATTGTTTCTATGTCGATTCCCACATTTTAAATTGTTCCCCATATTTTTTAATCACCCTGTGTACGAATACACATATAAGCCATTTGGGATACATCATTTATAAGTACTCAATATTATTTAGCATATTAATATAAGATGTGCCCAAATGAAAAGGAGATCTTAGTTGTATTGGCTTTGTATCAAATCTCAGTGAGTTAATGTGCTAGCCGATAGATAGCGTGGTGGTATTCCCAGTTGCAACGGCGTAGTTAACGGCTTCGCATCAATATCCTCAATTCTGGAGAGTTGTTTTCGCAGTTCGTTGCATGATGGATTCCTCCAGATCACCACAAAGAGCAGTTATCCAATTTCTTCGCGCAGAAGGGGAGCATGGTTCACAGATTTATCGCAGGATGAAAGAGGTGTACGGAAAGCAGAGTTTCACACGGTGCACCATATTCCGGTGGTGTCAGCGTTATGAGGCGGAAGCGTAAGCATCAAAGACTTGTCACGCCCTGGGCAGGCGCACGTTGTGACCAAGAGTGCCACGATTTCGGCTGAGGATGAGCTCATACGGCAGAATCATTGGATCGCCACACGTGAAATTGCTGTCGAACTGTCTATAAGTAAAGGAACTGTGCATCACATAATCCACAAAAAACATGGTTATGGCAAAGTTTGTGCACAGTGGCCCAAGAATCTGTCAGAGAATCAGAAGACGGCCAGATGGCAACTGGATCCATCAGCAACCCAGGAGCTTCTACACTGAAGCCAACCACTCCTTTCCTACGCGCTGGGTTCAGTGTATCAATGTCAATGGCGATAATTTATAGTTGTACTATTCTACGTGAACTGTAATTAGAATATTGTTATTAAAATTTCTTTACATATAACTGTAGACTCCTTTTCATTTGGGCACACCTTATATTACTATGCCAGCTATATAACAATATAGCTATAAAACGTAATTATAATTGATAAAAATGAAATAAACATAATTAAAAACATTCGAACCTGTATTAGTTGCCTTCAAATATAATGAATGAAATTCCATTCCCCTTGCCCTGAAGGGCACATCTTGAGATGTGACGGGCGTACTCAGGTTACCCGGAAAGAACACTTTACCTGGTATTCTTTCTGTTTTACAATCAGCTCCGTCTTCTGCTTTCTGTTTTTTCTTCTTCCATCGACGGCTAGTGAGGTGCTCCCCATCGGAAGCTGGTGCAGTTCTGTTTACTTCTAGCTTCTCTTGAATAGTGAAACCTCAAGCTTTGGTTGTGGGCGGTGACCCTTTAGGTGGATGGTGCCCTGTTGGTACCCTGTGTATCAATCAGGTGGAATCAATTCGCTGAAAGGGTTAGTTTGCTAGGGATCAAGCGAAAATGTCGTATTCTGGGATTTGGCGTTAAGGATGGTCAACGTTCCTGAAGGTGACACTGGGCGTATAGGTCCAAGTTAGCAACAAGGTAAGTGCCGAAGTTGGGAATATCCAGAGCAAGTAACCGTCTTCCCTTGCTAGGCTCTATAATGGACGGTGCCGTTGGGGCCCGAATTTCCAACATCGAAATCCTATCAGCATCCTACATTGTGTGTATTCTTCAATGAAAAAAAGGACTTGCATCGATTAGATTTCAACAAATGCAAGTTTCTTCATCTTCTCCTTGCCTGAAAATCAGTTTAGTATCAAATACATATTTGTCATCCAAAAAAGCCTTAAGGTGCATCTCTGCTGCCCCGTGGTTAAGAATTCCAATCCAGAGGTCTAATTTGATAAACTATTTCTATTGTTCAGACAAAATCTTATCTTCTGGCTAAAAATTTCTTAGTATTCCTGTTTCTGTAAGTTTGCATAAAACTTTGATTTCCAGTCGCGGTGTAAACTCTGAGCCAGACTTACTGACTACTTCAGAACCAAAAATTTTGGATGGGTTGTCTACAAAAGATGTAATTCATGTTCGGAGCATCAGCATTTAAAAGAGAATCGAAACTGTTGCTAAGCAGCACACTGTATTACTTTTTAATACAACAAAACTGCCATCTAGCATTAAGGGTGACTTTATTCATTGCAGAGTAAAATTTAATATTCGAAATCCTCTGCGTCGCTTCAAGTGCCAGAGGTTAAAACATTATAAAGCACGAACTCTTATGAACTACTTTGTGTGAACATATTTTTATACTTGTCTAACTCTCATATTTGCAACTCACATTTCATAATGGCATTTCACATTTGAGTCTATTTGTAAAAATAATACTTTTCTATAACAGCACTTAAAAAATCTGCATTTCTTTTTTCTTAAATTAACAAGAATTAGATTCCCTACTCATTTCTTTAAAAAGAGAGAGAGAGAGAGGAATAAATTGGTCTGGTTTTAAGTGTGGAATCTATTCCCTCAATGCTTTTAATGGTTTCTAAAAATAAAGTAGAGTTCAATCTTTTAGAATTAAATAACAGTGCCAAAAATTTTAAATTGTTCAAACAACCTAAATTTTTTTTAAAACTTCTATCCATGTATATGAAATAATTGTTTGCTCAACACATCTAACAATTATTAAGTTTTTTTGTAAAGCCTTAATCAGTATAAACTAAACGAAAATAGTTTTACATTATATTAGTATCGTTTATAGCAATATTTGTTTTGACAACCTAAAATGTTTACTTCTTTCTAATGTAATTAAAACATATTTTTTTATTTTTTAATTCGTTTTGTGTTTGCATATGTTTCTTTACGAAAATCTTGTATGTCAAACAATAGTAGCCTCGTTTCTGTAAGGGAGGCTCCGACTGTAAACAAATTAATGTTATAAGTATAAGCAATAATGAAAAACAAATCAATGTAACATTTTCTTAAACTAGGTGCAAATTTTTTTTGTAGAATCAACAAAGATTCTCTACCTACACCCATCCAAACTGAAAACAGGAGATCTCAATCTCTAGACGCAGGGGTGTGTCGTAGCGTAAAGTAAAGTATGCAGAGGTAAAGGAATGTGCTCTAGATGCGTATCTATTGGACATTCTTCAGCAATTTACCATTCGAATACTCGAAGTATCAACTACCAGCAGCCGTACACTTCCGATTCGACAGCTTGTCTTCGCTGACACACTAAGAAATAAACCCAGCAAATTAAAACCCAGAAAGACTTCTCATACGACGAAGTTCCCAAACTGATTAATAAACGTAGATTACCTCTGTTACCACCAATACCTATGTAAAAGTTACTAAAATATCCATCACTTGTATTCTACTCAGACAAGGGGAAATATTACGATATCTTTTCCTCACATTAGAAACCCTTACAATCGCTTTAAAACAGAATTGCAAGCAATTCCTAATCGCCTTTCATTAATCTTTCATTTCGCCTTCGCAAACTACATTATCTACTACAGCTTTCACTACAGTTCATACAACTTCTGTTAGTTCCGAAAGTAGGCCAAGCAAACCAGTACCTATTATCTCTAAACCAATCAACAACATTTAAGGATCAGCGATTGGTCACCCCTGAAAAAGTATAAAATAAAAAGACCCCAACCTCTGATCAATCTGACACAGAATCAATGTCATCCGATATTTCTATCTTCAATAGCGAAGAAGGAACCGATGAGAATATTCCAGATGTACTCGTTTATGATATGAAGAAACAACTGACGAGCAACCAACCATCCCATTTCAAAAAATAAAACTTCACCTATAAAAGTAAAAGCTTACCGATTGCGGCAGAATATTGTAATTGTTTATGATATGAAAGAAATAAAAGACGAACCACGCAAAAAATAAAATTCCACCTGAAAAGTTCACAGGTTGTGGCAGAATAGTATGAAAATATACGATAATATATCTCACCAAATACTGTAAGAAGACGAAGAAAAAAATAAATAAATAAACCAACGACGTGACTTTAGCCTTTTTTTTTATCATTTTATCTGCATTTTGTGTTTTATTTTGCTTTTAATGCATTTAATTGTGTGGTGTTATGCTGATCATTAAGCGAGTTGACAAATTTTAGTGATGCTTTAGTGATTTTTTAAATTTTAAAGGGTTTAGTAATGCTTTAGTGATGTTAAACAGCATTTTTAGAACCATACAAAATGGACGGTACTTATCTTGTGTTAGTGACATTTTTTATAACGTTGTACCCCAGCATTACTATTTTCCAAATTGGTTTTTATCTGCCTGTCTGTGAACAGAGATTAATTTCACAATTTTTTCTTATATACGAAACATTACTTGCCACCATGTGTTTGGTACAACATAGCCGAATCTGGCGACAGCTCCATAAAACTCCAAACACCAACCAACCCCCAACCCCATGCAAGATAAGAAACCCATGTAAAAAGAGTTAGAGATATTATTAGGAAGAGTACATTTTGTTTCTTGCAGGTGTGTTCGCGAATTCATTTCTTCATTCAACCGCGTAAAAATATCTTTGAAGTTTGAAGTTGGGTTTGTTTGCGATCTATAGCGGAAAAGGCTGTCATCCCCTAGTATCCGAGAGTCACAGTTCGTAGATATCGAAGAGTTTCAGCATCCGAAGAAAAACCTGAAGATGGCGCTGAGAAGAGCAAGGGGTCTATTCTGGTACCCCCAAATCGTATGAAGAAAAACTTTATATTAGGAAAAAGTTTGAAGATTCGGGTTGAGTTTCAAGCAGGAGATCCTTCTGTGGGGCAAATACTTCTTTCAGATTAAAAGAATATATTGGTTAGTGTTTTCTTGATTCCACATGGAGTAAAAGGGGTTGTTGTGAAGTCCAAATCTGTGCAAAAGAGCTGGGGAGATGATCATTCTGGTTAAAATGCGAGTAATGATGATGTCCTCGCGTCTATTTTTCAACCAAGGTGCAAGGGATAAGATGGAGGGTAGATCTCCCAGGATTTCTAGATATTTGCTATTTCGAAAATTTTCAATCGGTTTTTGAATAGAAAGATTAATATAGTATGAACAAATGTTTTCCACTGCGATCCACTCAATGTATAGGTCCGACTCCGTGACATTTTTGGTGAGAGAATCCGCCCTTTCATTCCAGTTAATACTTGAGTGCCCCGGAGTCCAAACCAGTGCAATTTTTTGATTAAATTTGGCACTCATTAAAATTTTATGTGCTAAACGAAGGATGATTTTGGGAGATTTGATGGATAAATTCATAAGTGCTTGCAAGACTGAAAAACTGTCTGTCAAGATCAGAAGATCACTGTCAGGAACTGAGAGATCGTCAATCGCTTGACAAATGGCAAGCGTTTCAGCTGTGAAGATGGGTACCCGACCCACGGCTGCCGACCTACCCTATTGGGTGGTTCCAATTCCGGACCACTTCTTTTGCTCCTCATCGCAAATGATGCTCTGAGGTTCGAGTTCGATGAAGATGTGAAGATCCTTGCTTACGCGGATGACTTCTACCTCTTCGTAGCAGCATCCGGTTAGCACACAATTCAGAATAAGGTCAGAACAGCCCTAGCAAATCTGGAGCAATGGAGTCAAAGCGCCAAAGTCCAGTTCGCCCACTCCAAGACCCAGCTTATACCGTTTGGCAAGAAAGGAAGGCTAAAACATCCCCCGTACTATTCCTTCTCCGCCAACCCTATTAAGCTAAACAGAAAGATGAGAGTCCTAGGAGTAATAATAGACGATGGGCTCAACGGCATGGCCCACATTAACCACGTTGGCGAAAAGATGTCCAGGATATTGAATCGTCTTACAATAGCGAAAACAAGAAGAGGGCTCTCTGGTAGAGTGCTTAAGGCACTTTACATGAGAGCTCTCGAAAGACTCCTAGTCTTTGCTGACCCGGCCTGGTGGACTGGCACAATCCGCCAGGTCATAAAGATCACATCAATCCAGAGGAAAGCTCTTCTAGCAGCCATGGGGGCCTTCCGGACAACATCTACGATCGCCCTGCAAGTCACCAGCGGTATAGAGCCAATCGACCTTATTTGCGAAAAAGAGAAGGCTATGTACCTGGTCAAGCATCGGGCGCCTACGATCTCCTTCCTCGGAGTAGGACTTGGGAATCCCAACCTTGCTCTGTTTAACGAAACTTGGAAACACCCCGGCAGCATTCCCTCAGTGCGGTGGGACAGAAATAGCCATAGCCAAACACCGGCTATATACACTGATGGGTCCAAACTGGACGGACATGTGGGAGCAGCCTTCTGCTATTTCGGCACAGACACTTCTGGAGAGTTTCAGTTTAGACTCCAAGAACCCCTGCTCAGTGTTCCATGCGGAACTGGTTTCAATTCAGCAAGCCCTTCAATGGAAACAAGCCAACATACCATCTGAAACATGCCACATTTATTCCGATAGCATGAGCTCGCTGAAGGCTCTCCAGAAGTTGAAGGCCGAAAATAACCTGGTCGACTCCATCCGCGACCAACTAGATGCAACCGTCAAGCTGCATTGGGTAAAAGCCCACGTCGGAGTTGCAGGCAATGAGGCAGCAGACAAGGCAGCGAAACTGGCGAGTGCAAAGGATCAGGTCAACGTTCACCTGGGAGTTCCAACAAGCTCCTTCAAGACGAAACTTAAGAAAATGGTCCTCGAGGCCTGGCAAAGTAGATGGGATGATGAAGAGGAAAGAAGAGGTCGCTTCACCCTAACATCTTTCCAGAGGTGAAGACAACAAGTTGTATAGTCGATCGCTACCTAACCCAAGCTGTTACTAACCACGGTCTCTGCCCTCACTATCTAAAAAGGTTTAATCTGTATGACTGCAACTGCCGATGTGGCGAAGATACCCGAGATGGAATACACCACTACATCTTTTGGTGCCCACAGGTCCAGCATCTCAGGAAGTTCAACAGACCAGGCATGGACATTCTACAGGCAATTTCGAACCCTCGCGGTGTCCAGGAAATACGAACAATTCTCTCCTTCGTATATCAGCAACAAATGAACTTATTTGAGGACATTTCTTAATCCAAACGAGTTAGCTCATCCCAGCTCACTGTTAAAATCTGTACATATTCACATTACTAAATTGTCATCATGTAAATATTCTGCAATTTCTGAAACTGTAAATATATCCTACTCCCCTGCAAAAGACCCAAAGCTTTTTGTATGGGCTGGGCCATGTAAACTGCTGTAACTTTTTGTTTTTTTATCTTTTTTCCTCAATAAAGTCAAGGTGTGCCGGAGGAGCGGATACCCTACAGTCGAGGTGAGTGTTTTTAGGTCTTTCTGTTGTTGGAGGTTCTGCGACAGACGTCACTGAGACCACTGCATCTCCCCTCCCTCTTTTTGGCAAATTTCATTCCTTTTATTTTTTAGCAGCACTAGACAGCCAAGCACCCAGCACATTTCATCTCTTGAGCTCCCTGACTCAGGTCAGGGTCCTCTTTCAAAACTCAAAATTTCTTCCACTAATGAGCTCATACCGGCGTAACGCCTTAGCAGGCACACACCCAATTCCCATCAGTTATTACCCTATTGGGTGTAAGACACAACAAGGACAGCCGGGGAGAGAAAACCAGCCCTGCACGAAGAGGGGCATTGCGCACCCAGCCCCCAAGACAGCATTTATTGTGTTTCTCAAATGAATACAAAAAGGCCAGAGTGGGCCTAAATAAACAAAACAGAAATCTACAAAGCCACAATCGAATACAATAAAATTTGACAAAAATTAAATACAAAATCAGACACAGTCTGACCACGGAAACATTACTTTAGTATTGACATCTAATAGGAATAAACAGCAAATATCAATATTCAATCTAACAAAAACAAACATGGCTCCGTGGATACACCTGAAATCTTTCCATATAATAACCGAATCAAAAGATCCAACAAGCCCAGGCACACCAAAATTCCAGTACATTATAACAGGACGAAAGAAATTTAAGTATACAAGCAGTACCAAAAATATAATAAATTAACAAAAGTATTAATCAGAAACCATTCATAATAAAGAGAAGAACAAAATCAACAACTACGTAGCAAAAATCAACAAAGTAGATTTACCAATCAACAAAGTAATACAAACAAGTCAACATAATAGTTATTAACAGCAGAATAGCATCAAAGGTGCTCCTAAAAAAATTTTAATAATAATAAACCAAACTAAAAACCTGGAAGGCCAAGGCACACTAACATTCAAGATTGCAATATAAAAACAATAAGGTACCAAAATATATAAAAATTACAGGAAAATTCTAACAATTCAAAAATTATTAAACATAAAAAATACCAATACAAATCACAATGGCCCACCTGGGGCAGGAGCTATTAGAACACTATTTACATGGAAAAACAAAAACCATCTCAAATACCAAAATTAGAACACCCAAACAAAAACAAACAAACGTGGAACTTATTTACACAGCCCCGTGGGTAAGGGGCAGAGGTTTTCAAACCCAAAAGTCCCAGCAGTTGCAATTGCAAAGCACAAAGTATCAATACACAGACTGTAAACAGAAATGTCATAACAAAAATAACAATATCAACATAAATAGTCAATAATAAATTTTCCAATAAATTTACAAAAATATGCAAAAACACCAACAAAAGGCAAAACACCGGAAACCAACCAGAGGAGGACTAATTAAGTGCTTTTAATTCATCACAAATTCTCCGAGAAATTATGCAAACCTCTTTCAACCTCTTAAGGGAATTTTCATTTTTTAGAACATTAGCAAACCAAACAGGTTTATAAGCTAAAGAAGGACAAGTAAGATGATAATTAATAGTAAGGGGGCAATCGAAGACGAAGTGGTCTGTGAAGATGGAATTGATCGGGTGGATCCGAAAAGAGAATGATCTAACGGGTCTATTCTCGTACCCTGGTTGGGCTGGGAGACGTCACTTTTTCCGCCCGTTAACGACAAGTGCGATTCTCGTACCCGTTTTTCCAACCGGTTGGGATCTCGCTGGGTCGAAAAAAGGACTCCGATTTCTCGGCAGCTCTGTACCTGCCGTAAACTCGTTTCGCTAGCGAGAAGTGTTGTTTCGAAATCAGAACTTATCAAATTTTCATTTAAATTGGAGGCTGCTAAGACGTTAATTGTGTTTTGAAAGGGTTTATCCGGATAAATGTAATCCGTTTGACCAATCTGAAGAAGAATTTATCAATTACTTTAGATTTTTTAAAAAGTACTTAAATCTTTTATTGAATTTAAATAATTTAATCTAATAATCTAATACGACAATCTAAAGTAATTAAATCTTTAAAAGTAGTTAAATCTTTTATTACTTCATCAAGATAGTCAATAATGATATTTGATAATTAGCTAAGATCAATTACATTTAAAGATTTAATTACTTAATATTTTCTTACTAAATTAAATTAAATTAGGGTAACATTTTAACATTGAGTGTGGAATGACTTTCCTCATTCCGTATATATCATTACAATTTTTTTATTTGAGTATTAATTCAAGGAAATTTGTCAAATATTTACAAAGTAATTGCAAAATCTGACAATAAAAGAATTTTTCTTGTTCCTTGATAAAGATGTAATTTTTTTAATATTGTGAAAACTTGCTGAATTTAATAACTTTTTTTTATGTTTTATTTTCTTATGTAATTGAAAAAATAAACAAATGGTTTGTAATATTAATTTATAAGATTTATTCATATTAAAATAATTGGCATGGAAAAAAGTTTATTACTTTTCCTCTCTCTAGAAAACTGGTAAAATTACATCAATATATTGTAAAAAAGATTGCAATTTATGTTCTATAAATGTATAATATTATTATAAATGTATATTTTTAAAAAGATAAATGGTTTAACCCCCCTTAACAATGGACGTATGAAAGCAAGAAAGATGCATTATAATGCATCTTATAAGAGCAGAAGTTAAATCTTCCCACCTCTTCCCTTGGTGTCTTTTGAAAAGATGCGATCAACTTTCCCACTTAAAATTTGTGGATATTTCTCAAAATAATTCAACATAATTTCGAATTGGGAAGCAAATGTATGCTTCTCCATAGTTCCTTTGGCGATTCAAAACTCGAACTGAATCTGAAACCATAAACAAAACCATAAACAGCTTGATTTGCTGCGCGCGCAGCAGAAATACGTCACTTCCTAGCGTAAAGCGAGATGTTCGAAACGACCGAGGTACGAGAATCAGACCCCTTCTTTCGGCCGAGAAAAGCCATTTACGTCCCGCGGTAGAAAGGCGAAACGCTCCCAACCCAACCGGGGTACGAGAATAGACCCGTAAGATTTGAAGTACCAGCTATGGAGGTGTAGATATGAGATTTCGATGCATCGGTAGCGATGATGAAATAATCTTGAAATTCTTCACTCATGGTTTCTTCAAAAAGGGCTTTAATCATAAACGTAGGTTGAGCTTTATCTTGAAAGCCAAAGGAGGTAAGGTGAATTTCGCAAATGTCGTTGTGAAGAACATCAAGAATATTAGGCAAAGTGATGATTTGGTCAGAGGTTATGTTCAAATATGCAAGTATCCCTACAAAAGCTTCCTGATCTTTCTTATTAAATTGGATACAGGGGTTCGAAGATTGCCGAAATAAGGGAGAATGAACACCATTTGCAACCTGTTTGATAAAAAACTGAATGGCCAATCTCTTGATCTTTTCAGAGAGACCTGACCCGCAATTTTCAGAAAGACATATTTGGTGTCCATATTGAAAGGCCAAGGGCAACTCTAAGAGCAATAGTTTGGATGGTGTCACAAATTTTGAAATGAGTCTGTGATAATTTGTTGGTGATTACGCAGCTGTAATAGAAAATGCTACAGATTCCATTGTTAGTGGTGCCAACCAGGTCTTTTGTTCTGAGGCCGTACGATTTATAGGCAATTGTTTTCAAGGCGTTAATTTTTCTGAGTGCTTTCGTTGGAAGATTTTTGATGATGGCACCATTCTGATTAGTTTTAGAGAAGATAATTCCCAAATATTTTATTGAATCCTTCCAAGGAAGGGGAGAGCCTGAGCAGGAGATGCGGGGAGTAGAATGCAGTCTTCTTTTTGAAAGGTCGGCAATAGCACTTTTCTCAGAGGAAATGGAGAGCTTCCAATAGATACACCATTTGTAAACATTATCCATTGTATTCTGTAGTTTTTCTCAATGTATTCCAATGAGCTATGAAAACAGTAAATAAAGATGTTATCTGCGAAAATTTGACGCCTTCGTCTAAGGTCTCAAAGAAACCAAACATAAAAATGGTAAACATAACGGGGAATAAGGCACTTCCCTGTGCTAACCCTTTCTGAATGACTTTTGTGTCCGAAAGACTGTTTCTCCATCGAATTTGTAGAGTTCTGTCGTGTAAAAACTAATGAATGAATTTGGAAAGATTACCCGTGATGCCCAATTGAAGGCATTTCAAAACAAGGGCATTAATGTACACCGAGTCGTACGCACTTTTGGCATCCAAATTGATTCCGATATTGCAATTTTTTGATGATGAGCTTCCGTTATAGCGGTATGAATACCATGAATTGCAAGCTGATTGTCGCGGAGGGGTAAGAAACCATAAATATAAGAGGGGATATTTTTGTTGACGATCAGATGATGTGTAATGCGTTGCACCAAAATTCTTCCAAATATTTTTGAACAGACAGAAGTGAGGGCGATGGGCCTGTATGAGTTAATCTTAGATTTATCTTTATTTGGTTTTGGGACCGGAACAATGATTGAATGTTTCCATTGCTCTGGGATATCGGTTGACGAAAAGATTTCTTGGAAAAAATCGGTTACCTTCCAAAGATGTTCAATGCTTAATTTTTTGAACCATTTCGCAGGGATGCAATCCGCACCTGGGGACCTATTTCTAGTTTTCTGGATCGCTTTTCGGAGTTGGATTGGAATATTCAGATAAGTATTTTTATCGCCGTTGAAATCCAAAGGAATAGGTTCATGGGGTTCATTCTATTAGAGAAAAAAATCAAGAAAGAGATTGCTCTGATTCTGGGGGTTCGAAACACAATGATTGTTGTGTAGGATGAAGTTTGAGACATTTATTGCTTGATTTGAATGGTTGTTTATTCTTTTTATCATTGAATAAAACATGCGGGGGTTCCGAGTAATATTGCACATTTTATCCCAATAATTATTGCTTGCCCTCTTAATGTGAAACCGGAGTTTTGCTGCATACTTTTAATACTTAATCCAATCCGAAGTTGAGACATTTCGTAAAGCCCTGGTCCTAAATTTTTTTTAGCGTTTGAAAATTATGGCAAGAAATGTTCCACCAGGGAGGATAGTTGTTACCTGACAAGACAGAATGTTTCGTGTTTTGTTTAATTATCCCAGAGACTTTGTGCATCACATTATGGAGATCGGAGTTTGTGGAAGACAAAATTTCTGATGTATTTTTCATGACGGAGTTCCTATCAACAGTTTTAATGGCTTTCGAGGTCTGACCCAAGAGTGACCAGGTTGTGATCACCGGGTTATGGTCACTTTCAAAAGTGGAATCCGAAACGAAACAATCAACTTGGTGATAAATTGAGGTTAAGCACAGCATAAGATCTAGTAGAGAATTTGTTCCCGTGTACGATGTATAAGTCGGGTTGGACGTGTTAAGCATAATAAAATTAGAGTTTTGTAGCCAATAGACAAAGCTGTTTCTAAGAGGTGTAGAATTATTAGAACCCCACATTGGATGATGAAGGTTGAAATCCCCAAAAATGATAACTGGAATCGAAAAAAGATTTTGCTTGCTGTATATCAAGACCTTGAGGAGCATATAAATTAACAAGAATGAATTTGTGGTTATTAAAATGGATTTCTGTAGCAAGAATTTCAAGGTTAGTATCGTCAGAAAACGAAGTTGGGATAATTCTACCAGCGGCAGTCTATGCCGGTAAGAAGATCTCCTCCTGACAGATCTAGTCTGTAAGAGTATAAAAAGGTCATATTTGGATTGCGAAGATGATCATCTGTATTAAAGAAGGCTTCTTGGAAAATCAAAAATTTAGAGGTAGAAAAAGGTGGAATTTGAAGCCAAATCCTCTTATTCCGTAAACCCCTACAGTTACATTGAACGAACGTCATGAAACAAAGGAAATGCAACAGAAAAAATTAAGAGGAAAAGGGGAAGAGAAAAGAAACAAATAAAAAGCAACTTGCAACGAAGCAACACCAACAACAAGAAGGAAAACAAAAAACCCCACAAACTTGTGAGGAAATAAAAAAGACAAAAAGGTTCCAAACTAAGTATGGTGCCCCTCTGCATCTAAATGCATGGGTGTGCTTGAAATGTTCATAAAGTTTTTCACGGCAATTTTTTTTCTAGAAGGCGATTTGATGTTTGTTTCAGCCTGGTTCATCATTTTGAAGAAGAGTCTCCACTGTTTTTTCAAACATTTTCATGAGTGCAAGGGTTTGTTTTTCCATTTTTTCCAGGAGAGATTGGACAATACTCTATTTTTTGGTCAACAGTGGATTCGAAGTCATCACGGATAGTATTTGATTTTACTGCTGTCGCGTAATTTGCATTGGAGGAGTGACTGAAGATACGTCTGGCTTCCCTTCTCGTGAGATGGTTCCTGGATTTTAACTCTAGCATTTGTTGCTTAGACGTTTCAGAATGTGGTCCCTGGCAATTGCTGCACTTTGCAGGCCCTTTACATGGACCAAAGTGAACTGTACCACATAGGTGGCAAGCTTGGGATTTTTCACAGACTCTGGTGGGATGAAAAAAGCTGAAGCACTTAGTACATTGCCGAGGCCTGTCTATGAAAGGCTGAATTTTCTGATTTATAAACCAGAATTTAACAGAATCTGGGAGATAGGTGCCAAGAATAGTAACAAGAACCGGAGAGGTTTCTTGCGAAGAGTTTGGTTTCACGAATCTTCGCATATGGGTGGTAACAATATCATTATTACAAGATAGTTCATTTGCTAACTCTTCCAGTGTTGTTTTAGTTGGTATATCTGGAATAAGGAATCAAGATGAAATGCTCTCCCAAATCACATCGGTAGACACAGGGGTGTCTAAAACGTTTTGGAGGTTGAGAAGCTTAGCCGCACAAACTGGGTCCGAGGTAGAGAATAAGAGTTTGCCTTGGCAGGTGTATTTCATATTGGTGATATTTGGGTGCTCGGTGATCTCTTGTTTGATATATGTGTGAAGTTGAAAAGGGTTCCAACGGGGCATTCTTGCTGAGCAGTTTTTATTTGCGATAACTATATTGATTGTTTCAAACTGTTTTTGACAAAGATGCAGTATAAGTTCGTTTGTGGATTTACCACTTATAAGAAATCTGTTATTAGATGCAGGTGTCCTGTCATCAGGTTCTTTAATGTAATTCACAAAAGAGTGAGCATTATCCAGTTCAGAGACAGTCACAATGGAATGACTCAGGATGATCCAAAAGTTGTGAAACTACGTAAGTAAACCAAGGATTTGGCAAGAGAAAAAAAATTGGGCAGGTCTTACCTGTCGGCTTCAAAAATAACTAGAAGAAAATGCAAAGGATAAACAAATGCACAACCACGTATATACAACACAAGAGCTCGAGAAAAGCGACCGTCACTGCTGCCGGTTCACACCGAACTCCGTAAAAATATCTTATCTCAAGGAGATAAATTCAGTTTTTGTGTAGAAAAATTATAACACTGGAAAATTATCGAAATTGTATCAGATAATTTTAAAAGCAATGTTTAATAAGTCGAGATGTACGAGTGCACATTTGTGATAATTTCGGATGCTTCTTAACTAACTTCCAATGAATGGCTGATAATATCTAAGGGGGAAACCCTTGGATATTATCTACCATCCCCCGGTAATAAAATTCGTTCATATCACTTGAATTGGGAAGTGTTTTTGTTTTAAAGGCAGGTGTGTTCGAATGTACTTGTTTCAACCCATCGCATCAATTTTTCTTATCCCTGGGAGAATATAGTTTTATTGAATGGAAACGAAGTCTCTCTGTAAGAAAATCGGCATACGTCATTAAAAAACTAATAAAGTCTCGTGACTTCTAGAATCATCTTTATCCGAGGATTTATAAAGGGTTACTTCAGCAAGAAGGAAACTTTCGAGCTCTGACTTCTACCTGAGACAGTTGTTGAAAGCTCAATCAGTGGAAGAGGCCTCTTTCCCAAAGATATCATCAAACCCTTCCATTTATGCAGGTAATAGATAATCTGTATTTCTTTATTTTTTGTTTGTTATCAAATCTCTTTATTTATTTTCAAATATATCTTGACAGAATGTTTGTGATAGCTTAGCGGTAAAGCGAATCTGATAATGATTGTAAATACAGTTCGGACAAAATTCGATGTGAAGTCTAATTTTCATTAATTGCTCTTAACCACATGATAATAAGTTCGAAAAACTGTATTTTTTAAAAATATCTCGTGAGCATATAATCCATTTTATGCATAATATACGAGATGAAATAATTTTCCATCACACTAGCGAATGCTTTCTGTTCGTAAAAATTACTTAGGTGACATATACGTCTACTGATTGACTCGAAAGACTTAATAAACATTTTAGTGTAAAAGTTGTCCCAAATAATTAGCGTCACTGATGACATTTTGGAACTTTTAAGGGGGTAAGTTGTAATTTAAGAAAAGTTTTCTTGTATCGTAACCTTTTATGGCGTGGTAGGCCTACTTTGATTGGATAAATTTATTCAAGTTCCATTTTTTTAAAGCTGCTATCCAATATATTGAAATGGGCCATATATCTTTATTTTTACTGCTACCTGGAATTCTACATGCATCTGTGAAAAAGCTGCCGCTAAAAGGGATTGAAAAAAAGAGTCTTCAAGACTTTGGAATATCAGTGTTCAAAATTATGTTTTTATGTTATTTGCTAGATAAAAATCTATATTTTTTTCATTCAGCGACATTTATTCTTGGTTTTAAGTACATGCGTAGAAAGACGTATTCTTTCAAAATGTGAGAATCTTATATTTATGCAAATATAAAGAATTAATAAATGAGCCTATTTATTTTTTATTTAGTCATTTATTTATGCATTCAACTATTTTTCAGGATTTTCTTTGGAATTCATTTATATTTTTAGATTATAAACATTCAAGGATAAGAAAAATTAAGTTATTTTGACAATATTCTAATGCTTAATATGTAGTATATAATTTTGGAGTTATATTATTTACGAAATTGTTCTCTTTGGTGTTAATGTGATTAAATGCTTAGTATGATATATGCTTCTTAAAATGACAAAACGTATTATATAAATAGATGTTCAATATTCATCTCTAGCTTTTTATACGTGCGTATATCTACTAAGTGCATGAATTTACCACAGAAAGTATATGAGTTTGCAAAGTCTGGCTCTCATCTATTTTAAACATCTTCATAAGGATATAGACTGATCAGACAGAAAGGCGCAGAATGATGAAATCCATATTCCTAAATTTATATAATAAAGAATTTTCGAACTTGTTCAAAATAATGAATATACAATAACATCACTTGCACATTATATCATTCATAACATTGCTAATTTTTTTATATTTTTATAAATAAATTCTGTTTTAAAATTTACACTTTTAATACGTATCATAAATTAAGCAAATTAACATTAAATAGATGTTAGAATTATGAAATTCTATAAATGATTTTTCCTTTCGCCATGTATTCTGATTTTACGTATAATTTCAGCTAGTTAATTCATATATATATATATATATATATATTATGCCCTTTTTATTCTAATTCATTTCAAAAATTCTTTATTTACCTTCTTATATAAGTTTTCAGAACTGGCCAGTGCTTATACCAAAACGATAAGAAAATTAATCAAATAAATTATATTTCGTTTTATGTTATTTTAACATAAAACCATAAAACGAAGAAAAATTAAGTTTTAACTAATTTATATCTTAAATTTACTTACATTCATTATTTATTATATTTTTATGCATAGTTTTTCGTTATTTGATATTTTTTACAACAAATTAAGACTTCAAATTTGTTAAAATGTTATGTTTCTATTAACCGTATTACGTAAATCATTACACTGACCTTCATAAAGCTGCTAAAATTAAAATATTTCACATAAATTTAAAACCAGTACTTAAGAGAAAAAACAACAAAGAGAAAAACTTTCTATATTTGAAAAAAAAAGAAATTCTATCAAATGAAATTTATTGTTCGTAAAATAAAGTTTTCAAAGATAGAAATAGATACATTAGGCAAGGTGTTATATTAAAGCATTAAGTACATACAATAATATGACATAATTAAATGATTTTAACTGAAAGTTCATACGTTCATTTTATTATTGCATAAACCAGAAATTTTTATTCCTGATGTCTTTAATTTTCTTTAAAATGAGCCATTTTTTACCTTCTTACATTATTTAGAGAATCAGTTGACATCTTTTATAGATGATGAGGAATGCATTTTTTATGTGGTATTTTAAAAGTCATCATTGAAATGAAATAGATGAATCCAATATTAGAGTTATAAAAAACTTTAGAAAAAGAATTACTTACAAAGCAACACATCTTTCATTAAAAATATAATGCTTTACTTGCTGAAATTTCAAAATATTGTACTGTAATTTATAGAGAAAATAATAATGAACCCTAAAAATGTTTCGCTAATGTAAGAATGTAAATTACGAAACAAAAAATGTCACTTTTGGAAACATACAGAAAAATGTTCAAATGTTTGATTGAAAATTTAGTTTTTGCAATCGAAAATATATTATTTCTCATGTATTCTTATGATAAACTAGGAAATAATTTTCGACGTTCTTGCCACTTTCTAATTTAATCAAGAATAGCAAACTTTCAGTAAGAATAAAAAATACCATCACTTTATAAGAAAACCTCATTTTTCCAAAGAATGAGAAACTCTGGACAGTTAACTGGCTATTAAGCAAAAAGTTATCATTAAGTCTTCTGATATTTAATAATCATTAGTTACTACAAGACTTATTTTTATCTGAATTTATATGCTTCCGTTCAACTATTCTGCTTAATAGACAGGTAATCAGATTACTCTCAAAATAATTAAAGTTTATTGTTTTCTTATTATTATAGGCTTCTATTTGCTTCCATAAAAACTTCATAGGTCTGCAGCAATTAATATTCCGACAATGTCAGACGAAAGATCGTGGATTAACCCTTGTGGACTCGATATGGAAGACGGAAAATGCATTAAGAAAAGAAGACACTCTTTAAAAGAAAACATTCCAAATATTGAAAGCATTGAAAATGCGATTAATGTAATTTTAGAACAATTAGAAGATTTGAAAAAACTGATGGTAAGAAAAAATAGTCTCAATTTTTAGTTACATTTGAATATGAAATTATGATTATTATAAATGGGCCCAAGTTCACTATTTTGTATGGTAAATATTTTTGTTGATTGTTTGATTCATTTGTTGCCATTTTTTATCGTAATAAAATGAAATTTCTTAACACTCAAGTATTTTCAAACTATGACTTAATATTAAGATTAGCATATTTTTAAAAAAAATACAATTGAAAAATATTATTTTATCTCAGTTACCATCACAAATGTGGCTATCTGCAATAGTTTGCTTATATACAATGTAAAAAAACGAATGTTGACTCACTCGTTATATCACTTAGTAAATTCACAGAAATTATTTTTGCCCTGTTTTTACACATTGGGGCTTTAGTTCTACTTTTTATTTCTCAAGGAACATTTCATTACCATTTTTATTCCTGAATTGTGATTAATGATTTGATTTAATCTCAGTTTTCTAACCAAAAAATTATATAGATATTTGTTCGAAATCAAACACTTAATATCCTATTTCCTACCTAATCAAATTACTATCCTCCTCTTTTCAGCCTATAGATTAATGAATTCATTCATTAAAATTTCAAACTGAATATGTTTAATATTATCAAGGCTAATGAGTATACCAAAGAAAAAATTAATTTTCGCTTGAATTTTCCATGAAAACTATATTCTTAACGTGAATACGCGCACTACAGTGCGTGTAAAAAGTTTAGGCACAAGAATAATTTTAAAATAAAACTTTAAATATTCAGTTAATTTCAATATTTCAGTTATATGTATGTAAAAATGCAATTTAAAAATAATATTAAACATTACTAAAAACTTTATTATTAAACATAATTTTTAAGAATAAAACGAAAATCACTGTGTCAAAAATTCAAGCACAAAACCGCTTTTATGAAAATTAGCGAAATCACACAAGCAGTTGCGCACGCATATGATATCTAAGTACAAGAAAACCTAACCATTCTTTGGCGTTAATTCAATATGACTTGGTCTAAAGAATTTTCGTATGATGAAGTATCAAAAATCTGATGTATGAGAGCAAAACAGATGTCCATTTGTGAAATTGAAGCTGCATTAAAAAAATCGAAACGTGGAATTGATCAAATCTTTGCTCGTGATGAAGATTTTAAATGAAAATCTCGTTCCGGATGACCACAGCTCCAGGTACGACATGCGCATCAGAAACTTCGAAGAAAACTGGGCATTATTCTCTTTCTCGAATTAAAAATATCATTGGAGGACAAATATCTATAAAACATCTATTCATATAAGAATTTTAGAATGGGGGGTATATGAAAAACCGTAAGATGGCTCGATTACCTTGCTTGAAACCATGTCACAAAGAAGCTCGATTACAGTGGGTCAAGCAGCACATGTTATTCGGTGATATGTGGCTAAATGTCGCATGCACCGATGAAAAAAAGATTTTAGACGGCCCTCATGGGTTTGCATGCTATTGGCATGATCTACGAAAAGAACAAAGGAGCATGTTTAGTAGAATACATGGTGGTGGATCTCTGATGGTATGGAGGGTGATTTGTTTCAATGGTTAGACATACTTAGCCTTTTTCAGTGGTCGGAAAAGATCAGAAAACTACCAAGTGACGTTATAGAGCATTTGCTTCCTTTTGGTGAAATTTTAGTTGGACCAGATTGGTCTTTTCAACATGACATCATTTCAATCCATGCCTCCAAATCGACTTCACAGTGTCTTAGATCCAACATGGTGTCAGTTTTGAACATGTAATCCTTCATCCTGTTATGAACTCCATAGAAATCATGTGGGGTATCCTCACACGTTCAATCAAAATATCATATTATCAAAAAAATCAGTATTATCAAAATGATAAGCAGTATTTTTCAGTTGGAAGAACTGAAAAAGGCCATTGAGGAGATTTGGTTTGAACCAAAGCCAGAACTAATACTAAACACGATTATATCTGACTGCGATATGAATATACATTGAATATGCATCATAATTTGTTTTTAAAATCAATGTACATTCACCGCAGACTAGGATCGTAACTAAGCTATGTCGAAAATAGCTAAAAGAACGATTCATTTTTCTCCCAGTTTTGTTTACATATTTTTCAAAGAATTAAGAAATAATTTTTGTGTTTTTCTTTCTTCTAAGAATATTTTTTTTGACATCAAAACGTTTTTATATACACAGAATTTTTTGACATTTTAGGAAGATTCTGTCTTTGTTGAATATTACTCTTAAAATAGTTCCGCACCCATAGAATGTTATTCAGGGTAATAACTTAAAATTGAAAATTTTTGGACTGAGCACAGTTCTGATCCAAGTAATTGATCTAGAAGAAAAGGTCATTTTTTAAAATTATTTGAACATTTTGGTGTTTATAAAAAATATCTACCATCAAACTCTCAAAATTGTTTATGGAACTTAATTAGATATTTTTATAGTAGAAGTATGTCTGATGTTGTAATATATAAATAGAAATTAAATAAAATATGAAATTAAAAAGCCAAAGAAATATAATACAATATTGTAAGCGTTGTTTGTTTTTCATACTATTTTCTAGGATTATATATTTAATCCACTTTTATTTAATTCAAGCTAATAAACTAAAAAAAAGACTTGTGATATTTTGTATGCTTTTTCTATATGAAATATGCTCGAAGTCTCTTTGATCTTTTTATAAGCATTTAGTTTAGTTGACTTTGTAGGTGCTTAACTTTATTGAGCATACACTGGTGCGCAAAAATCAAAGATGAAGCTGGTTTGGCTTATAAAATTACAAAGGAAATGTCCAGATGCTTAGAAATCACATTATAAGATTCTTCAGATTTATGAACAACGTACTCAACAAAACAAATTAGAAATAATTAAATTATTTTTAAAACACTTGCCAATTGGAAATCTTGGAGAATAATGAAAGTAAGGACCCTTAGTAAGGACAATAATAACGACTAACTATCATGCATGATTGACATCGTCCTTTTCTTTTACGGGAAAGTTTGTCTAGAATCATATTTGTCCATTCATCAGCTTTTTCTGCTGGTATTTATTTATTTACAACCCGCCTCGGTCCAGACTACTCAAAAGGGTGTAAGGCCTTTCTCAGTTGTTCTGCTGATAAATGTTTTCTGGTCGATCCGGATGGCAAGCAGGACGTATTCATAAAATGCGATTTAGCTAAGTCTCGTGAACATGTGGGGTAATTTATAGCCCGAATATTTTCCCTTTCTGACAACTATTCTGATGTGGTGTAACGTTTACTGTCTCGCAGAAAATACTCGCAAGGGGAAAGATCAGATCTCTACAAAAGGGAAAAGATCACCAGTTATTGTACCTCTGTTCCAAATCTACATCTCCGTTAGTCTGCTGACAATGATACTCCCTCAGACAAGAACACTATTATTGTCATACAGGGCCGTACCGCCGTGATCTTGAGGCCGCTGGCAGAACTGCCAAAGCTACGCCCCTCATCTCAATATTACATTTTTAATTTTTCATCCCTTCTGTTATCCTCTCGGGAAAACTACTTTCTTACAATTGTTTTTTCTACACAGATTTAGAAAAATTTATATTTTTGTAAGTAGGTTCAATAAAAATTATGTATTCTTGAAAAATAACGCTTCAATGCACTATATTGATGAAAAGTACTGTAAACAACAAATGTATGGTAAATAAATTGCTTGTAAAAACGATTGAAAGCAAAACAAAATCTATATCTTCTTGTTTATGGTATCTGCTGTACATTGGTTTTTGTATGATGTATAATATTTTTGCTTCACACTTCGTATAATACATAAATTCACAGTACGTGCAGTTACTTGCTGTCTATAGGCACAACAACTAACAACTCCCGTAATTTGTAATCAGACAAAGAGGGTTTGTTCTTCTTATTTGCTCAGCAAATCATACTAATCTAAATCTTAAGCATTCTTTTTTCTTGTTTATTTGTTTTTACTGGTCATTTACTGATCCCTTGGCTCTCCCTGCGTTCTTGGCGATGGCCAATCTTGCCAACCCCTCGGTAAGGCCCTGTTGCCATATCAATGCCTTTCAATCGCGTTGGAAGCGTTTTTGCGGATTCCAGCCTCTCCTCAGATGAGTTGGCTTTCAGAAACAATGATTAGATCTATTTGCGAAGAGCACAATATTCACAAGTAGCCAGTTCTTTTACTTTCGAAAACCTTTTAATCCGATATGTGGGGATGAATCTGATGCACCCACCAGATTTTAGGTCAAAACCTACAGCTATGGAGTTGTTTGCCTACAATGATATCATGCGTCTGATGATAATTTCTACACGATTTGGGATTTCCTTCGCTGTCAAAATGCGATCTGTCTTGGCTTATGAGGAACGATCATTCACCATGATAGTTTTTTTTATAGTTGAACTATCGAATAGCTGCTCCACCTCTTCGGAAGGCCTTCCACACTCTTGAAACATTGTAATGTGTGATTTCCAACTCTTCTGTCATGTTGCTCACAGTACGATCTTCTACTTTCTCTTCTAGTGAATACATTTAGTTTAATGCAGGTTGGTTAAAATTAAACTAACGTTACTTGGAGACCTGTGGCTCCGGTTGAACTGAACGGATCCGGATGAAATTCAAAAATATGTTCTATAGATCATGCGGATGAGGTTTTCATCGGAAAAAATAGTTTTAAACGCCGCCAACAGATGGCGCTTTGTAACTAAAATCATATGTAAATGAGTAAGAAATCTAGTTTTGCTATTAAAGCGATACCTACTGTTAGAACGATACAGTAAACTCCTGGAAAACTATTTTATCTCGGCGTTACGGCAAAGGGGCTATTTGGCCACCACAGTGTTCATGCAAGAATAGGCAACTGCTCATACGGTGACACGTATAAAGACGGTGAGTCCAGCTAAGTTCCCTGACGAATGTATCATCTCTTTCATATTTCTAAATGCCTGGCCAGCCAGATCACTAGATCTAAATCCTTGTGACTTTTGGCTTCCTCAAAGATCGCGTTTATCAAGGAAATGTGACTAATGAACGGAGTTAAAAGTTAGCGTCGTCCGCCATATCTCACTCATTCCTATCGATATGTTGCGTGCGGCTTGGATAATGGAGTGGTATGCTTTCAATATGTTGTTGATCGACAAGGCATGCACATAGAGCACACAAGTAAATAAATAAAAATTTATGTTATTCTTTGATTTTTGTTCTCTTGCATTCACTTTTACTTCATTACAGCGCCATATGGTGGCGAAATTATAATTTTTTTTCGATGTAAGCCTCTGCCGCACTATCTACACAACATACGTTTCAAGTTTCATACGGATCCGTTCACTTGAATCGGAGATGCAGGCCTCTGAGTACCGTTAGTTTAATTTTAACCACCTTGCATTTTATACATTTAAATTTTGAGTATTCTACAGGGTGTTCGAGAATTGTTGGACCCATTTAAAAATTAATTTATAAAACTAATAATGTTGAAAATGAGAGCGCATTTAAAAAAGTTTTTTTCAGATAGATAACGCGCCGTTACGTTGGTGTCTAGGTGGTTGTAAATTATTGGACATATCCCATTTTTTAGAGCCATTATCTGCAAAATTATTAAAGCTAGAAAAAAAATAAAAGCATGCATTTGTAGGGAATTTTACGCTCTTTAATTTGTTAAATAAATTGTAATTCGAAAACTGAAGTTTTTGAGATATTCGAGAAAAACTAAAAAAGGAAACCAGAAAACGCGCATCGGCTTCTGCTAATCGGTAGCCATTGCGTATGGAAATCTCTCGCTGTAGCAAATTTAGAACGTCATAATGGTACGCCACCTATCTGATAAAACTTTTTTATTTGCTCTATCATTTTAAAAAAATTGCAATTGTAGCATTATTAGGTTGTTTATTAATTTTTGAAATGTGTCCAACAATTCTCGGACACCCTATATATTATACATTATATTTTAGTACACTAATGAAAGCGTATTTTTGGAAACTTTCTTACTGTTGGTCTCTTCCCAGGCTGGATAGAGAAAAATAAGGAAAAATATCACCTAAAAGGAATTTAGGTGATATTTTTCAAAGAACATTTATTTTTATGTCTTTTAAAAGTAATATTTTCATCTATTCATAAAATTATACTATAGATCATGCTTCGAAATTCTTAACTTATATGACCAGTTACCTCTCATTCTCGCCAAGAAATTTTTTAACTATTAGTGCCCGTTTAGTTGTCTAACGTAAGTTGTCTAATATAAGTAACTTTTAAATTATCGTATCTTTTGAACTAAAATTTTATCGCTTTGAATTCTGAATTTACTTGAGTATGCCAAAGCGGAATTAAATATGTATTTGAAAGGAAATTTAATACTTGCTTGAATATTTGGTGAAAGTAGTAGTTGGTATGTAAGTATTTATTTTGTTTTAAAATTAAATCATTTTTTCAGTAACAGTTATTCATTATTGCTTATACAAATGATAAAGTAATCACTATTCTTTGGCAGAGCTCAATGTTTAATGTGAATGAAGATACATTGACATCTCAGAAATACTCCTTTCTGAATCCACCTAAAGATGTAAGTATTTATTTGATTATATTTTCAGTTTCAATTATGGCTAATTACAGTTCTTTGTAATTGAAAAATCATCTGAATATGCTGAGATTGCCTGTAAATTTGCACTTCTTAGATAACTTTTGCCTTGTTTAGGATTTCAATTTAAGACAATATCTTTTTTACTTAATGCCTTACGTGGGAACCAATATAATAAAAATAATAAAACCTTCGGAAACGTAAGGATCAGATTAAAAAAATTAATTATCAGCATAAAATTTAGTTTTGGTAATGCAAGTCTGAAATTGTGAAATTAAAACCAGGGTAAGTAAAAAACTGACAAGTGCCCAGGCAATAAACTGTAAAAATAAATATGACACTGCTTCAAGCTACTTATAGAAATATTTATACATATCTGGCGATTCGCTATCACTTTCTTCAATAACAGAAAGAGCTTAGATATTATTTTTCATATTATGACCATAATCACCGATTTTCTGAAAATCAAACCAGCGGGAATATTCTCCTCTCAGCTTTCTGGTACACACGTTCATTGCTTCGTAGTACACAGGTGATCTTTAATACGATACTTTCGGAATCACGACCATGTCAGATTATGAAACGTCAAAACAGTTTTAACATAAGTACTTTAGGTTAAAACTGTATTAGTATAACTGTAACAAAACCATATAAGTATAACGGAAAATTAATATCTCTACTAATAATAAAGGAGAATGTGTCTGTGTCTGTGTGTTGGCGCTCTACACGTCAGACCGCTGGACCTAGAGCTACGAAATTTGGCACAAACATACTTTGGAGGGTGGGAATGTGCACCTCGTAGCCCTTTTTTAAAATTATAATTAGAATTTTAATTAATTAAATTTAAGCAAAATTTTGGCGTTTTCTTCAATAACTTTCGAAAATATTACAGCATAAAAGATATTTGAATACAAAAAAGAAAATACAGAAGAAACAGAAAAAGTAAACAATAGAGATGACAATATACCTTTTTCCCGCAAACGCAACATCATCCAGTAATTGCATCAACAATATTGTTCATAATTATCTAACGAACTACTATAGAATCAAACAACAAAAATTATTATCGTTATATTGTTATCGCTATTGCTTACTTCTTCTGTTTCTTCTGTATTTTGTTTTTTCGTATTCAAATATCTTTCTTTTGTATTTTATTCGAAGTTGCAGCATTTTTGCGCCATTCTGTCAAATACAAAGCCTAATTTTTTAACTTTTAATTTTTGATATCTTTTGTTAAATTATTTCACTTGTACTTGTTACAGCATAAAAAGCATTTTACACCATCTGAAAGAGCAAAAAATTACATTTTCAATGATATTAATTAATTTGGCGTACAATTTTTTCGCTAATTTTAATAAATTAAAAAAAAATACTTTTTCGCATAATTTACAACAATACTTTTCATTGCTGCAATGCAATTCAAACCGTTTTCATTGTTTAAACAAATATTTATGTGCATGTTTCTCTTCCATTGTTGAAAGCTAAGGTAATATCTTAATGTTTAATGATATGTTTTAATCAGCATATTTTCATCCAGCTAACAGGCTTCCGGAGGTAAAATGTGCCGCAGCATTTTAAAGTTAAAATCAAATGCATATTTTGCAAGAGGAATAAGAAAGTAAAGTTGATGCCGACGACGGGTAATTGTATGCTACATGACACAGACAGCTATTCGACTCCATTCAGGACGTTCATGCAGACAATGAACAGAATAGGTGCAAGGCTACTGAAAGAACATGGGTTAAATGCCTATCAAAATTTAAAATTACTTTCTTAAGGGAACCATGAATATCCAATTATACACAAGAGATTCAGTTGAAATTATATTCCCGGCGAACAAGATGATCGCCGAAGGCTGCTAGTAATGTAATAATATTTAAAACAAGTTGTAATAAGTTGCTCTGTGGCAAGAAAAAATAAACATGAACGTTATTGTTCTAAAAAGTCTTTGATATCACATTGCATCAGTGATTCCCATTTTTTATTACAGAAATTTGTAAGTTCTGCCGAGTTTTAGCTTTTGTTGGATTCGGCAAATTTTATAAATGTTCTTATAAAATTAATTAATGCACCAAAAGTCTATTCCCACGAGACTTTAGCTTCATCTGTCATGGATCTTTCTTCATGCGATTCTACCCCTTTAAACTGGGCTTCTTGCGGGTTCACAACACTTTGCATAAATCCGTTCGTCACTCAGTTCTTTGACCTCACGCACACTTTTGCCGATTGCAATTCAGTCAATAATATAACTTCCTCACTAGATACATCTGTGAATGAGTAGTTTGTCACAGCTTCTACCAAATCTAGCCCTATATTTTGACCATCACTGGTAACTTTTGAATCTTGATCCACATTTACATCATTAAGTCAAAGTTTGTGTCATCACCTCTGTCGAGTCACATCTTTCACCTGATTCCACGTTAAGGCAATTACGAAAACTGCATCTTTGGGAATAAACTGTTTTGGAAATTCTTTTACATCACAGCATTGTTCAAAAGGCCTTGCTCGAAAGATCTTCTATAAAACGCTTGGGATTTTTGAGACGCACTTTGATCCATCGGCTGAATCAAGAGAGAGATATTTGGTCGTAGGTAATCTTCAAAAATATTGCCAGGAACCAGAAGCAGGAAGATGAGGGGTAGAGTTCTCTAACGACCACAGCACACTGCTATCTTCTGACATTCCTCTACTATTAAGGTTTTTCTTTACCTGTGGTACAAAATGATTGAAAAATCAGTCAATGTCATCCAAACATAGCTCTGAGCATCCCAAAGCACTGCTAAGTTTAAGACTTCCTTTTAATCCTCTAAGGTTTCCTTTTTGTATTTACTAATGACGACAGGTGTCAGCTGAATGGTGGTCAGAAGCACTTGCACACAACAAAAGAGTCAATCTGTTTTTAATTTTCTTGAATCCCTTAGCACATTTTTCATACCCCCTGCCAAAGTAGATGTTGGCAACTAACGCCATAAAAATTAAAAAGCTGGTTTCATAGGCATTTAAACTTGACAATGGATTAATTCCTACTGTACAACAAGGTTGCTAAAAGTATTCTTGTATTCTTGAGTAACATTTTCATCGGCTGATCTCCAGAACATGCAGTCGCCGGATGCCGTGTAGAATTTCAAATTTCGGAAGCCAAGCATCGAAGAACGCACAAGCACTGTCTATATGCAGACCACGATTAAACTGTTTGGAGTTTTCGATTATCATAGGCCCAATTGTTGGTTTTCAATCTCATCTTTCCGCACTAAACCAAGAATACAAAGTACTATCAAGATTTCAAGTTTAGGTTTCTTCGAAGTGTGTCTTGATTCCTTCCTTATTTTTTTCTGTTACACTTTGAGCAGTCAACTTTTTATATTTTTCTTTTTGTTTTTTTAGACACAAAATTTTTAAAACGGGAAAATAAAACAAAATATACATATAAATCGATGTATAGCAAATTCAAGTCGATAATTATTTAACCTGGATTAATGTATGTATTGCGATTCATCAAATATCGTCACGGTCCGACTTAGAATATGTGAAATCTTGTGCAAATATTTGATCTGGATATCTGCTATATATATAATAACACTGTTGATTTTATCTCGTTTAAATTTCGCGAATTCAAGCAACGACAGCTGCTAATATCCAGCTTGAAATAATATAATTTGAAGATAAAACTTTTGAGTTTGAATCTCATTAATTCAATGTGTAATGATATAAGTTCTTTCATCGAATAAGTGATGGACTAAACTAAAAATATATTTTGATTATTCGTTAGATTTTCAAAATGATAAGAAATATTTCAGATAAATTTATGATTATTTTTCTCGTTTGTTAACTTTTCGCAATTTACTTCTAAAACTAAAAAAGGCTCTCTAACTATCCTATAGATTTTCAATTATAAGAAACCTGCTCATATAAATTTAATGATTAATTTTCTGCTTAGTTAAATGTTTGTCATTTGCTTTCAAAATTTAAAACGAAAATGTGTTCTGGGTATCTTTTAGATTTACATCAGGAATGTTCTTTCATAAATTTAAAGATTAACTTTCTCCTTTATAAATTTTTCAGCTTTTAATTTTCAGATCGAAGAAAATACTTTTATTACTCTATGTTTTTCAAAATTATTAGTAATGTTTTTAGGTAAATTTAATGATTTTTTTGTTTGCAATCGTTTTTCATTTACTTTCAGGTGGAAAATACCTACGTTCGTGCTTTTCACATTTTGCAAGCAAATGTGATGGCAATTGAAGAACTGACAAAAAAATCTGAGAAAGAAATTGATACTCATCGTATACACCTAAATGAGATCAAAGAAAAGCTGATACTCCTTCTTTGCAGTGTGCAAATGATTCTTATATCAGAAGGATTATGTTATATAGATGTAACTGAAGACATGATGTCCGAACAATTTAAAAACAAAAAAGGTTTTTCCGAAATTTTAAAACATTTTATTGCTTTCAGACAAATCCGTAATAATATGAAGTATTTGTCAGATGAATTCAAGAAGATAAATCTACTCCAAAAGAGGAGTTGAAATTACAAAATGGTACTCCAAAAGAAGAATTAAAATTACAAAATAGCTCTCCAAAAGAGGAATTAAAATTACAAAATAGCGCTCCAAAAGAGGAATTAAAGTTATAAAATAGCATTCCAAATTGAATAAACGGTTTTTTTAATCGCGCATCGAAAGAATATTAGTCTCGAAATTTTTTAAAGTTTCACCCAAAATTGAAGGGATACTCTATACTATTCAACATATGAGGGAAATTTTAATCTCAAAGCATAAAAGTACATAAATAATTAGCTTACGCAATGCATTAAATGAATACTCAAACGGCTTCACAAAATTGAACGTTTTATGTTTAAACATGTTGATTTAGTTTTTAATTATTAAGTCTTAACTTATTAATTAATTTGGATTAGTAATTTTTGTCAAAATAATTAAAACACTTAGCAATTAGCATTTTTAAGACATGAATCAAGAACAAGAAATCTGCTTATTATTTGCGAGTTTGATATGGAAACTTCTTTTAACAATTATTTTTATAGAATATAAATGACTCTGAAACTGACAAAAATGTTTTTTTAAACTTATGATGGCTAACCTATTATTAAGAAAACTCTGTTTCTCGGTGAATCTCTTTTAACATGGGTTAGACCGCATTTAATGCAGAATTATGCATTTTATCTAGATTCATCTCCTTCTTACGATATAACTTTGTACATAGTTGTGTAGAATATGTTGTACTTCAGACTGTGTTTTAAAATATGTACTGTAATTAATTTGTATATTTATTAAAAATATTTGCGTGTAATAAATAAAAAAAATGTTTTGTGTTTGATATTAATGCATTTCATGTATTATGGGTTAAGGGTTTTTTTTTGTTGGAAATAATAAGGAAAAAGATAATTTGTTGTCATACATTTTATTTAAAATGCTGCAGAACAGTCTTTTTTTCTTGTGAAAAAGAATTCAATTCCGTTACAAATTTGATTATTCTTTATAACTATACAAATTTATCTCTAGAACTTTTTTCTTTTGAATTTTTAATCCTGCTAAATATTTCGTAAATGTTAAACATTTTTAAAAATTTCATGTATTAGCAGATTTAAATTTAAGCAAACTTTCTATGTCTCAGAGCCTGAAAGTAAGCTTATTTTTAATTACATAACATATTGAGAAATCTGAAACATGATTATAAATCTGTTTGTAATATGAGGAGAATACATCAGCAATGTATACACATACATGTTAGGGAAATATTTTAGGAAAGGGTTTTCGCTCTTATTAATTTTGAACAGCATTAACTGTCTCCCAAAATTCATAATGATGATACCTTTTTTTCTGAATTCCAGAATAGAAAATTTTAAGAAAAAGAGACTAAAAATGGAACTTTACGATTTTTGAAAAAAAAGCATTATTATATATTTTTCAGCACATTAATAAAAGCATTTTATAAATTTATTCTTATTAATAATTATTTTCTACTTTTTAACTTTTATGCACTTCGTATTTTATTATTATAATCATTATGGTATGTAATCAATCTCAATCAATTTCACAACCAGATAGCGTCGTACAGAATAATACTGCTGTCTCGGGAACTTTCAGAGCGACTTCTTTTTAAGATTCTTCAACATATATCAGTAAACATGGTTGAAAAATTTTAGGATTAAATAAAATTCAGATTTAATGGCAACAAACATCTATTTTCAATAGATCTCTGAAATAAATTTCTGTGCGGAAAGTTGTCGTGAGAGGAAAAGTTTATCGATTGAACTCGGAGAATTTTAATTTTAAACCTCACTGGTTTCACCTACCTATCCAAAATCGCACGGCGCATGAAAACCGGCAAGAAATTTTCAGGAAACAAACATGTCAAAACGTGTAAAAACACAGTGTCAAAAATGAAGGACTTACAACATAACATGTCAGAATAATTAAGAAAAATACTGACAAAAAGATTACAACCAAAACTAAATATAAATTAATGAAGATTACAAAATAAAATTTCAATACGAAATTTAAAAAAGCGGAAAGAAAGGCCAAATCAGAAAATATAAAAAATAAATAAATTGTGGGAAAAAGTAAAAGTAAATAAGCATAGATTAAGAAGTATTAAACATACAGTAGTTACATACTCTGAAATTCCAGAGTTAAGAGTTTGTGAAGAACAATCCTTGAAAAGTTTTGGAAACTGGGGTTCAAAAGAAAAGTTTTCAACGGAGCCTTCCAATCCAAATTCAAGGTTTCTCTTTCATGTTTCCAAATCTCACACTCTAAGAGAAGATGTTTAGCATTAATCCCTTGTCTGCTCCCCAGTTACACTTCTCACTCTTGCCAAAGAATCTATTCTGGAATGTTTTGAAGATTCCATGTCCAGTAAAAATCTGGTTGATGAAAAAATCCCGTTTTAATCTCTTTAGGTCTACTTTATCAAAAAATTCCCTCGTAACTCCACAGTTTGTAGAGTTAGAACACCTTTCTTGCCAATTGTCAATAGTTTTTTCTTCAATTTTTTATTTACTTAAGATTTTGAAACGAAAAAATTGAATTCCACGAGTAATTTTTTGGTAGCGAGCTTTGCAAGTTCATCGGTTCTCTCGTTTCCTGTTTGTCCCTATTTAATATCGTTCAAGATTTTTCTTTTTTCATTCAGAGATTCTAATGCCATGATAGCTGATCTTGAATCTGAAGCTATTGTACAATTATCCCATTGTTGCCCGATAATATATTCAACAGCAAGCTTTATGGCAGCCATAAAGACCGAACAGTTATCTGAAACGGAGAACAGTGCCACCCTTTCTAAAAGTCGTTGGCTGAAAGAAACTGCACATAGCGATGAAAGGAGAATATTACTGCTATAAATATATATGTTCTCCTTTTTTGCCTTTTCCAAGTGTCTTATGAATGATTTTTATACATTTAACTTGACTTGTTTCATGTTTGTAACAGTGTGATTTTTTAATCGATTTTTCAATCACTTCCTAATGTTACAGTTCTTTAACAAGGTAGGTTCTAGAAATACTCACTTGAAGAAACTCCCCACCCGGTCGTATCGGCTAACTATAGTACTCCATCCCCAAAAATTTAATTGAATAAAATCAAGAAAGTTAAAGCAAATACAATTAAAGTGCTATTCGTTAGATAATTTTTAATATATAAACTGGTTTTAATTTTATCTCTATATTGAAAGTTATATTCATTTATGAATAATATGAAAGAAAAGTTTTTATTAAAAAACAAATGTCGCAAAAATTAATGCAATAAAATTCAATCTTACGACAAAGAAAAAAAAACAATATTTACAATCAAAACTGGTTACTGAGATCATTAATACCAACGATGTTTAAGATAAAATATCAAGAAAACTTCTACAAAGAGAACAGCTAGCTATATGAAAAGACACATATGGGCATGTAATAAAATAATAATACTCTTATTATATATATATATAATATAAATCCAAATATAACTAGTATATAATCATACAGAAATAAAGTAAACAAAACATATCAAGAATTAAATCCTATACTAAAAAGTCATTATTTGAACAATACATCAATTTTAAATAAAATCTAATAAATTGAAATTACTAAAGATACCATAAACAAAAAAATCAATTTTAAGCATTATATGTCAACAAGTGAAAGAACACTGTTGTTATTAAAAGTAATGAAATAGGCAATCCAAGTAAATGGAGTTTTCAACAATTAATATAGCAGCTTGGCTGTGGACAAGCTTTAGCCAGGTTAAATTAATTTTGCTGTACAAACCATCCCTGTTACTATTGTTGTTGAAAAAACAAACAGGGTAATTTACCCTAAGAATGAAAGAATTTAGAAAGAAAAGCCCTAACCCTAACAATAAAACATAACTGTATAGAAACGACTAAAATTCAGGATAAAATATGTAAATATCATTATATTGCACTAAATACAGTAAATATATAATTCAATAAAATACCGATACTTTTCATTAAACTTAAACTAATCTCTGTCTCCTCTTAAACTTACCAGAATTCATCTCTTTCAATATAGCCCGCCATACACATTGACATCACATGTTGCCACAACTAAAAATCTCACCATGAATCAGCATAATTGACCAAATAATATAATTAATTTTTGATATCATGAATTAGTAAGATACCTATATTAAAATTCTCAAAACCATATTAAAAAATGTAATACATTTAGTTATCTAGAAAATATTAGAAAATAGTTAAAAATGTCTATTAAAAAGTTATTATTACTTATATATATATATATATATATATATATATATATATATATATATGTTCGCAGAAGGGTCACTCAAGTCAATTAAGGTCTGATATTTTACCTCGAAAACGCATCATTTAGACATTTTTCACTAGTTTTACATATTTTCCTGATTTCTTTCATTATTTCTATCGTTTCGTTCGATTTCTTCTATCGTTTCTACGCTTTCTATCGTTATCGTTTTCTATTTAATCTCCATCGTTCCCAACATACTACATTTCCTTGTCAACAGCAAAGTCAGGCGCGAAACTTGTAACTCGATATACCGTAAACACCCCTTCAATGCTTGTCACCACCATAACCCTCCACGTCACTGCAATTTCCGACCTTCTGGTACGTAAAAAAATTTTTTTTCTTACTTTGTTCTAGCTTTTTGTCACATCTTACTTTTGTCCTTAATTATCAAAACACCTCTCTTTCTCTTTAGTTTGACATTAGGGATGAAAATCAGTGTTTTAGGCCTTACGGCGTCACTGATTGCAAGAAAATGTCAAACCCTTTTTCTGTTTAGCAGTTCATAATGATTTCATCCCCTGACGAATCATCATTGTGTTCCAACTGCGTTTTCTATTAACTATTTAAACTTTATCTACCACAGCGCTCTTGGAATTGCAGTTTTTAACGCATTCATTGCGTATGTGTTGTATTCTTCTTCACACATTTACGTTTTTTTCTACTGTTTTCCATTTGACACTATTCGCATTTTTATCTTTACTCGGACATACTTTCAATTCGATTTTTCATGTCTTTTCGAGTATGATATGAAGGTTTGTTATTTTATTATTTTATTGTTTTTCTATTATGTTTGCTTCTTTTATATATATATATTGTTTTTTCATAGAAAAGTTAGAGTTTTTTCACCTGCTACTTGCATGTATTAAGCACTATTACTTATAGGATCATAATTAAAATTTGTTTAATTAATAAACTTTTTTTTATTTTTGCATTGCATTTTTTTATATGATTTGTTTATTTTATTTTGAATGTTCATTGCACTTTTGTTTATAGGATAATAAGAGCTAAACTACTAGAAAGAAAACTGCGTTAGATTGTTGATACTGTATTTTGAAAAAAAGACAGGGGTGCTACAAATCCGCAGTACTTATTCACAAGCTACCTCTAATCACATGATTAACACAACTGCGATTATCATCTAACTTAAAACTACAAATTGCCTTACGCTGTGCTGTGTCAAATCTGAGCGGCGCATTTGACAAGTGTAACAACAGCATGAATTGATTCCGTTTGGAGACCGTGAGAATACAGGGTGTCCCAAAAAAGTGGAACAGGCTTTAAATCTCCTCCCTCCAAAAAACAATTACATAAAATCAAGAAAGTTCAAGTGAAAACAAATTGTTAAATAATTTTTAATAAATAAGTAAGTCTCATTTTTATCTCTATATTGAAAGTTATATAAACATTTATGAAAAAATATAAAAGAAACTTGTTAATTAAAAAACAATAGTCGCAGAATTTAAAACAACAAAATTAAATCTTAAAACAAGGCACAAAAACAATATCTTCCAGTTACAATGTTTCATTAAATAAGGTGACCAGTTGTATGAAAACACTCTGGTTTTTGTGGAGGTTGATAAGGAAACGCAAAATAAAATAATAAATTAAATTTATATACGTCCCTCATAGTGTAAAATCGCCAATTACTAAAATGCTTCTCTTACACTCATCAACGTGCAGGCAAAGCTTCACACCTCTATCTACAAAATTTACAGAGGTATGTTTATTTTTAAATTTAAAAGGTCTCATCACAAATTTAAATGAAGATATTTTTTGTAGAAGTGCAGTTTATTCAGCACAGAAAAACTGCTTATTCAAATATTTGTCTAGTTGTTATCCAATCGTCATGAATAGAAAGAAATTGCTAATCACGTATACTGTTATTCAGTTTCTTTGATCAATAGTTGTAACTATCGACTTTAAAAGGTAAGAGAGGGAAACTTGAGAAAGTGAAAATTTAAGGTATTTCAGAGAAATATTCAACAACAATATAACTTTCTTTGCTCGCAGTTGTGGACGTGATATTAAGCTTCATCTAAAGGCTGCTGAGCTGCAGCACCCCCTGAAATTATTTTTTTAAATTTTTCTTTTCGTTTTAATTCTTATTTTCTTACTTTTCCACTCTGCGATTTCGATGATCTATGAAAATGAGAAAATGGGATAAGACGAAAAAAGAAGACAGAAAATGAATCAATAAGTAAAGGAGACGCAAGACGGGACTGTAGACCAAATAGATTTGAAAAGCACACATGCACAGCTGAGTGATACATCGGAAGACGAAAAGCAACCTTTTCTTACTTAGCTTGACCTGAGCTGAATTTTTGGCAGCTCCAGTTTGACGTTCATGCAACTCCTTTTTCCTCGATTTGTTTTTCGTCGCTTTCTTTCGTTGTCTATTTTTGTGTTTTGGTTTCGCTTTCATGTTGCCTTGGTGGAACTGCAGCCGGTTAATACATATTTGTTTTCTTTTGTTAGAAGTCACTCATCGAAAGACCATCACTCTTAAGACCTGTTTTTTAAAAATTGTATTTCGATTATATTCTCCTACTAAATATTTTTTTGCAGAACATTCTTTGTTAGAATTGGAAACATCAGATGCTATCATGATTTTAATACAACAAATTTCAGGCTTGTGCTAAATATAAATGGATTTAATATCGTTCGTGGGCAATTTTTTGGAAGGGAAATGTACCGATATAGAAATTAATTTTCCGTTTTGGGGATTGGAAAATTTATTAGAATGAAAATGTTAATTCTAAAACTGATTTGATTAATACATTTTGCTTTGCTACAAATTCCTTGAGGTGGATTGTTTTTTAAAAATCTTGATGAAGATGATAAAGGTTGAAAATATTTAAATCGGAGGGCTCTATCGCCCAAAGATTAATTCTTTATCAAGAATAGTTTCTGTAAGCATTCTGAATCTAACTGAATCGAATATTCATTAATTTCTTTCAGGAGATCTGGGATAGATAGGGTTGCCTTACGTCCCGTATATACGGGACTGTCACCGTATTACTATTTGTCCCTTTTTTGTCACGTTTCCTCCCTGAACTCTGCGTCATCATATTTTTTAAATGAATTGTACCCATTTTATAGTTATGTGAAAGAAGAAAATAATATATAATTAAGAAATCAAAATCAACTTTAAAATATGACTGCGAGGATTAGCCTCGCATCTTTTTTCTTATTCTACGTGTTCATTTTATTAGATTGCTTAAACTTTATTGATTTTTTATCAAAGTAAAATAAACCATTAGCTATCCATTTTTTCATGTTTTATTTATTTAGCACTTAAACGTCCCGTATCCATGCTTGGCAATTATGGCAACCCTACTTTTGTCAGTCCTGCTTAAAAACGAGGAGCTGTTCTATAAAGATCTTCTAACAATAGAAATGTCGCTGTTGCTCGATGTGACAAAAATGTGTGTGTGGCGCCCGTATTCCAAAAAAACTTCTGATCACTATATTGTTGATTTTGATTAGATATGAAGATCTGATCTCTCATATATTGCCTCCCATGTATTTTGAGGCAATTGAACTCTTAATAATAGCCTTTTTTTAAAAATAAAAATGTTGTTTGAAAGTTTAACTTAGGAAAAAATAAGATCTAAAATATTAATATATTATTTCCAGGACACTTCGGATCCATGAATTTTAAGGAAAGTTGACTTGAAACAACGAGTTTAGGGATTTTTAGGACCAAAGGTCGATATCCCCTTATTTTGTAAAACTTATCATTCCGAAATCTAATTTCAAGCAACAGTTATCGTTTCAATTTTTCAATTCCCTAATTGCAAAATTGTGTATTTCATTCCACTTTTTGTTTCACTCCGACATGGCGAGCACATGTCATATCTTCACCATTTTTTCACTTCTTGAGGAAAATTCCTTTTTTTTTTTGTTTATAATTGGAGGAATTAATCGCATCACTTTTTTAGGTTGCGGGCCAATTTTTCCAGACTTCGCGCGACTGAATTATTTTGTCGACTGAAAATTGTAGACTATTTAAAATGGTCGAAAGATTTGAGCTACAAACGAAGAAAATGATATCGTCATCACAGACAAGGAAAAGTTGACAAATAATACAGAATAAATAAATAAATAATAATATTTTGAATCTTGAATTAAAGAGATGGGATTTGAAGCAACAAAGGCTGTTATCCCCTAATAATATTTTCTTTTCAATGTTTAGAATTCATTTACCTTTAAATTCAGGATAGTTTCATGGTTAATCATGAATGGTGGTGACATCTAGTGTGCAATTTGAGAATCTGAGGAGGATTTACAAAAGGATGCCTTTAAAATAAAATAAACCGTAGCAATTTCTAAGAAAAATAATTCGTTGCATTAAGGTATCCGACTACGTTCGGAGGCCTTTTTTTTAAATAATGATATTTGAAGCAATATTTTTGTATTTTGATATGACATTTATGTTAAAACTTACTAAATCATAGAAAAAAGTTAAATGAATTAAATATATTTTTAAAAATTTGAAAAAACTTAGATTTTTTTGCACTAAATTTGACCTTTTTTCAAACACCCTCGTTCAAAAAGAAATGATCAGAATCATAAATCCTTTAGCATATATAATCCTTCAACTATTGGCTAGGTCCTGAAGCAAAAGTTTTGCAATGTATCTAAAAACATGTAAATTATAAGAGTTTTAGTGTGAAATCATGAATTTTTAAAGAATTTTGGCCTTTTTACAAACCTTAAAAGATGCATAACTTTTTAATGGAGCATTCATTTATATTTTGGTTCATTACCTAGACAATATAATAAATAATATGTATGCCAAATTTGAGACGGATATTTTAAGTTGAATTTTAGTTATCGTGTTTGAAAAATGAAAATTTTGCAAGAAATCACATTTCGAGAAAAATGAGTTTAAAGTTTATGTTTTTAATTTACAATGAGAAGAAAAAAGAATTTTTCTTCAGTACTCCCCAGTTTTGTAGGCTAGTCCTTAGTTTTTACCAGCTTAGCACATTTTTAAAAATTTTCTGATTGGAAATTTTTTTAGTCGTTTTCTTGAGCCTTATGTGTCATTATCGTTTTCTATCATTCAGCCGCCATCGATAGATTCGAATATTGTTTTTCAGTCAAATAACTTTATAATGCCTATTAGTGGATCTAGAGATGCTTTTAGTGATTGATATTGATCATAAGTACAATTTATGTACTTTTCCTACGTTTATTATCAAAAATTACATCATTAACGGAGAATCAAGATACTGCAATGATTCAAAATTGCCTAAATTTGCAACAATGTCATAGAAAACAAAGAAATTCACACTGAAAATCTTTCAAAATAATACCTGGTATATGTAAAATAGTATAAAACAAAAATAAACAATAAAATTTAAATATCTTAAGTAAAAACAATGAAAAATGCTTCTTTATCGTATTATTTACCACTCCATTTTCAACTGTCAAGTTCTACTAAAATGTCTCTAATTTCACTTCTGATCATCATAGATGTAAAATAAAAACTGTTTTGAAAACTAAAAACAATAGGCTTTCAGATAAGACATTAAAAACAAAATTATGATTTTCGGTCAAAAATGGGTTTTCGAACGTATGCGGATACCTTAAAAAATTTTGCAAATATCATTGATAGGAAGAAAAGGGTTAAAAGAGAACTAGTATCAACGAATTGAACTAGTTGATTCAATTGATAGTTATAATATCTCAGAAATATGTAATGCAGTTAAACGAAATTTCTACAAAAGAAACGGAAATCTCAGAATAGAAATCATTCCTTAACAACTGACAAACTGGACTTGGAAATTCTACTGAAAATTAAATTTATGACATCGAATTCAAAAGAAAACTATTCCTAAATTGCAATCAGTTACCATTTATCACCCTTGAGTTATTAAGAATGTTTTTTTCTTTCACCTATACCGAATACTTTGCACGTACCGCCAATGTTAATCCTATGGCACCTTTCTCTCCTTAAATTGCAAGTCTCTTTTAACTGATGTGTGTCATTTTTGGCAGGTCTCTTTAAGCTACCAATACCTTCTCCTCATTAAATTTTCAAGTTGTTCCCCCCATTACCTCCCCCTTTCCCTTCTCACCTGTCCCATTGACAGGTAAGGTTTCAATATCTAGACATCTATTGGCACTGGGGCCATCAAATTTGGTTGGTATATTCATTGACTCATATAATAGTATTGCCTATCACCTCATTTTCAATCCATTATTTACATTTCGGATATAATCTTCTAAACTTTCTTTGTTGTTGCCACCAAAGAAAAGCCGTTAACTTTTTAACTTTTGCAGCCTTTTAATAAAACCCAAGAACTCCAAATTTTAATGGCAGGTGTCTACTACATTGGACCCCAATTACTCCAAATTTAAAGTAATTATCATTTCCCTTTCTAGAGTTATTAAGAAATATTTGTTTTTCTTTTACCTATGCCGATTACTTTGAACATGCCTCTAATGCTATTCAAATGGGCACTTCTTTAGTTAATAACTCATCTCCATTTGCTCACTGAGACACCATTTTTGGTTTCTACCCCCAATCAGTCAATCCCTTTCCTCGTCAACCGTTTAAGCGAAATATTATAGAACAACCATTCACCGGCCATGAACTCAAACGGGTTCTTCAAAAAGTTCCTCTGAAGAAAGAACCCGGCTTTGACGGGATAGATTTCGACATTCTCAAGAATATTTTCAAAAAAATTCCCAGGTCTTCTCCTTTCGTTCTTCAATAAATGCCTTTCATTTTAATGCTTTCCAAACCTCCTTAAAATTGGCATAATAGTTTTGTTCCTCAAAAAAGGAAAACCCAAAGGTGTAACAAATTAATATCGCCCACTTTCACTACTTCCCACATTGGGAAAGATTTCGGGAAAACTCCTTCTAATACGTTTTAACGATCACCTCAGAAGAAATAACTTGCCCTTTACAATATGGTTTTACATTGAACAAATCATCAGAGGAAGCCATAGTTGATCTTCTGGACAAAACTGAACAAGCAAACAATTCACCACGCCCTCCTTGTTTCCCTCAACATAAATGGTGTCTTTGATAACCTCCAATATGATTCAATAAAAAATAGCCTTCATAAAATCAACTACCAATCTAATACAACAGAAACTCTGGTAGATGCACTTTTTGGAAGACAAGTTATAATCAACACTACACTTGGTCCTGCATCACTGCCATGACATCAAGGCTGTCTACTAGGATCCTGTACTGGCCCAGTCTTCTGAAACTTTGTGGCAAATCCTCTCCAAAATCTGGCCATCTGGAGTTCATCTGCAAGCATTCGAAGATGAGTTCGTCTTTTTAATTGAAGCCAGCACTAAAGCCAAAGTCAAAACACTGGAAAATGAGGCACTATCTGAATTCAGGGCATTACTTAATATTTCTGGAGCATATTCAACAACATCCACAGCATCCCTACAAGTTATTGAAGGTACATTGCCTCTTCACATTGAAGCCCAGATGGAATCTATACTAGTATCAGCCGGCCGCCTCAAAAGGGACTGCTCCTGGGAGGTACAAATTTCTCTAGCAACGGCTATCAACACCCAAAACCCCCACTTCAAATTCACTCTGCAGACTTCAACTTAGAAAACAGGATCTCAATTGAAAGCCAACCTCTTTCATCGCCCTACAGAAATATATACAGATGGCTCTAACTGGATGGCGAAACAGGATGCACCTTTTGTGTATTCTAGAGAAATAACGAGACATTTCAATGGATGGCAAAACTTCAGTCATTCAACTCAATATTCCAAGCTGAAATTTTTGCAATCAATAAAACGATAGAATGGGCAAATACCAATAAAATACAAGCATCTATTTTGACCAACAGTCAATCAGGACTTAAAACATTATCTTCTTTTAAATCCAAAATAAAATTAATACTAGAAACACAAATGGCTTTACTTAGTAATCCCTCTCTAAATATAGGATAGGTCAAAGCTCACGTTGACGTTCATGGCAATGAAACAGCAGACAATTTAGCAAAACAAGAAACAATAAATGGTGAAATTCGTTACCTCCCAGCACCTAAAAGCCATCTTAAGAATCTCCTTCATATAGTCTCAATTAATAAGTCGCAACAGAAATGGGCCACAGGAGATACAGGTAGAACAATATACAACATCACTCCAAAATTAACAACAAATCCAGTGCCATGGACGAGTGAATCAATCCTCTTTGCAACAGGACATGATTCCTTCCCCAGCTACCTCCGCAGGTTCAACCTCCATCATTCCGATCATTGAGCCTGTGGAGAAGTTGGTACACCATTCCACTACGCAAGCACTTGCTGTCTCACAGCATCATATAACTTTACTAAACCAAGTGAAAGCCTAACTTCTATCTGGTGGAGAAATATTCTTAAAAACAAGCTTTCAAGGCTCAAAATCATCAACTTAGGCTCTTTCTTAATAGAAAATGAAGACTTGATAAAACCTTAATACGATCAAAATAATACATATGGCGTAGACTCCTCCTCGGATTCAGAAACTTTTTCTCCTTCAACAAGACAAACAATGTCTCAAACCTCCATGATCAAGTGAGAATAAATGAACAATTATTTCTACTTTTTTCACTTCTTTTCTAATAAAGGGATAATTTTTAATTATAATTTTAGCTTCGTAATACGTTCTCTTAATCCCTTTGTAAATAATAATTTAGTAAACAATTGCGGCAACAGCCTCAAGTTCTGTTGGGAGGCTTTAACTGTTAACCAACAATGTATTCAGTGTGATTTTAGTTATATAAGTTTTTTAAAAGAGTTTCTTTCAATAAAGGTTCACGTATACCTAGCCAACCGACAAGGAGCCGTCCTGGCTCCAAGTTCGGGGGTACACTGTGGTAATAATAGTTGGCTGGCTGACTCAGGCAAACTTTGTAATAGACTATTTAGGTTGTGTTAAAAAATGTTTTACATTTATTAACAACTTGATGATAATTGCTTTTAAATTTTTTTATACGCTAGATGCTAAAACCATCTTTCTTGAAGGTAACCCGCTATTAAGTGTTTTGTTATTTCAGTTTGCAGTAGTATCTGCAGTGAGGTAGCGAGGGTAAGTGACGCCCGGAGCATAATATGATTTCTTCGCCCTTCGTCATCGGACTTAGTTTAGATAGTCGGCGGTAAAGACACGGTATTTTTTCGCCCCTCATCGTATTTGGCTTTAAAAAGGGACGCAAATGCATTAACGTTTCGTCACCATGGCCAGGACGTAATGAGAATAGGTGGCGACAGGGAAAATATGATTTTTTTTATCCCAGTCAGCAACAGTGGTTTAACAAACTTACATGGCGCCAGCGAGTACGATATTATTTTTACGCCTCCTCCCTTCGTTAGGCGCGGCTATTATATGTCTCATATTAGATTTGGTGATCTCTCAGATCGCAGGCTCTTTTCTATCCATATGTCGTACTCTTTACTTTAAAAAAAATTAGATACCTAAAATCTATTTATTTTTGCTCATATTATTTTATTTTCACACCTTTGAAAAAGCATCTCCCAGAATACTAGCAAATAGTTATCCTAACAGAGACTGTACTTTTTAGAGGCCATCGCGAGACTAGAAAGAAAGTGCTAATGTAGTCGAGCCAATTTTAAGCAATCATTCACAATTTCTAATGGAAATTGACGCATCATGCGAAATACATTTTGTATTAAACAATTGCAATAGTGTACAACTTAAAATATTTAAATGAAAATTTAAAAAATAAAGAGGAGTAACACTTGCGACTTTGGGAATGGCGATATGATAGATCGGAATTGTGAGTTTCAACCTTTGGTGATGGGTGATTGAAGCCAAAACTTCTTTAAAATAAGAATGCTAAAATAACGGCAAAACTTCTCTAAGCTGTCACCCCTGCATAGCCATCATCTCTCTCAGCGGCTACTTTTGTTTTGTACGGAATTTTTAGCTCTTAGACATTATGTAAAAATAACCTCTAGGAACAGTTACTCAGACCCCTCTGAGCATCGGATTTTTCACCTGTTCAACTTCTATGAAATATATTACAACATAACAATAGAAGTTACTTCCGAAAAAGCTGAAAGATCCAAACAAAAAAAAATTGTATATTTTTTGCAAAAAAAAAAAAAATAGAAATTTTCAAATATAGTGCTGTTTTTCTTTAGCTGATTCTTAAAATTTGATTTATCAGAAATAACGAATTAGCGTTTGTTTAACCCTTTAATGCCCTGTGTTGCCTTTAAGCAAAATACCCAATTTTGTCTTCTAAAATATTGAGAATAAGACTGAAGCTCTAATGCCTGTTGTTAATAGGATACATTCTGAGAATGTTATTAAATCAATTTACAACATATAGATGGGAGCCTGAGTGCTGATGAAAAAATAAAAATTAATTGATGTTTTACACTTGCAACTGCGTCTTTTTTGCTTTGTTTGAACGCTTGGGAATGGCATATTTATTCTACAATGTTGAAGGAAATTTCTTATCCTTATTATTAGTTCTTAAAATTAATCTATGTTTAATTTTATAGAATTTTATGAAGGAAATTTTTTAAAACTAAAGCCTAGTGTTGCCGATTGGTAACAAACTGTTTTTTAACCGTAAACTATGCTTAAAACAAAATAAGATTTTTTAAAGTATTTTTCCCATGTTTCATTCAAGAAATGAAAGTCAAAAGACATTTTATTATCAATTTTTAAAAAACCCTGCACTCAAGGGTTAAAGTTTTCTTTGGGTACGTAATAACTGCTCTATGTGACTATCCTTGGTCACACACACAACATTCAAGTGTTAGTATTTTTCACTACCAATCTGAAGCATTCTCTATGCCATCTTCAGTTCACTCACTGTTACAGCCAGAGATGTTTAGACAGATTTTTCGGAATATACCCATGAAATGAAGGCACAAGAAGTAATGTTAGAATATTTAACTTACTCGATACACACAAACACTCATTATTCTCTATGCGCACCTCCAGCTCACTCACTGTTACAGGCAGAGGAGGAGTTATTCAGAGTTTTCGGCATATACCCACGAAATGAAGGTACAAGAAGTGATGTTAGAAGATTTAATTGGCCACATGGAGAACGACGCAGTGACTGTGAGCATTCTTCACAATATCTGACGTGAAATATACTATCGCTTGGATGTTGTCCCTGTGACCAAGGGAAGTCATCAGGGCCGTCTTATCCAATCGGGTAATTGGGATGTAGCCCAGAAGAGCCATTGATTCAAAGACGCCTAAAAATTTACTGTCCTGGTTTTATTTTAATTCCGAAACAAAAATTATTTAATTATAATTTTAAATATGTTAAATATAAAGATATTATTAGGGCTTGTAAATAGACTCCCATTGATTTTGTAATGTTCCACAAGCATGTATATCATTTCAATCAGTGAGAAAATCCTAAATTATGTGTACAGTAGAAGTTACCTACATTACGAAAGCTAGCTTGCAAATACCCATTTTGAAAAGGCGCTGATTTGCAAAATTGTAAGGCCTTAATCAGACAACAGTTGACTTTTTTATCCTTAATTATTTTATTATGTAGTATGTTAGTAGAATTATGTTATTCTTTGGACCATAGGCTCTCAAATTCCTAGATAATGTTCTGATGGATCACCAAATTATTCTAGCCTAGGGCGCTCAAATTTGTTAAGACGGCCCTGAAAGTCACACTGAGAAATTATTACGGACACAAATAAAATTTTAAGCTTCCTTCTGCACTGTGTTGGCTTCCTTTGGCTGTTTTTAAGAAACTTACAGTCATCTGAAACTGGGGCAAATGTGTTTTGAATTACCCTGTATTGATTCGAACGTAATGTAAGTCTGTGAGTCGTCTCCGTGGTCATCCTCCCCCTCATCATGTTTCCCTTTTCCCAGTACAGATTATTGCGTTGTCATCATGAGAAAAAGACAGTGACGGGAACAAAGTCTACTGTCTGTTTTCAGATACGGAAGACCTCCGCTCTTTTGCGCATGCACCAGTCGGCTTTGATCTCACCAAAATAGGGGTAACATTAAAGATGAAGGATGAGATGTTTATTTTGTACTAAACAATATGCAGAAACAATACACAAGTTTCGAATTATAACAAAACACCGCGATTCAAAAAGAAATTGAATATCAACATTGGAAAAGAATAGCTAAAAGAAAAAAGAGCCTAGCAAAGAACTCTGGAAAAGCGCTCTTCTTTCTCAATACATATCACCCTTGTGCAGAAAAAAATCGTCTAAAAGTGATAGATTAGGGTTCCTGAAACGAGCTGTACATCAATTAAATCTTGCACCTTTTATTCATCACCCCATTACATTTTTTTCCCATCTCATTCACCTAAATTTCAGATTTAATTCGATACCTTCAAAAGTGCCATTATTTTGATCTTGCCAGTTAAATGGGTGCCGTTTACAAGAAATTTCACTGTACAACTTCCAATAGCACTTCTAACGACAAAAAAAATAAGTCACATGTCCAACTTATATGGAGACTAGCGGTATTGCTCTATCCTCAAAATTCTGGGTATTCTTCCATAATGCAGCAGGGCCGCGGTGGCCTAGTGGTAAGGCTTCGGAGTGAGAGGGTTCCGGGTACGAAACCCGATTCCACCGAAGATTCGCCGCGCCCGGGGCCTGTTGCACCCTAAATCATACGTAGTGGTCAAACGTCCTCCCGCCCGTGTGGTGCGGAAGTTTGGAGAGTAGGAGCCAACTGAAACGTCGTCCTTGTCATCTAACCGCGGCTCAAAATTACGAGATCCGTCTCGCAATAGCCCTAGTGTTGCTTCAAAACGGGACATTCATATAACTAACGAAACTAAACCACAATACGGCGCGTGTTGCACTTAACTTCTTCGTATAGTGAAGAGAATCGAGAATTCATTTTGAAACAGTGCCCCTATTAGCATAAGATATTTAACATTATCTCCACAATGTTGCTACGATATTCTGAATGCTGTACAACATCGTAAAGATACCATATGAATATTGTAGAGCATCTTTTGCTAAAAGGGACCTCTTATCTTTGATCGATATCGTCCAAAATTTGACACAGATTTACAACTAAGGCGCGAAAATCAATGCTTTATTTCATCTTGATAGCTCATTGCGTTTTTGAACTATCATGTTCACATGCACAAGAGCAAACACACAAACAGACTTCCCGTTAACAGATTTCGTTCAAAATTTGATACAGATCTACAGTTTTGATGTAAAGATCACTTGATGTAAAGTTATCAGTTAACGCGTTCTCAGACAGGCAGACTAACGTGATTCCATTTTTTTTTTCTGACTCGAGGAGATCTAAAGAGTGAATATTTGTCAAAATGACGAAGTCAAATTTTTTTTATTATAATTTCTTTTTGCATATTTCATGAACCAGAATTAAAAATTCCTTCTGATTTTTTTTAAGACTTTTCTATTTTGATAAATATATTTATTCAAATTCATGTTTATATTTGCAATTTACTTATGTCTTGGGATTTTAGGAACCTATTTATTTTATACGACATAAATTATCCAAAATTAGAAGAAGGAGGGAGAATAAAAGCTTCACTTCTGCTTTTATTACATTATCAACTGAGTTTGAACCGAATAAAAAACAATCTGTATAATTGTAATTTTAATATATCCATGATAATTGTGAGGTTTTATAAAATACGGAGATCCGATTTTTTTAAAAAGTTCTTGTTCAATTCGAGACATTTATTTTCATTTTAATTTTTAAAAAATCGTATTTCGTTACATTAAACGGAATAATGCTACGTAGGTTAGTCAAAAGTTTAAATGCACTCCTTCGTAAGAAAATCTTGGTAAAAGAAAATTTTGTTTAAACTTTGTGGCAACACTGCAGACATTTATCTGCAGACCGTGATATAGTGGCTTGGACGTCGCAGTCTTATTGTATGTTTTCGGATTCTGAAACCCTCCGCGCTTCTGCGTATGCACCAGGCGGAGTTAATTTCACCAAAATAGGGGGGAAAGGGAAAAATGGAGGGGGAGATATTTACATTTTACTTAGCGTGACCTAACAAAGAATTCCGGAAATGTGCTCATATTACTCATCGCTTGTCAACCCTTTCCGGAGTAAAATCGTCCAAAAGTGATAGTCTCGGGATATTGAAACGATCAGTAGTTTGCTCTCTTATCAGTTGCGAACATACATCGGCAGCTAGAAATTGAGTTCAAATTGGAAATACGTGCAGTAATTAGTTTTTTATGGACAAAAAGGTGCAATTGCACTTAAATTTATCATCGGCAGTTGCACATAGTGTATGGTGAAAATGCGCTATCGCAAATTGGTGCAATATGTTCGAGAACGGATGTACCGATGTTAATGACGCTTACTGCGAGGGGAAATCATCAATTTCGAAAAATGCTGAAATTGTTGCTCAAGTGAATGAATACATTCTTGGAAATGAGTAATAGTAGACGAAATCACAAATGAACTGGATATTTGAAACGGATGTGTGTATAAGATTAGTGTCGAGCATCTTGAATTCCGTAAAGTTTGTGCTTAACCCAACAGCAGTAATACAACAATGGTTATTGGACGTCGGACGGGAATTCTTCGCTGAAGATACAGATAAACTTGTGCCATGCCTCAAACAAATGTTTAAATAAAAGAGATGATCGAAAAGTAGCTTTTGAATGGAAATTTATTGTGTATATACCATTATTGCAAAATTTAGATCCTATTTTTTTTTCTCTAGCAGTGCAACTAAGTTTCTGACTGACCTTCGTATCAAACTAGACGTTATAGAAATCGGGATAGTTTTTTTGGATACAACACAAATTACTAGAAGAATAATATCATCTTGTTTCACTTTCACGAAATAAATCTAAAAGCGAAAGCAACTATATTGCGCAAACTAAAATGTTTTTCATGCGAAATCCTTTTTCGAATTCAGAGATTCCTTCTTTTTTCGTATGCTAACAATGGCATGCGGAAAAAGTATGTTTTGTGAATTGATTGCTGATCACTTCATGCTAAAAAATGAAATTCAGTTTTATTATTATTATTATTACCGATTATTTCAAATGGCAAAGGAAAATTATGTTTGCTTAACGCTGACCATTTCATGCACATAAGTAAAACCGTAAACATGAGATTCTTGCTTGTAGTTGAAAAGAAATTTCTTGTTGGGAAAATTTTCACCATTGTTCCTGAAATGGAATCATTTCAGGGTCACGTGATACACGTCAAGTGGGCTGAGCCAATTTAATTTTGGAGATCAATGCACAACTTGCATGAGGAAAAAGATTTAGTTTAGTTTAGTTATATTAACGTTCCGTTTTTTAAACAACACGAGGGCTACTTCGTAATTTTGAACCTCAGTCAGGTGATGAGGGCACACCTGAGCTGGCACCCCACTCTCCAAGCTTCTGTACTACACTAATGGGACGATGTTTGTCCCATGACGTTCAATTTAGAGTGCACGAGGCCCACATACACGATGGATCCTCACTGGAATCGAGTTTCGAATCTGGAACCCTCCTGCACCAAAGCCGAGACCTTACCACCAGGCCACCGCGGACCCAAGAGGGAAAAGGACGTGTCATCATAGCACAGAGAAAGCAATGTGCAATTTGTTATTAATGACATGCGCAATGACGTTTACCACGTGACTGTGTCGTCACATGAATTGACTTCAATTTTAAGCTCGAAAGACTGTATAGTAAATGAAAACATACATTTTCGCTTCCTTACTGTCCCTCTGATTTTGAAAGACAGCTATAAGATAACTGATAAAATATAATATAGCTTTATACGTAAAATCCAACCTATGTATATATGTTTTTCCCATCATCGTATCCGAACGCCTGGACCAATTTTACTCGTTTAAACACATAAGACAAACGGGCGATTGACATGAAATTTGATACGGCTGTGGCAGTTTGTTGAAATTTGATACACATCTTCCACATAGGCCAATAAAAGCACTGTAATGACAAATAAACACTAACCCAATACCTCTGGTAGAGTAGAGCAAAGACATGGTCCGATTGACACTAAACTCGATACTGCTGAAGCGATTTTGATGAAACTTAGTTCACAAGTTCGTCATTAACCTACATGAAGTAATGTTGGGGTAAATAAGCCCTAAACCAATAATTCAGGGTAGGTTAGTGCAGTATCTATGAAATACATGTAAAAAATGGAGTGATCGAAATGAAACTTAATTCACAGATTTTAACATATCGAGCTAAAATTATGGAGGGTTTAAATCTTTTTTAATTATCCCTTTCGAATGATAAATACCGATAATACATATAGAAATGTTTATTTTGGCGAAACATGTTTCATTTCTTGATTTAGACACTCCAAATTTAAAAAAAACTTTCTTGGGAAAACTTCCAAAATTGAAAAAAAAAAAACTTTTTGGAAAAATAACTTCCACATTGTTGAAAAAAATACTGCAAAGAATGGAAAAGAATTAAAAATGGGCCTTATCTCGCACTCTTCTGGGTTGGGTAGAGGTGAGTCATCGAAAGACATTTGACAAACGGACCAATTATGAGTCATTTTTAAAAAAATTGACAAATAATCCCTCAGTAAAGTAATATTAATAAACATTACGTTATTTATGAAATTTTATTCATAAATAACTTAATAATTTGTTTGTTTCCTGTCTTTCAAAAGATTTTGACCTGAAAAAGACCGGGTAACGCCGGGTACTCTGCTAGTTAAATATATCTTAAACTCTTGTGTCCTTGTTTTGATGGTGCAAATTGAAAGCTTATAATTTCAATTTGATTTAACCTGACTTTCGGAAATGTATTTGATAAAGCAATGTGCCGAAACTGGTTCAATAACAATTCAACGAAAATTTTTATAATGAAGGCTTTATATGAACTAAATTTTCATTACTAAACTAATGAACATATAAAAGAATGATTTATATGAACTACATTTTTATTTATTTATTTAAAGAAAAGCACACTACAGAGAAAACTTCATTTACAGAGTGCTATAAACAACAAACACACAAAGAACAAAAGCCACAACGAGTAAATCACAAAAAAAAAATGCGCTAGAAAATAAAAAGTTGAACACAGAGAATACACAAAATCATAAAAATTTTGCAAATGCATATTTAATTAAAAACGAAAACACATAATCACAAAAACATTAAAACATACTAAGATTCTAAAAGTCGTATTTTTTTTTTTTTTTAAATTAAAACATTATATCAAAAGACCATTTCCAAAAGGCAAGGGTTAAAAATTCAAAACACGCAAGCACCGAATCCTCAAAAAACATACCAGGAGTTAAAAAGTTAAAAGATGAAAACACACACTTGAGATAAAAATAAATTGCAACACGGCGCCGAAAGCAGAGTACAAAAATTAAACAAAACCTATAAAAAACATTAAAAAATGGTCGAATACATAAGAACACGTAAAATTAAAACTCATAAAATCTAAAAAGTTGGATATCAGTCGAATGTAAAAAGGCAAAATAAAACGCATCATGTATTTAAAAGTTGTAAACATTTCGATTTAAAAGCACCAGGAGACATATTAAATATGTCAAGTTCATCAGAGAATTTGTTAAAAATCTCATAAAGTTTGCATAAAGAGAACTTGCTGACATAATTAAATCTCGAAAATACAACTTGAAATGAACTATGGTTCCTCAAAGATCTGGGAGGCACAGCGAAATTTAGAGAGCTCAGTATATCACTATAATTGATCGAGCCATTAATAACTTTGTAAAAGAAGAGAAAGCAAAAAACAACTCGTCTGGAACACAAACTAGGCATATTAAAGATATTACGTCAAAGTGAAGAAGATACATCTAATAAACATAATCTTCTGTACATAAAAGTACAGAAGATTCATTATTATTGAGCTACTGAATATACAGGGTTCCCACTTATATCCGCTACACCTCCCTTAACTTCTAAACGGTGACAGCTTAGGCCATAAAGTTGGTGTCTAGGTATAGTAAAAGGCTATGCGCTACTCGATGAGACAATTTACAACGCCATCTATCGGCAAATTTTGGAATTAGCGGTCCTATCTCGAAAGCAGTACAAGATACGGGAAGAAGGTCAATTACAAAATTGTAGAACGTCTCAGATTTAGTACAAAAAGATATCTTGTACACATTAATGCGAAGAAATGAGCGTTTAAGTGCACATTTGTTTGTTCTCGATTTCCGAAACTGTGTCGTCTCTAAACGGGTTAAAACTAGAAAAAACAATTAGTTATCACAATATACCTTTATTTTCGGTGTTCAAAATGCTCTCCGTCATCTACAATGCAGATTTGATTCCTTGTTTAAATTTCACTTTGCACACGTTTTAGCATATAGTTGGTGCGCAAACACAAGCAACAATAATACGTCCTGTAATGTTGGCGGAAAGGTCCATACACCTGATGTTTGAGTTATTTTCACAAGAAAAAGTGTAATGAGGTCATTTTTGCACGAAAAATAACATTTTCTCTTTTTATTCGTGTCATATGATGTCAAAATTTCCGAAAATGAGAGCAAACAAATGCGCATTTTACACGTTTTATTCTTAGCATTATTGCACTCAAGGTGTCCTTTCGTACTAAATCGAAGACGCTCTACAATTTTGTATCTGACTTTTTTCCTGTATCTTGTACCGTTTTCGAGATAGGACCGCTAATTCCGAAATTTGTCGATAGATGGCGTTGTAAGTTGTCTAACCGAGTAGCGCATAGTCTTTTACTATACCTAGACACCAACTTTATGGCCTAAGATATCACCTTTTAGAAGTAAAGGGGGTGTAGCGGATATAAGTGGGAACCCTGTATAAATGAATGACTAAAATGAATTATATTTCGTTAGCGCTCATGCCATTTTTGATATTAAAGCACTATTTTGTTTTCTTATTCAAAGCGAAAAGTTTTAGTTTTTCACAATCTTATGTCTGTATTGTAAAAGAAAATGAAATTTTTTGATTGAATAATTGTTTAAAAAATTATCCTTGTCGAAAATATGTTTATGACGTCACTTTATTTTCAAGCTAATTCTTTCTTGGCGTTTCCTTTCTCATCGAATTTCTTAGAGTTATTAAAATTTGCATAATGTTATTCATCTACATATGAGTTAGAGTAAACACTCTTATTCTAATGCTAAACTTTATCATCCATCCTAGTATGTTTATGAAGTAAAATAGCTTATAAAATAAAGTATTTGACTTAGAAAAAATTTTTAACTGAAAATTTGAGATCACCATTAATAAACTTGTCTGGATTTTTTAAAATAATCCCTATTAGCACAAAGATATTTCAAAATATTTTAGGATGTTGCTCGATATTCTGAATGCTGTATAATATCGTGAAAATATTGCAGCAATATTGTAGAGCATTTTCTGCTATTTGGGATGCAGGAGGGTTAAACAAAAAGTATCCTTATGCAGAGAATTGCGGGGAAAAAACACAAATATCAGGAAAACCAGATCAGTGTTGCATTCATTTCAGAATATGGGAAATCGAATGTCGGAGGAAAGAAGATGTTTATGAAGAAAAAGATTCGGTAAAAATGACAACGTAACCACAGAAACCTTTACCTTATTTACATTAAACTGACATTTGGGTATTTATAACACTTATTAGCACTATACCACTTATAATTCGTAATAAATATGCATTGCAACTACGACTGAATAATTACATTTATACAAAAGACTATTCAACTACCGCTCCCTATCGTTGTTTTTGAGAACTATTTTGTGTCTTTCATTTCCCCATGTTCTGAAATGCATACCACTTATATTAACCCGTATTTGGCTTTTTTTTATGGCAATTATTTTTTTCTATAGTACTCTGGATAGGAATAGTTTAATTCTAACTATGTAATATATCAAAGATGAAAGTTCTGAGCATGTAATAATGCTAAAATCAATTATGTGTGAGACGTTATAAACAGCGGCGGCGACTGGGTAACAAAAGTGAGGGGGCAAAAAAGTTATAGACATCTAAAAGTACCCTGGAGTACAGAGGTTAAACAACAAAACTGAAAAATTTTGTTATAAAATTATCTAGCTTTCCAGACACTATTGCTTCTTTTGCAATTCCTAATTATAGGTAGCCTATATGAAATAAAAATTTAATTTTCTCCCAAAAGGTGGGGGCGATTGCCCCCCCCCTCGACTCGCAGCCACTGGTTATAAATAACTCATAATTACTGGAAGAACAAAATAGACCTTGTATTGGTCATTATATCTAAAACATTTTATACCCCTGTTGGGAGATTTTTTTATTCAGAAAGCTAAAACATGTTACTTTTTAGAGAACGTTTCTTAAAATTAATGATCTTGGAAGTCTCATTAACTATTGACGAAGTGCATCATTTCACTCAGATTCTCAAACAATGGTTTGTAAGATATACAAAAACTGTCTACTAAAAAAAAACAATTTTGAAATCTTTTTGTTAAAAATAGCTCAAATTTTCTAGAAACGTTTTGCTTTGTTTGATCTGAGAACATACTTAAAAACATGTAAGAATCTTTAATGGTATGAAACTTTGGAATAAAATGAGCAAAACTTCAGAAATCTTGTATGTATTAAAATTTTTTCATGTTTTTAAAAATGGTTTTGATTTCAAATAAATGTATCATGTTTCATGAAAAAATAATGCCAAGAATTTGTTACTAATATTATGTCTTTTTTGTGTAAGCGTATTAAAACTTTTAATTGGGATCTGACAATCAAGGAACCTTTCTACAGGGAAGAAATATTTGTAATTTAAAAATAATCTTAAATATTGCCTAAGTATTATATTCAAAACTGATATTTATATTTTCTGCTAAAAGATTGGTGCAGTATTTAAAGCAGCTTACTTAGATTTTACAACCTAGCTTTTCGGAGCTAACTTAGAGTATATAAAAGAGTGGAAACATATCCAGAATTTTATGTTTAGTTAATTTATGTTTTATCCACTAAACTTATTTTTTAACCTCAAATTGAAAATATGGGCCTGATATCACAAATATGAAGCCAAAACATTTGTTGTTGTAAACTATTTCTTGAATATTGAAATATTTATAGAGAAAACCCATTTCTAAGATTAACTCTGAGATACTAACCTCCGATTGCTAGAAGTAATTACAAACATCATTTCAATTAACCCTTTATTGACGGTTTAGACAGTTTCGGGCGGTCAGATACTTACTATTTAAAGGCGAAGAAAGCCGTTTCGTTATAAAAGAGTTAAAAGAAACTTAATGAACCTTATACTTAAAAGCGTAATTGATACTGTACCAGTAGCATGTTTCCCGTGCATAAGGGCTGGTATAAATCTTGTAGTACATAGCCATTAAGATTTCGCTCCCCGGGTAGAACTAACCATTTGGCTTCTAATCACCCTCAAGATTGTTTATACCCTTGTCAAGATAGTTTTATTCTTTTATATCTTTACTAAGCACTTTCCAGTCTCTTTGCAAGGATCCCCGTCTTAAAACGGTATTTTAAGCTCAGCTTAGCTTATTTATATTAACGTCCCGTTTTTAAACGGTATTTTGTGATTTCAACCTACCGTAATCTAAAGTTTAAGTTTCAAAATCATACTACGGATAATGAAGGAGTTTGTATACCTTTCTTGTTTTGATCTGCTTGTTCAGAAATTGTACTCAAAAGTTTTTTAACCAAATAAAATGGAGAAAAAATAGAATAAGAATAGTAATAGTAAATAAATAAATATCATAAATTCGTTTCATTTCCATTTTTAACATTCTACAGTCATATATTCTACTGAATCCCATAAGTAAGTCATAATAAAATAACCGAATATCAACGATCTTGTGCTATGTTTTCAAGAGAAGCAGAGACACAACTTTTTTATTATTCCACGATGTCAAAACTCACTCCATATCGACTCTCTAAAATGGAGGGCGCAGTATGGTCGTATTTGGCTCTTGCGCCATTAAACTGAAATCAACCAACCAACCTCTGAAATGGAGAAGGGAGTAAGGAATGAATTACTCCCTTATTTCAAATTTCCTAACCAAAATTTCCGGTATATAAATTGAAATCAATATCAAAGCTGATTTTATTTCAATACTTAGCAACAAGTTGTAGACACAATGTTATCCTCAAGAAGTGGTTGATGTTTCACTGCATTGATTTATCATTAATATCATTTTCAGGGGAGTCTCGTGTATAACCCTCTAAGTGGCCGAACCCGCTTTTTCTGTTTTTCATGTTTAGTTCAAAAGCAGATAGTTCATGTTTATATGCATATTTTCATAAAATTTCACGACTAAAATATTCCTAAGATATTTGATTCAATATAAAAACATTCTGTTTATTGATTTTAAAAGTGTTTTTACTGACCTTAAAACCATTTGATCAAAATAGTTTGAAACGTAGAGGGATAGACATTGAGGAATTACAGGACCCCAAACATTATCAGTGTAAAAATTTATTTAATTCTGCACGAATATTTAAATTTATCCCCAATAATTCAATGCAGTTTTCTTATTTAGCTTAAAAACTAATAAAAACTCCTTTATCGATATTCTTGGCAGAACCGAAAACTGTAAAAGCACTGTATCTTTTCACAGTGTCATTTTCTCACATTACTCTCCGAATTTATATATAGGGTGCCCACTGAAATAAGGGCCAACCCCCCCTTAACTTCAGAACGACGGCAGCTATAGTCTTGAAAGTAGTGTCTAGGTATAGTAAAATGCCTATGCACTATGCGATAAAACAACTGACAACGCCATCTGGTGGCAAACTTCGGAGTTAGCGTTCCTATCTCGAAATCGATACAAAATAGCTGGAAAATGTCAATTACAAAGTTGTAGAACGTGATCGATTTAGTACAAAAAGACACGTTGTGCACATTTATATGAAGAACAGAAAAGCTATTTTGGGTCGGACCTCGTAATACTGAACCGCATCAGGAGACGAGGACAGCACTTGAGCTGGCACCCCCTCGTCAAACTTCAGCACCATACCAGCGGGAGAACGACGTCAGATTTTACGTGTACCTGCCCAAATTAAACGATGGATGTTCAGTGGAATCGGGTTTCGAACCTGGAACCCTCCAGCCCCGAAACCGAGACCTTACCACTAGGCTACACTACACAGCCCACTCCGAACCAGCCTGCGAAATTGGCTTAAGGCCTGAAACGGTCCGGAGGGGAGGGGAACCAAAAGCAGCTGCCCCGGACACCCTGAGGCCCCCCAGGCCCGCCGCAGCCAAGATCATGTAGATTTATTAAAATCTCATAAATTGTTACATACTGCACCACGAAAACTGGTGGAAATTAAAACATCCACTTTCTTAAAATAATTACATGGCTCAACCAGGCAGGCTGGGAGAAGATAGAATTACATCAATGGTATTGGGGTGAAATTACACATACGACATCTATTAACACAGGCGGCAAATGACATATAGGATCTTAACTTGATGATAACTCAACCAGCTATGATTAAATTAGGCTGGGGGAAATAAAATTTCACCAATCATATCAAGGTTCAATCAAAATTACAATTATAATATTTAAAACATAAAAATTAAAATATCTTTCAAACACAAAACACATACTTAAACCCAAACACACCACACGGTACAAAACCAATAATAATTATAAAAATAATAATTTTTAAAAAGAAAACCCCTCCAAACAGTTGAAATTTCCCAAATCCATGAAAATTAGATTAAAAATACTAATATATTGAAAACCTTGCCAGCAAGTACCAAGATAAAAAAAAAACAGTAGAGGACTTATCTCATTACAAGCACCGGGAAAATAAAATCTGTTACAATCTAACAATTACAGAACATTTCATCGGTCTCAGTCAAGTGCGGAACACCAGACAGTTCACTAGGATATCGTGGCCGAATATTTCAGAATAGTGCAAGGATTGAAATCGAACATATTCCAAGTGGATCGAAGAGTGGTTCCTTCCCGACTGTGCCAATTAGATCTGTCCGTACGTCAAGTAGTTACATTGTTTTTTTTTTTTTTATCATTGTTCATACGCTGCTTTACGACGTAGTGTTTACCGTGTACTCTATATCATTTAAAATATTCTTGCCCTGAGATTTACCCTTAAACGTTTTTTAAATGGTCACGCAAACAACATAGGAAAAGATATTGATAATATTACTCGAAACAAAGAATGAAGGTTGAATTTAACCCTTACGTAGTTTTTAATCATATTAATAGTCAATTATGTTAACTTTTTGTAATTATTCAGTGAGGTGTTTCTCCTTACACAAATAGAAAAATAATTTCCGCACATGTATGTTTATTTTAAAATTTTCATCCCCTCCACCTACTATTAGGGGAAAGTGGGGTAAAACTGGTAGCTAAGGTTCGAAAGCCTGTTGGAGCTAAAATATTCGACATAGAGCTTTTCAAATTTTACTAAAATATTCATTGCTTATCGGAGTACAATATGTATATCTTTCCAGAAAAGTCACAGTTTCATTATTTTTTTATCAATGATTTTTTTTATAAAAAAAAAGTCAAACTACCCGGTTTTACCCCACTAGTGGGATAAAACCGGGTACACATGTTAACGTTATGGGAAATTAGAAAATTTCAATTTTCAAAATTTCGATTTTCAATGGAAAAGTTGCAATCATTTTTACTTTATATGACAATTTAAGAATATAAGTTACAAAATTCACATGTAAAGCAGTTGTCTTCTTCCTCCGCGCCACTGCAGCTTTCGTGGGCACATCTAAGACAGTTTTTACATTGGATTAACTCTTTTTCTTTATTTAAATTAGAAAATATATAATAAAAATATAAGCAATCAACATCTGATGTATTTTTATCGTCTTAATCTGAGAAATTATCAATACTGACTGTCCCCGGCCTTACGCCACTTGGAGTACCGTAAAACCGGGTTACTTTGCACCGATTTTCAGGACTTCCGACAGAATTTCGTGATTAGTTACATGTATTTCTCTAAAAGAAAGGCTTTTCTAATTTTTTCCTCATTGAGGGAATATTAGAGAAACGTTTTGCAGCAAAATTTTGTTCATTCGGTGATTTAATAATTAATTGTGACTTTCAGAAATTTTGGTGCAAAGTTTCCTCATAGGTGGGATACTTTGCACTGGTTATTTTTTTTAAGTATATTACAAAAATAAATTATCTGGATGCAATTCTAGATATATTTATTGATAGCCTGGGTGGAAATATACAAGAAAAATAAATTTCATAAATGCCTGATTATAATTAACAGTTTTATGTTATTGCATTCAGTCAAATTAGGATTGCGTTTTAGAAATCCTTTTATCCAATTATTGCTGGGTGTGTTATTAATATATCTATCTATTACCGCACATTCTTAGTAAGATAAAGGTTTATTATCATTTTAATATCTATACTTTTTGACCGGAAAACCGAAGTCACTGAATTGGACTACACATTGCAACGGTCTTTTCCTTCTCATTGGAGAAAGCCAGGGAATTTCCACATTTAGTTATATGAATTAGCTTTCTTTTGTAACAAACTGGTCACTTGTGGTACCAAAAAAGTTTCTGCCTCTTTAAAAATGGCCTAAACTTGTAAAATCGCGTCAAATCAAGCTTCTAAGGTCTCTGGAGAGAACTCCGTATGCTTACAAGCCCCTAACTTCCTTTTATACACCCTGGTCATATCTGAAGCTTAAGAAAACATTATTTTTATTATTATTTAATACAAAAATAAATTTAAAAAACCAACTGAAGTTGCTGTTTATCACAAATTTCCTAGGTGAAAAGAATCCCTCCTTTTCGGTGCAGCGTCACCCCAGGTCCAAAAGAAATTAATTACAACTTAACTAACAAATATAATTGGCATTTAAAGCAACAAAATGAAAGCTAGACTTATTTTCTTTCACATTTAAATGCACTTGCCTTCAGAAATGCCATACTTTCCTCAGCAGAGACAGATTTTTCAGCATCAAAATTTTCGCTGAAAAATTGGCTCATTATCTCTTTTTTCTGGAACCTCCTGAAAGATTGTTATATACGTTTAAGGCATGAAATACACTAGTAAGTGTTCCCAAGAAGCTAGAAAAAAATCTCAATCCCGTACCCCTAAGCAGTTGATCTCTATTTCACTTTTCACACAAATTTTGCACTGGTGCAAAATTACCTCCATGTGTGCAAAGTAACACCATTTTACGGTACCCGGTTTTACCCCGAGTGCAGTGGTTGTAAAAAGCGAAATAGAACCGCGCAATTATTGGAGTGCATTCTTATTGTTTGATAGGGTATAATCCTTAGTAAACGTATAATAAGCTGGACTAAATACGGTTTTTATAACAGCAATGATTTTTAAGTAAGGATAGCTTAAAATCAAGCGAACATTAAAAATTGACGTCTTAAAACAAATAAACCTTTACAGCTGCAGTGAATTCAACAGCTACAACACGCTGCTATGACTGTTCCTTTTTCTTGATCAGTATAGTGTAATTCAGTATCTATCTGATAGATAGAAAAAATAATAACGTCAGAATCAAGAGTACCCGGTTTTACCCTACTCTCCCCTATATCTTAAGTATTTTAATGTTTGTACACTTAAAGAAATCTATTTTGAAATTGGATTTTCTATCGCTAGGAAGGCACATATATGACTAATATTTGTTGGTTTTTCTATTTTATTTCCCCATGCAATATTTGCATACTTTTAATCTGAATGACGAAAAACGCTGCTTTTTTCGGAAGTAAAGATGCGTTGTTCAGTTAAAAAAATAATAAGCTATCTGATTCCTTTCGAGTGTGGTTCTCGAGAATTTATTCTACGTTTGTTTACTAGAATACTCTGGTTTCTGAATGAAGTTCGTTGTTTGAGAATCGCCTGATTTCTCCGTCTTGTCGTTAGGAATCTTCATCCTTATTTTACACTTCAATCCTGGGCTTTACCCATTTCATTTGAGTACATAATGCACTGGTAAATCCCGTAATTTGAAGAGTGTGGGTAAAAGTGGTTTTCCACAAAAAATACGTGATTCCTATCCCGCATCATCTTCATCCTTATTGGAAAATCACGAAAATCGTGAAATAAGCCCATCGAAACAACTTATCATTGGCATATTTTCCTTTAAATCTCTGTAGCCTCTTTATACAAAGAAAATAGAATGTTTGAAATTCTGATAAGAATTTCATTTTTTAACCCATATTTTTCCAAGAGGTTATTTTTTTCTCTGAAATTTGTAAAAAGTTAACATAAATTTAGAAAGGAGAAGAGGCACACTTTTTATGGCAAATGTAAATGCAACTATCTGGGTTTTTTTTTCTCAGATGACCTAGATGATCTATTCAAGGTTTCTTAAATCATATGTTCTGAAGGGGTGTCGGAAATCATAAACTCTGAAATAGCGAATCAGATTCTTCCATATTAATAGGCAAAATTAATGCAGGTATCAATCTTGATTTGAGACATTTCATTAAAATTTTCCAAATAAATTTATTTAAATGATACATTTTTAACCCACTTCGGCTCATTTCCCCAAAGGCTGTAGAGGGCTTTAAAGATCGAAGAGAAAACAGATGGGTTTTGTTGTTTATCATCAATTGAGTTGTTGATTGCAGAAACCACATGAGTCAATAATATCGAAATGCTCGGAGTTTTAAAAGCTGATTAATATTTTTTACCTGGTAGATTTTATATACCTATAATGTAATTTTACTTGACTCTCGCCATTTCTTCACCCATTATGTAAAAACTCCTTTAGAATGTGAAAACACCATGCACGCAATTTTGAAAAAAAAATTGACTCATGTGGTTACAGCAATCAACGATTCAATTAATGCTTCATTTGTCAATTTTAACTATCCCATTTATGCATGAACTTGAGATCGCTAATAATAACGTGATAACAGATTTTTTTTTACCACCGAAAAAGGCATCAAGTGTGGATAAGTTTAAGAAGAAATGCTTTTATATTACACCCATTTTATTTATGAATTTGCCAATTTAAGTCATAAATTTTTTGCTATAAGCTTTCAAGTAAATCTTCCGCCTCTCCGTAGAGACATTGTTTAAAATAAATCCGTCGCTACTTTTAAAGATCTGGACATCATCCTTGAGAACAAACATGCGTAGAATCCTTCTAAAATGTTCCAGAAAAAATTCCTAAAGAAAAGTACAGCCAATAATTTCTCTTATTGGAAGAAAATTCTCTTTATGCCTAAACAACTACTTTTTACTAAATAAGCGAGTCCTGTGCCCGATACTCACTTATGCAGCTATAATCAAGAGATTTACAGCAAAAGTTCATGGCAAAAATGTACAAACATTTTAAAACAAGATCTCGCTTGCTGGTACGTCCGAAATTCCTTGATATAAATAAATCTAAAGGTCGAACCAATGGAAAAAATATACTGAAAAACTGTGCTGAAATTTTTTCGATAAGGTCAAAGGCTATGACAAAGAAAAGTATTAAGACTATGACTGAAGACAAACTATGACTTTAGAAAAGTACACCCAATTATGCCCCTTTCTGGAAGAAAATTCACCCATACCTAAACAACTAACTCACTATGCTCATTTATAAGTGCCCGATACTCACTTATGAAACTGTAATCCGGGGAATTACAAAAAAAAAAAATTGATCGCAAAAAGGTGCAAACATTTTAAAGAAAGATCTTTAAGATTCTCGTTTACTGGCATATCCGAAATTCCGGAATATGTACAAATCTACATGTCGAACCAATGGAAAATATATTGAAAAACTGGGCAGAAATTTCTTCGAAAAGGTCAAACACTATGACAACACACTAATCAGCTCTAAGTTGTTCTTCACACTTAATTGTGGAAGCCTTAATGCAACCACGAGTAAGACTTTCCCTTGATGTCCCCCGAAAACCCTTGATATCTTTTATTTAAAAAAAGAATGAATTTCCAAATTAAGTAAAAAGTTACTAAAGGAAAGCATTGAGTTTCAAATATTTTCTACGACAGTTGATTATGTTTTCTCTCTTTTTTCTTTTTCTTGCTGTTAGGAAAAAAAGATGAAAAACGCTTCAAAATATATAAAACTAGATAATTATATATTATATCCTAACTGATTTTATGATAATTCTGTTGAAATCTTTTAAACATCCCAATCGAGATAATATTCGTATTAAATTCAGTTTTTCTTCATTACGTGTATAATATTCGTAAATTGTTCAGTTTTTCTCCATTTGGCGTAGTTTAATTACTAATGTTAATCTCCTCGATATTAATATTTAGACTCTCAAAATTGAAGAGAAGTGTTAAGGATACTGCAACTCAAGGAAGCATATATATTTAGTATTACTTCTTTAAAATATTAAGCAACTCTGCAGTTCACAATGGTTTTCAAAGTATAATTAAATCTTCCATTTTTTGTGAAAGAGTTTTTCTTGAAAATCCTTTTTATAAGAAGAGTATAAATGTGTGTTCAAAAAGTCAAAGCTCGCGCCAGAAGAAACCACCCGTTTTTCACTCTGTGTGATCTTATTACCTTTTTATACCGAATATTCGCAAATCAAATGGAAACTGTGTACTTACTTAACCTTATATTTTGAATATATTTATGAATTTTCTTTGCTTGATTAACTATCAGTAGAGTAGCTAAAGGGAGGCCGATCCGCCCCCTGGTGGCACATCAAAGGGGTGACAAAATCAGACATGCACGAAAACACTTTTATAACTAAGAAGAACAGAGGCAATCATTGTATACATAAAAAATTAATTCGTTTGTAATTCGCTCGTAATGTGTACGTATATGTGTAATTAATTCGTATTTTTCGCGTTTTGGATATTTGAAAGAAAGACAGGCTGTGGGCTCTCGATTTCGAACTTATCTACAAGTATAAAGGGTGTCAAGCGGTGAATTACGTTATTAATAGACTGTTTTTTTCCCTGGAATTTAATTTTTTTGTAACTGGTAAAAGAAGGGCGGCATGTTGCAAGTTCGCCCCGGGCGGCAAAATTTGCAGGTACGCTACTGTTGACTATACTTTATATTTGAAGAAAAACCACTGTTGTGCGTTTATTGTCTAAACTTGTATTTTTTGCTGCCACCCCCCTCAAAAAATGAGAATCAGTTCTTCTGATTTTGAAAATAAAACCAGATTTTTAATATCTTAATCGTTTAATTTTCTATTTCGGCAGTATTTAGGAATTTACTTCGCTTCAATAAATAATACTGTCTGTTAGAAAAGTATCTCAAATTTCTCCATTTACATTCAAGACTGATACCTTTTTGTTGATTCATTGTATCAACTGTTAATACAGCTTTTTAAAATAACGATTCGTGAAAAATGAAATTCAGCTCTTCTGATTCACAAGGACTTTTAGTTTATAGAACAATAAAATATAATGCCTCAAAATTTTGCAAGGTAATTCATTTATTTCAGAGGTTATGGCACGGAAATATGAAATAAACTATTAAAACTTAACTAACCATCCATCAAATTTGAAAGTCGATAAATTTTATCTCCAGCTGGCCCTGACTAGTGATATTCACCTGCTAAGATTTTCTATTAAAGATGTGAAGATTCAAAAATCACGATTTCTTGGAAAACAAAATTCAGTTCTTCTGGTTTATTGAAAAACAAAGACTTTATTCGTCGAAAACTCCGAGAAGTGATTTTATCTGATTTCAGACTTCATGTAAATTCACTGGTGGCGCTAAATTGCGTCGAGAAATTATTTTATAATGTACAATTGTTCAAAAATAGGTTTTAAATCATTTTTATGTGTAACTGGAGGACTGAAACGACAAACAATGGTTCTGGTCGTGACATAGCTGCTTACAAAACAATTATTTGTTGCTTCCGTTTCTAGTAAATTACAGGCTGTTAGAAGCGGTGTCTGTGTGCGTTTGTAAAACGAGACAATCGAAACTGACCTGCCAAAAGAATCACGACAACTGAATGCTGGTCGCCTAAGTTTGTGTTTGTTTTATTAACAAACTTCACTTAGATCATTTAAGAGAGTTGAATTCTATTTGACAGAAAACCTGACTTGCAGACAGTCATTGTCTGTACGAAGATGGGCACTAGAGAGAATTTTGTCTTTCTTTTTATTTTGGTCTTGTCCTTTAAGAGTCGTAACAAAATGAAGGCAGTGTGTGCGTGGAATGCTGCACGTATGGTGAGTGGTCACAAACAGAGAGATTCTTTCCCCAATGGGATGGTTGTTTAGCATTAAACGCACCGACACTTGACACCTACTTATGTCTACCATGCTTACAAATGGTTATTTGATCGGTTATGATAGGTTTAGTGTTAATAAACCCACTTAAAATATTTAGACAGTGAATTTCTTAAATTCGTTGTCGTCAGTTTATTTAAAACATTAGCTGCAGACCGCACATATTTTTCTCGAAAATTTGGGGTCAAAATAAATATTCCAGACATCCATTAATTTTATAAAATTTTGAATTTAGAAGTTATTATGTAAAATAATTATAAGTTCCTGAAACTACAAGTGACATTACGACAACAAAACAACATGCGTTTAGTAAAATATGCATGCGACAATCAGTCCCTGCATTTTAATTTTAGTTTAATTTATTCAATTTAATCAATTAATTTTCTCGTCTTTAATTAGGAACAAATATTTTTTAAATGTAAATTCAATCAAAAGAGAATATATATAATATTTTAAAGAAAGCTTTTCAGGACAAAATAAGTATTAACCTTTCAGGACACCTGAAAAGTCACGAAGAAAGAACAATGGAAAAATAACTTAGGAAAAAGCAAAAAAATTACCAAGGGAAAAGGATAATACTTCATCTATGTAAATCATTTTAATATTACATTGCATTTTAAGGGGAAAAAATCAAGATCAGTTTCTGTAATACATCGTTACTTAACAAGCAAAGTAACACCACCTATCTCAATTTTTTGAAATTTCAATAAGGAAGAAAACTCTCATTTTTCGCAACAAATACCGAATGTTTCTGATTCTTCTTAATATCTGATATAAACATGAAACCGTATGTTCCCATCAGATGAGAAAAAAATTCAGAAATATTCGTCATTAATTGCGAAAAATTGAGTATTTTCTTCCTCTGTGAAATTTCAAAAAATTGCGATAGGTGGTGTTGCTTGTTAAGCGAAGACATAATAATACTATACATTAAAGATGATTTACGATTTATTGAATATACTTTAATAAATAGAACTAATTTGTTATATTAATCTAATTTACATTCCATGTATGTTAAGAATATATGCAATATTGATTCAAATTTCTGCATTAAAATTCATCTTATTTGAAATTTTCCAACTGTGGTTGGCTAAAGTTGACGTTTATTTATTGAGGGTTTTAGTTACTTCCTAACCATAAATTCTGAATTTTATTCAATTCGTTTGGTAGAATGGAAATTAGAAGTAAAATTTCAATTTTACCAGTACAAAAATCACTCAAGTAGATCTTAATTCCAAGAACTGAGTTTAGTGAATGATTATACGATAATAATCCTATAGTGCATCATTTAAAAATTGGTTATTCGGTATTGCTATCTAGTTAATTATTTAATATTAGAAAAATGTTGTGTGATATTTATTTATCAAAAATTTATAATACTTCTTCATTCATAAATATTTTAATTTATATTTCAGAGATATTTTGCAACCTTTGACATACAATCATTTAAATATCTATACAGAACATGAACTAACTGAAAAAAAATTCATATGTTCATCTAAAATATCAAACGAAAAATTTTTAAATTATGAATATTCATACCTAAACACAAGCTTTTTTTTACGTGTTCTGCGCTTTAGAATACATTGTCTTTCACATACAAAGATTTTTCTCTCGTATTTCATTCTTCATTTTTAATGTAGTACTACTTATTTCTAAAATACATTGGAATACTTGAAAAATATTCAGGAATTTTAAATTTATCATGAAAACCGTTTATAATTGCACAGCAAATACTTTCAGCTACGTTTTATTCAAATTTAATTTCTTAATAAGCATGCAACTGAGGATATATTTTTAATAAATCGGAACATCACTTAAGAACTGATTTTTACTTCTTTACCTCTGGCAACGTTGTTCTATGGACGAGTTTTCTGTTTTATTTATTTACATTAAAATGCCGTAACTACGTCATTCCGGTGTAATGCTAAGTCAATGAAATCTTCAAAAAGTCCAAAAGCCTTGCAAATGAAGTCAAGGTTTTAATGTCAGTAAACAAAACAGAAAACTCGTTCATACCAGGGCTTCATGAACTATGGGTACCGATCCTAATCAGAGTTGTGTAGAAAAAATATTGGGGTCTCGAAAACCGTTGCAGTGCTTTCTTTGATATTCGTCAATATTTGTAAGCAAAATCAGTCAAAAGACACATTAAATTAAGCATTTATTAGATTACGTTAGAATACGCCAAAAAATGTTTATATAATTACTCTTTAGTTTTCATTCATAAATACTTAGTTTTTTATATATTTTTCAACTTTGAGTCGCGGAAACATTTTCAAGCTCGAAATTGAGTCACGAATATTTTTTCTATTATAAAAGGAGTCGCAACTTGGAAAAGCATAGGACACCTTTTTCTAAACAAAATATGAAGGTTCAGGATAGCGGTTATTGTCTAGATTGCCCGATGGCATAAGAAAAAAAGGGAAAATGTAAAGGAATGGAAGGGAAAAAAAGGAATTCGTTTTCCTTTATGATTTGCTATATTACTTTCACATGATGGCTTGTCTGAAGTAAGGACAAGCTTTGATGTCTCTGTTTACCTAACTAAGTTCCTAAATATCAATTAAATTGGGTTGGTTATCTTTTCTCTCTCTTTTTTGTTCATTCAAATCTCAATAAGAAAATAGTTTGAAAAGAGATAAGGGTTATATTTTTGTGGGGAGGAGATTACCTATTAATTCCTTCAGATAATTTTCAAACCATTTATAATTCCACTAAAAATTTCAAAGACTTTATTTCATTGTATTAAAAGGTTAATAAATTTTTATGAAGATACTCTTGAAAATAACAGCAAATTTTTAATTCGCTGAATAACCATATTCTATGTCATCAGATTAGTGATTTTGTACTAATGAGCAAAACGTATTTGGAAGAAAACAACTCTCATGGACGTAAACGTAGTACTATTTTTGACATTTTCTGAGGCGCAGTTTTCCAATCAGACAAGTTTATGACAAGATATTTAAAGGGAATTCGACAAAATTTTGAAGTTATGTTAAGAAAGGAAAGTTGGTTTATAGTTTGTAATAAAAAGTAAGAAATTTTCAATATTTTTAAATGAAACGAAATTTTTGCTCTGAAACAAAGTTGAAAATATTTGCTAGACGCACTTTTATTGCAAAATAAAATATCAAGCATTGACGAAATAAAGTGAAACATATAGCCTATAATCATTATTGACACAAAAAACAAGATTTGATTATCAAACTGAGTTCTTTAATCATTAAGTTGACCAGCGAGTTATTTCTCAAATTATTAAAAATACAATCCTTTTAAAACAGAGGGAAAGGGGGATTAGGTAAAAATATTCTTAGGTAAAATATTATATTATGGCAGAATCGTAGTATTACGGTACAACTTCGATTAACCGTCACTCGTTTAACTGTCAGTTTCTGTTATCCGTCATTGTTTAAATTGCGTCTAATGTACATTTCTGTACATTACTACTCTTATACTGCGACCTATATTGAAGTTTCTATTGATTGTTTTGCAAAAGTAAATACAATATGTATTTATTATTCACTTTTAAAGGTTTTTATTTTCATTTTTCAGCATCGAAATTACGTTACTGTGCATATACATTAAGAGATTTCTTTTATCCGTCTATTCGGTTATCCGTCTCAGCCCTGGTCTTAACGGTGACGGTTAATCGAAGTTTTACTGTACTTGCAAATTATCAGCAATACAAAAATAATGAATACGTTACTCTATTTGTATTGTTGTTTTAGGCGTGTCAAAGAGACTAATACAGACGAATTTACAAAAGGATAACTCTCCTTTTCACGAATACGGCATATTAAATACAACTTTGGCAATACCTTTCACTTATTTAGCATACATTGCCTTTAGCTTTTTACAATGAATGTTTAAATGTGTAAGAGTGTCCGAGTTACAAAGTTTATAAAAAAGAAATTTCCTTTGAGTCAATGCCTTTAAGTTATTCCTTCAGAGACAAAATATAAGGGTGTTATATGCAACTAAAGAAATATAACAAATTAAATTAATCGTTTTTACTTGTCAATTAGTTAAAATTTTATTTTCCTGCTCACAACTAAATAAACCGAGCGTGATAAAGTATGTTCATGCTTAAATCAACATTTATTTTCTATCCGATATGAAAGACACTAATATGTGATGATTTCCTCCGTTATCGCTTATGTGCATTACTTTTTCTCAGATTGAAAATTATAATCCCAGAAAACAAGAATAATCTTTTTCACACAAATTTCAAGACTTTTCTGCTTCAAACATATTTGTTTCATAATAATTTGAAAATATTTTTCAAATTCCCAAAACTTTTTTCTCCTTTAAAAAGGGAAAAACGGAGGATAGAGAAAGGGTCTTTTGTTGTTATTTTCAAATCAAACAGTAGAAATTATGTTGTGAAAGACATAACTGCGAACTTTTTTTTGCAGTTATTGAATTTTCTTTCATATTTACATATGTTAAAATTTAGGACCAACATTAGTTAATGCACTTTTGACATAATAGACAAAGAATTTTGTTTTTTAATTGTAAAAAATGTATTGGATGGTTCAAACTCGTGAGGTGTAATTATTGTAATTGAGTGTAAGAATATATCGAAGTCGTTCAGGAAGGAGTCACTAAGTTCAAAACTATAGTTTCGAGTTGTTGTCAGTTTAAACTTAAGTAGTTTTGAGTCGTTAGGATAAGTTGTAAAAATTATTTTATAGATTTCTGGCTCCTACGTTTGATTTACAGATGCTTAAGATAACAAGTTTCTATCTCTAAACAATTAATTGTGAATTCGAATTGACTGCAGTAATCCGTCAGAAAGTTTTTATGGACTTAGTGACTTCTGCCGGAACGACGACGATACACTCAAAACAATCAAGAGTCTCATTTCGCAATAAAGCCACTTGGTTACTTAAAATACCTGGTAATGAAAAAAAAATTATGTTTTAATATTTAAAAGTATCGTCTAAATTATTTAACTTTTCTTAACAAATTTTAATTTTAAATTTAGTATTCTATAAAAATTTCGCATTGGTATATTCGAGTTACTTTTTATTAATTATAGTTGTCTAACGCAGATCACCAGAGGGAAATGAAATTAACAGCGGCTGATATTTACTTAAAGGAATTAATTGTTTTAGACCTTTTAAACAGGCGAATAACTTATATTAAACTTCATAAAGTCGAAAATGACAAAGTCATTGAATAAAGCGTCAACTTATTTTAACTTCTTCTTAAATATAATCATCCTATCTCCAGCTGATTAAGGAATAGAAAAAAATGAACCCACGAATAAATTTGATTGGATAAAAAATATTTATTCAGTTTACACACAACACAGATTATAAAAAAATTAACTGTAAAACAATACGCTTGGCTTAAGTAACACTAGCCACTTGGCTTTTATGATGAAGAAACATTTTCTGTAAGGATGGCAACAAATGACTTGGGCAGAACTGTTAGTCCCTCTGCTTTCGCCCATGTCATTTATAAAATTAAAGCTGAAGGTGAAGGTTTATGAAACATCTGTTGGCTGATGCTGCTCCAAAGTGACTGGGACGCCCTGAGTGTCATTGCAATTATAGAACTGTGGTCTACGACTTTCGTAATAGTTGTAGAACTTAGTTCAACAAATTTACTTTGAATGTATTCCCAGGCAAGAAGTGGAGTAGAACTCTTTAAATAGTAGGAACTTACTCATATGATTAAAAAAAATCAAATCTACATGCAATGTGAAAAGCAGTAGTAAACTTCCATTAAATAATTAATTACTTAAAAGCAGTATTAAATATTCGAACAAGCAGTTGGGTTATTAAGGCACTTGAATGAGAAACATCACAATATCGGAGGGAAGAATACCATCATTATTTGCTCTTTCATAATAAAAATCCACATTTCGATGGACTAGTCTTAATAAATATAGTAGTGCTAAAATTAAATACTGAAACCTCGTTAATTGGCAAGTACAAATGTGGATGCATGAATTACGATCGCGCAGTAATGAAGAGAGTTAAATGAAATGGTTAAAATACTGTAGATGGCAATACGACCAGCGTATTCGATTTGTTCCTGGCAAGTCGAATGCTTTAAAAAAAGACATTTCTGTCAATATCTGCAAACCGTTGATGCATTTGTCTTCAGATGATCGGCACAGGTGCAGGTTCCAAAATGGACTTTGAATAATTTGCTATCACATCAAATAAGCGAACGATGCTGAGCATGATCTGACAGTCTCTCAACGCCCTCCGAGAACACAGTTGCAAGTTCGTAAACTTTTCATTCAGAATTTCATCTATATCATTTGGAGTGTACCCAAGTTCTTCGATTGTCATTTGGGTCATACAAGCCATATGTTTCTGTTTTCTGGCTAAGATGACTGCTTCTCTAGCTAAGTTCCGTTCTCGATTGGCAGATGCTTCTGAGCAGGTTGAACTGGATGTAAGATATTGATACTCAACAAAGTAAGCATGAGCCGCATGCATAAGCAAGGATGAATGAATTCGCTTAAGAGCTGCTTCTGGGTCCATTTCCTAAAAATAACAATGATTTTGTATTCTATCATCAAAAAATGTATTGGCAAAAATAAAAAGTCAATAAATATGCTGTTGATTGTATTTAAAAATATGGAGATTGATTAAGTGGCAACTGCTTGTTATTTTACATAAAATGCATCTTTGACCAGAAAAACTGAGAATTTAATTACCTTGAATAATTTTTTCTAAGTCTAATTTGAAATTAATGACTCGCAACTCGAGGACTGGAAAATGTCAGAGATTTACTGCAATATAGATTTATTTTTAGAAAAGAAAACATTGATAAAACTATATTCCCTTCAATCTATTTGGAACAAGACTTGTTAAGCTTCTGTACAAAGTATAAAAGCTTTTTCTATTGCCAATTCTTTTGTATTGATTTGAAAAAGACTACAGCATGATCCCAATAATAAAAGCATTTCCAATACCTGAATAAATATAAAATATTTCAGGGACTTGAACCCATTTTTGAAAACGACTTTCCGAAAATGAATTTCCAATTCTCAACGTTTTTGGCGCAAAAATAATTTATTTGAAACTATCATTTAATATTCTACAAAACTATGGACAGTTTATTTTATATATTTCTTTTCAGTTCTGAAAAAGTTACATTTTATTAACAAAAACTATTTACTAAGAAAATATGACAGGGCATTTGGGTAAAAATTTGCGAATTCAATTTGGCCCGCGATAATAAAAATGTTACATCCCACGCCTTTGCAAACATTTTGAAGTATAGTTTTAATAATAATAATTTTTTTATTTTTATCAAAAGCTTATCGAACAGATTTACTTCAAATTCACACACTGACGAAACTACAGTAGTTGAATTTCACATATCCAACTTCATACGTTGGAATGCTCATCAAATATACTTTTTAAACAATGTGTTTATAAAATAAACAAGTTCGTGACTCTTATTAGAAATGTCTGGAAAAGTGCCAGACATTATGTCAAACACCACGCCTCGTTACTTGTTATGAACTAATACAACAGAAATGCATCCTTTTGATAGATATGTTTGTTTTCTTAAGTTGTGGTTTTAAAAGCCGACAGCGTCCGCGATCTAAAAGTATTAAATCGTGGCGAGTCAGCGAGTAATTTATTAAATTGCATTTAATGCTCAATTAACACTAGAACGGCCGCTGTAGGTATAATTCATTCTCATGAATAAAAATTATGACGCACGAACGGGTCAGCAGCAACGAATGCATTAAACTGATTAAAGATGGCAAGATATCCATTCTTTCTGTTAAACAATTACGTTGTTATTTCTTTACAGCGGCGGACTATTACAATTTAAAATCCGGTTTTATCTTGTTTGTTATTTTAGACATCAAAAGTTATTTTAATATAAAACGCAGGTACTGCAACACTAACATTAAAAATAGAAGCAAACACTTTCTTATTTTACTTTATTTATGCACAAAATTCTAATTTGAATCTTAAGAAATTCCCATTATCTCTGATTATAAGGATTTGATTCTTAACTTACTTGTAATTCTGATAATGTCGGGCTGTTTGGAAGATCCGGCATGTTCAGCACTGCGCAGTCATCAATAGTGGACTGTAAAAGATAAAAAAGTAAAATTAGAGAAAAATGTTCGAATTAAATTTACTGCTGAAATGGGAATAGAGTCACAAAAATAGAATATTGCAAAGATAATTGAATAATTCGTTGAAATTTAATAAAATTGTTAAGTTATTGTTAATTTGTCGTGATACACATAGATTGATCCGACAATAAACTGCTTTATTCAGATATTTCAACGCTTTATTCCAGTTAAAGAGTGTTAATTAGTTACGGGTTTTTTTTATAAAGTTAATTAGAAATTTTTACAAATAGAATAACGGATGCTTAAAAATTTTAAGCTGTGCTTTATCAAAAAGAATTTTCTCATGTATCCATTGACATGTGGGTTCAAGTGTTCGCTGTACGGCGGCCACACAAAGAGTTTTAGAGGAATACAGCATCTTCTAAAGAATTTTTTTATGCTATTCCACGGATCTTTGCAATGATTCATGACTGTCGGTTGAAGCAAAAACAACTAAAAAGTACTTTTCTAGTTAAAGGATATAATCAACTTTAGGAAGGAACTAAATTTAAAAGTAGTAGATGTCAGTTATAGCTCTTGGAAAAGAAAGCTATAGTTTCCATTTAATTCTTTAATATCCGCCTTTTACTTGGATGTGTCAGAGTGTCAAGATTCCGAGCTCTATTATTACGCGTAAAAAGGGAAACAAAAAGAAAAAAACGGTTCTATTATTTCACGCGTCAAGGGCAGGAACAGAAGTGAAAGACAACAAAAGCCAACTTTCACTCAGTTGCCTGCTGCAGACAGTCGTTGAACTTGACCCACTACAATATTTTTTTACTCTTTCGTTTTTCCAGTAAAGCGCGTCGTTACTGCAGGTTCGCGTGAGGTGATAAACTTAGCATCCAGAAATTTTGCCTTATAAATTGGTAGGTGAACCTTTTTTACCCCTTCTGTGGATGATTATCTTATGGAAAGGCAATACCACCAACGTGAATTCGTGAGGAGACCGAACTCGAGGTTGAGATTTGTATAACCTAACCTGACTGAGAATCTACCATCAGCATAAATTCGTGAGATAATTATATATGGAAAGTATAATGCATATTCCAATTGTAGTCGTATTTTTTAAAACAAAGTTACTGAACCTTTGTTACGATAGTCGCAACTACTGTTTTTTCGGTCTTCTATTTTTTCTGTCGTGTAACGATCCAAGAGTTACATTGTTATCATCACAAAAAGAAGACAAAGTAGCAGCATGAACTAGTTAATCTTCAGCGTTTTTAAGTGTTAATATGCCAGCTACTTCCTTTCTCAGGAAGGGAATCTAATAAATATATTTAACTTTTTTAAATGTTAAAAAAAGTTAAACCTATAGATTCCCTTGCTAAGAAAGGGATGAACTGGTATTAATAGTTCGTATGAGATGCTTTGTACTAGCGTTTGTTGTTTCTTATGGAACTTCCTTTTAATTGAAGAGATGAAGCAAAGTTTGTAGGTTTCAGGTGAGGTCCTTTATTCGAGGATACTTTAAATTCATTCAATTAAATTTATTTAAATGTTAAAGACATTCTACGCATAAAATTAATTTCTTTATTATATAGATCATCTAGTTGTCCTCTAATTAATTATATGGACACTCGTGTGAAATTTATAAATAATAGGGCAAATTATGTCCAATTCTAACGACAGTCAAGTCTGATAAAGTCACAGATTAAGGGATTTGAATAACTCATGTAAAAATTTGATTAGTTTACATGAATCAGAATTCTCTGTCATTTCAAATCTAGGACTAACAACGAAATGGTGAGAAAAAAATAGTAAAATTTGGTGAGGCCCTCTTTTCGTATTAATAAGTTTGATTTTGAAAAGAACTAAAAAATTACCAGTGTGTGAATAAAGCTGAACTATCAAGAAAGAAAAACGTTGAAAGGTTACTCGAATTTAGAGGGTAGTTTTATCCACGTCAATAACTTTTTACGAAAACCAGTTGTTAGAGAACTAACTAGAACAAATTGTTTGGATCTATTTGCTTTTATTAAAACATTTGGGGGACAGGTTTGCTTTAAATTTATCAAGACATCACTAAAAGACAGATTTTTTTTGTACGTTTACTAATATCTTTTTGCATGTTTACTATAACTCTTTATATTTCATTTCATTAAAAAACACTTCATGAAACTGTGTTTCTACGAAAACATGATTAAAAATTTCTTAAAAATATACAAAAGTAGTCAAATGTATTAATCATTAAGTGTACTTTTTTTTTTTATCAAAACGCTATTTTGAAAGTAGCATATATTCATTTAAGGAAATAAAACTAGCTTCTTCTCTACGAATTAAAATTTAGATTGTTGGGAAATACCGTGTTTAACGAAAGACATTTCTCATCCTACATACCTCATTAATCACGTTCAAAGCGTCTTGCTTGTACAAAGTGCCGTAAGAAGACATGTAATTGTAAAAGGCAATGGAATAACTTTGGCGATGGGCCTTTGAGCGATTCCTGTCAGTGTTCCTACTGCTTGTGCCAGGGCTGCAAGGATTTGAAATATAACTGGCAAACGGCAAATCTTTAACCTTCAGGCCTTGCGAATCATTGACATCATCGGAGGGAAGCGTCGTAGTCTCATTAGAAATCGTACTAGCGGGATATCCTTCAGATGGAGCGGTACTCAGTAAGACAAGTAACGCAAGGATACCTGAAAAGATGGAAAAAAAATATTGAGATATCAGATCGTTAAGCTATTCAAGGATCATAACAATGAGGTGTAAATATTTAACTACAGGAGAAAGGAAGTGGCCACTGTCCATTTAAATGAATTTTCGTTTTTGCACCCTTCCTTCTTATATTTGAACCATTTACAGAATTAGTCAAATTTTATTTCGTCAAGACACATTTAATTCCAAGCTACAGATATTTTGTTATTTCTGAGAATACTGACAGGCTGCAAAAATAGTGATTTTTAAAAAAATCACCATTTGGCTAGATTGTTTAGAAAAAGGAGAGCGAGAGAGATTACTTAACTTTTAAAGAAATATTTTGAAAATAAGCGCTTATTTGAAAAAATTTCTGACTGCTTTGTGACAAAATTTTCAAAATGAGCACTTCTTTTACAATTTGTTTCTTCAGATGAGTTCTTACTTAACAGCAATTCATAACAATAGGATTCCCAATGCATAGGTCATTAAAAAGTTTTAAGAATAGGTACAAATATTTTCGAAGAAGAAATACTCTTTAGTAAATCTTTATAAGTCCCACATGCAAATTTTCATTCAATTTAAGTCATTTTAAATTTTATTGTGCTATGTTTTTTAACAGTACTGAATATTGCTTTTAAAGGTTTTTTACAATCTCTCAAATGGTTTCAATAAACCATCTGAGCCTTTAAGGTACGGGAAATCATGAAGTTGAAAATCTTGCTTTAAAATGACCCGAGTTAATTTTTTTTTTATTTTTCATCTCTTGAGATGAACTCGGAATCATAAATTTCGTTAATTTTTGTGATAAGTAATTCTAAATACATCAAAACTCATTCGAAAAATGTTTAAAAATATTTCAACTTTTTTACATTTATTTTGAGAAAATAAGGGTCTGCAATAGGAGGCATTTGGATACGCTGTAGTAAATTTCAAATTTATTTATTTAATATTATTTTAAAATCTAGAAGAATTTCAATTACCATGGTGGAAATTTTAAAAAGTGTGTCTTAATGCCTCTCACAGGCTGCGCCAGGACTGACGAGGTAAAAGAAACTCCGAAATTTGCATGTCCGTGTGCAGTGGCGGCGACTCGGGGGGGGGAAGTCGCCCCCCCTTTTGCGGTAATATTAAATTTTTATTTTATTTTAGCTGCCTAAAACTAAGATTTATAAAAAATACAGTACGGTCCGGGAAAGCTAGCTGATTCTGTAACAATTATTTTTAATTTTGTTGTCTACCCCCTATATTCCGGGGTACTTTTATGTCTATACAATTTCTGCTCCCCTCACTTTTGGCCCCATTCGCCGCCACTGGCCATGTGAATAAAAGCATCGAAGACTCTGATTTATATTTTTACAAAAATTCCGAAACCAGTTACGAATAATTGGCAACAGAAAGCTTAATTTCGCTGTAGCTGGCATGTCATCCGATCATCACTCTTCAGTTTCAATCCACGCAATTTATATCTTAAAGATTCCTTAAGCATTTGGAGTATTCTTCATCCATCAAGGTCAGGTCCATCATCTCAGGTCCATTGAACTTTATAGAATAAGAAGCAAATACTTGAAATCAATAAGAACGGATCTTTTAAGGTCATTCGGGAGCATTTTAAGGAGATTTCTTCTTTTGGAGATATTCTTGAATGCATTTATCATTGTGATTTATACGAACAATTTATCAGTTTTTTTTTCTTATGGTGGGAAAAACATGTTCTTATATTAACTGCATATCCCGCGATTTCCACGGGTTGGAAGAAAGTCTATTTTCTGCTGCATCCTGGGATTTTCATAAGCTAAATGGGTTTATATAGTTCGTTTAAATCGTTGGATTATATTTTACTAATAAAGCTTTGCATATAAATAAAAACTCGCTTGGCTCAACGGTATTTGAACACGTTTGCAAACGTTGCATATAAATAGTGATTTTTAAAAAATCCGCAGTCAGAGATATATCTCTTATTCTCAAAACTTTTTCTGTGACCACGGCAATATAGAAAATCCAAGGAAGATTTGGAAGCTTTACCAGACGAAAGCTCTCTGAAACCTTTACAAGGCATTTTAAATAAATATCAGATTATAATAATGTATGGACTACTCCCCCTTTTAATTTTTAACTAACCTTCCTTTAAATTTCAAACTTAAAGAAACAGCTTGTTACGACACTATGGTTTAATTCCTAAATTTATATCCAAAATTTCGCTTTCTGAAACAAGCTGACTCTTCATATCAGTTGGGTTATAAAGGTTCTGCTAAACATTTTAAGACTTGTTATGCCGAAGTAGAACATACGAATATTATATCCGAAATTCTATAATTCAAGTTTTTCTACTAAAACTCCTCAAAAGCTGTCTTTCCGCGAGTGTTTATGAAATCATAAACACTAGTTATCGTTATGAACAAATGTAAATAGTCATGCAACTTATAAAAATAACCTTCTCGAAAGTTCATTTGTATGTTCACTGAAGAACATAGGACTAAAAATTATTTATACTTCTCCCTCTACGTATATTAAACTCGATTGCTGTGTAGTGAGCATATTTACAATATTAGTAAAGATTTTGTTCAGTTTTGCTGAAAGGAACATAGATCAACGAATGCATCATTTATAAACCAGTTTAATGGATGAGGAACAATGAATTAGATGTACTGAAAATAATAAACCCTAAGACATCGAATATTTTTAACTTTTGTATTCGAGATTCAGTAGACTGCCTTTTATACCTCTTCACTGCCCAATTCACCTACAGTTCATGAATTACAATTACGCTTTTAATGCCCTTCTGTTCCTTTTATAATAATAAAAATCCGAATGAACCTAGTTCGGTTTAGTTAGATTAACGTCCGCTTTCGAAGATACATACGTTTATTTGGGGACAGACTTCGCAATTCTGAACCGTGGTCGTTTGACGTCATGTAATTATTGTAAGTTTCCATGTTTACCATGCAAGTTTCCATGTAATTACTTTAAGAAATTGGATGTTTTATTTTCCACCAGTGTTCGTGGTGTAGTAAGTAACAATTTTTTGAGATTTTAATAAATCTACACGAGCTTGGGGATGGAGGGCATAAGGCAGGTCGGGCTAGCTGCTGTTGGCTCCCCTTCCCTCCGAACCGTTTCAGGCCTTAATCCAATTTGGTTTGGCTGGTTCGGAGTGGGTTGTGTGTAGTGTTGTGTAGACGGGGGAAGTTTGAGCCACAACATATTTAAGGGGTACCAGGCCCGTATACACATGATCCCTCAGTGGAATAGGGTCTCGAAGCTGAGACTCTGCCATGAGGCCACCGCGGCCTTACCAAAACAATCTAAACATTAATTTAGTTTTTATTAAATTAAACTTAATCGCATCAAAAATACATGATTTGTATTTTTGATGCTATTTCATAATGGAACAGAACTGTTCTGCATATAAACACTAATTTGAAACAATTTTTATGATAAATAAAATCGCATCAAATATACATGTCGGGAGTTTCGTTTTGAAATTTTCAAATGTTTTTCAATTTATTCAATCTTTATCCTAAAAGAAGGTTCCCAAACTTATCTGGACTTTTATCATCAAAAACTTACTCTTTAGAAAATGATGCCAAAATCACGAATCTGCAAAGCGCATTGAAATATGTGAAAAAAAGCCTTAAAATTGTTCAAAGTTAGAAAACTAAAATTCGCTTGGTGTAACGCGAATGTAATATTTGTTTTAAAAACACAGCACATTATGAAATTAATTATACCTCCAAAAGATTTATAACATATTTTATACACATTTATTTAATCTGTTTCATGTTTGTAAAGATGGAATTTTGCAACGAATTTAAACTCACTTCTTGATGTGCTAAAGTTCTAAAATTTCTACACTCGCGTATTCTCAAAGACATTACCCTATTTTATTATTTGCAGAACATAATTATCAGTTAATAGATTGATATAATTAAATTTTGATTCCAAACGAGTAGCCCCACCTGGTAGTGCATTTGTGAAAAGAATTATTTCAAGTTTCTGTAACATTTATATTAATGAACTAAAACTAAAGACTAAAAAGTGGAAAAAATTGATTTTTTTTAAATTTCTTGCTTTTAGTACACTTATAAAAGTCTGTTTTAAAAATTGCTTTCACTAAATTTATCCTTAACCGCTTAAGGACCGAATTATTTTGAAACCTACGGGATTTAGAACGAATTAACTCGGGTTATGTCCTTAAGAGGTTAAAAATCTCGAATTAATTCAGAAATTTTTTGATTTCAGAATCCAGTTATTTCAATCAAAACGGTAGAATATCGTAGTGGCGTAGCGACGGGGAGGAGCAGGGGGGGGCATAGATGCCCCGAGCGCCATTAAGACAAAACATTAGTGCGTTTATGTCACTTTTTAAAGTCAAACATGATGACGGGGCGAATAAATAATACCACGTTCTGGACGCCATTTATCCAAGCTAAAGCACTGATGACAACTGGGGCGAAATAATCATATTCTTCCCCTCGCTATGCCACTGTATCAATAACAAAAGTAATGTCGTAAAAAAAAGAGTGAATTGTGTATTATACAAATACACCGTTTTATACCAATAAACCGTTTAACCCATTACCTGCCATTGTCCCTTTTTTGGGACACTTGTTTTCGAATTATTTTCACCTAAACAGTGCAATTTTTAGCTTTGATGGTTGCATCTGAATGTTGATCTGACTGCTATAGAAGGTACAAATCCAATTAAAATCCTTTTCTAATTAAAAAGCTAATTAATTTAAATTAATAGTTAATTAATCAGTTTAATTACAAATTTTCAGAAATAGAGTTTTTTTCCATATTTCATTACGTTATCATATTAATGTAATTTTTTTTAAAAAGTGAAATGATAGAGTTTTGGCAGATAATGGGTTAAAGCATATTAATTATGGGTTTCATGAATATAAGATGAGAAGAGTTGGGCAGCAAATAATTTTTAAAGGAGATAAAAGCTCGATAGACAAAAAGAAAATATTGTCCCTTTTGTATTTAGTTCATAAAATGTACAATACCACTTTGGAAGCGGGAAAAGTAAAAATACGTTTTTCTCGCATTATCCAACATCAAAATTTTAATTCAAGAATTTGACTTGCGTACTAGTTTAAATTGGGACATGTTAATAGATGTCTGCAGAATACGTTCACTTTTTCTTTTATGATATATACATTGTCTACAGAAAGCACAGTTACGAATTGTATTTTTATCTGTGCTTGCATCTAATTCCTATCCCGCACACAATGTGATTGCTAAGACGGAGTTATGGGATTTTCAACACAATGCGATATTGAAAAATAACATGTTGATTTTGTGTAGAAACGGTAAAGCTTTATAACTTCTCTATTCAGCAATTTAAATTAATCAGTTATGTCATTACATCATATTTTTTGTGACTCATTTGAGCGTTTCCAATTTTTTTAATAGCTTCTTACTAGAGAAAAACTAGATATTCCTTATTATTACGCATTAATGCAATAATTAGTAAAAGATCAACCCATTGCTGCAGTTGTGATAGGAATAATTAAAAGTAATTAAGCGTCAGTGGAAGAATTTCTATATTTAGAAGATATCTCACAGCAGAAGAACAAAACTGTTGTCGTTACGCTTGATGCATACAAAGGCATTACTCAACTTGTATCACGTTTCGCACAGGAATAAGGAAGTTTTCTCAAGCTGCGCACAACTTTCCAAGTTCACGGTCATTTTGAAGTAGCTCCGTTGCCAATGAGACGAGTGTCAAACCGAAAGATATCGCTTACTCACACACAAAAAAAAAATGCCTCCCGCATTTGGTCACAGTAAATTTTCTACATTTTAAAATTCAAAACTGTCATCTGAAGTAGCTGCGTTGAGAGTGCGACGCGTGGCGTGCAACAAAATCCCAAAGACATCGCTTATTCACAAAAGACCTGCCGCATTTAGTCACAGTAAATTTCAGTGTTTCAAAATTAAAAAACAAAATTGGTGGTCACCCTACATATCTTAATTGCTATTAATGAATCAGACATATTCAACATTTTTTTAAATTAATCGAGAATAATATTGAAAAACTTAGAATCAGTATATTTAAGTACCATTCTGAACCCTTGCAAGGACTATTGTATGATCTCGTAATTTTTGAACCGAGGCCAGATGACAATAACACCGGCAGCCCATTCTCTGGACTTCCATACGACACCAACGTGTTTGCCCCGCGATAGCAGATTGAACGTATACCAACTCAGCGCACACGCCAGATTTTCGGTGAAAACGGTATCGAACTCATAATCCTCTCATCCCGAAGCTGTGACTATATTACTAGACGACCATGGGCATATGAGAATAAAATTGGTGGAAGTGTAATAATATATTGCAGAATAGATTAAAATTTCTCTATTGAATTACCAACGTATTAACTTTCACAGACTTCACTCGCTATATAGTTCCAGGTTTATCATAATCGTAAAAGCTTGGATATTTAAATAATGCTCTTGCACCTTTCACTGCTAAAAATTCAAGTCATAAACGAAGCAAAAGCTTTATTTGACGTAATATTAAAAGCGACAAAAAATCACATTTTAAATTCTTACTTTAAAATCTTATGTTTTGGACAACATTAACCGGACAAAAAATAAATAAGACAATTCAAACTAATCTGACACTTTATTCATACAAATCAATAAAAAAAATATTTCAAAATTCTTGAATAGCCTGGTTAACTAATAAGGCCTGTGTCATAAGTAGAAGATATGTTCTATTTTCGTTTGATTTGCATTTTATGGAGCAAGAGCCATATTTGACCACGCTGCGCAGACTATTCTATTTTGGAAACGTTTTGCTTTTTCGCTCTAAGTGGTCATGGAATACTAGACATTTTGAAGTGTCCAAGTGGATTTTATTGTTGGCATCAATTATTCAGAATGTCATCAGTTTCCAAACACAAAAATTTGGTAATTAGATGCACTTGTCTGCTATTTCAAAATAAGCTTTGAGCTTTCTTAAAATTGACATCTCAGTCTGAAACAACATAACAGCTATTTTAGGAAGGGCCTCGTAATTGTCAACTGTGTTCAGATGACGTCGACGAAACGTGAGCCGGCACCCCCTCTTCAAATTTCTATGCCACACCAGCTAAGGCAAAATACGTTAAAAAATTGATTAACTATTCTTTATTTGGTTATAATCAGAACATAAAAAGTTAGTATTTTACGAAGATGCCAAAACGGGATTAGTTTAACCCTCTAAGCCTTTTGCACGCATTTTTCAGTTTCTCATACTGAGTTCAAAAGCAGATAATTCATGTTTATATGTATAATTTATTAAACTACCATGGATAAAATATTCTTAAAATTCTAGAGTTTTGATTAAACACAAAAAATATCGAATTATTCACTTTAAAAGCAAATTTTTAAGACTTTAAAGCTAGAACATCAAAATAGCAAACCGTTCAGAGGGTTAATTTATATTAAGGAACTTCCTAATTTTGAGACATGGCCAGATGACGTGGAATTATTTACCTCAATGGGCGATAAAATGTTATACCTAATTATATGTTTAGGATGTTATATGTAATTATTTAGAATAACGATTAGAATAATTCCATTATTTTTAAAATTTTTATTTGCTTTTTATCTATTATCGTGACATTGTAACTCCAATTAAAGAGATAAACTAAGTTGCTCAAAACTTAACGAACAAAGCCTTTAATTTTTCTTCTGATGAGCAATGAATGTTAAACATGATTAATTAGGGGTTCGATGTGCTCTTTATTGTGAAAATTTAAAAGTTTGTAAACATACAAACTTAAAAAAATACTCATATTTTAGTTTCATACGTAAATAATCAAAATATTTTAACTCATATGAAAACAATTTCATTTCATTAAATATTTAAGAATATAAGAAAATGAAACACATTCTGTAACAAATACAGAAAATAATTAATTCTTTACAGCTACTATAAAATAAATAAATGGAATGAATGATCGAAAATAAATATTGTTACAACTAATCTATTATAAGCATGCCTTATTGTAAAAAGACATCTAATATTCAGAGAAAAATTTCAATTCCACCAAAACTTGAATTCTAAAATGTGCATCAAAAACATCATGTTGATATAATAAACAATTTACCTTCTATACCCAAACATCCACAGAAAGCCATGCATTTCATTTGTAATCTATAACAAGAGTATTAAGGTATTATTTCGATCGCGATCATGCTTGCATAATGGCAAAATATCCCGTCAACCTAAAACGCTCTATATTACCTCTGATTCCATCCGTTAGGTGTTTCATCAGATCCAGTTCTATACTCCGTAGCACTGCAGTAACAGGTAGTCTGAGTCAGAATGGTATCCCTTGTCAGAAAAATTCGCGGAAAAAGCGAGTTGCGACATGACAGCGCAAGTTCATTCAAGGGTAAGGGCCTCAAAAATAGGTATCGCACAGTATCGAAGACGCAACTCCAATTTTTAGATTTTTAAGATGAACGAACATTGGAAAGGTAGGGATTTTACTCGCTTTTTCTTGAGATATTAGTTTTTTAACGACATTTAAATTATTAGCAATTTAATCGAATATTCAGAATTTTTGTATTATATTTTATGAGAAATATATTTTTAAATCTTGATACATGACATCGCGAGTTCACTCAAGAGTCTCAAAAATAGGAATCGCACAGTATCGAAGACGTAACTTTAATTTTTAGATATTTAAGATGAGAAACATTGGGAAAGTAGGGCTTTTACTCGCTTTTTTTCTTCAGATATTAGTTTTTTAATGACATTTAAATTATTAACAATTTAATCGAATGCTCAGAATTTCTGTACGCATATTTTTTGAGAAATATGTTTTTGAATCTTGTTTCACAGAAAAACGGCTATCGTTTTTTTTTAATTCTTTTTTTAAAATTTCCGTTTTAACTTTAGATTATATTGTGCAATGCATTAGAATTAAACTTACTTTTATTTGTAATGACTCTTAAAATGAATATGATACAAGTCATTATATAAATATTATACCTTATATAAATATTCCTTAAATTCTTTCACTAAATACTTATTTTGTTAAATTTACGTCCAAGAGTATTGTGTTGCTTCAAAATGGAACGTTAATACAACAAATCAATCATTTAAAATTTATTAGCATATTGACAGCTTAGCCATTAGATGCAGTATCGGACTCCAAAAAATAATTGCCTCTCTATGGATAAAATATTTATTATCAAAGTAATAGGTGCAAATATGTTATAGCCATCTAATAGTGTTACATTTTCGCAAAACCAATTTACAAGTCAAAGTTTTAAAATAAATCATTAAAATTTATATTTTTCCTTGATGTATTTTAATTGCTCCGATGGTATTTCACGTTTTTATTTTTTCAATTATCTGAGTAACTATTTCAGCAAACAATAGCAATCATACCTAAAAATTAATTGATACACAATAAAAGTTGAAGATTATAATAGCTTAAATTATTTCAAAATTCAGACATCCATTTTAAGTCAAAAATGCATTTTCATGTGTAATTCTTTTCATAACCGTGTTTAAAATAGCTAGTTCACTGGAGAATTAATAGTTTTAATATAATGAGATTTCTTTACACAATTTTAAAAATTCGTGACAAGAGGTATTTCAGAAGTTACACGATCATCGGTTATCATTTCACACACTTCAGTGAACTTTGTCTTATGGGTTGTCAATTAGATTAACGGAAAACCATTCAATTTAGAAACAAATTTTAAGCAGAGTTTTTATTTTCTGATTTTGAATTTTTATCATCATAAATTTATTTTTGAGACATAAATTTCTTTGTTTCAAAATATAAAAAGAAATTACTCAATTTTCATGCGATTGTTAATCGTTATTTTTCCTTAATTATCATTATTTCTTGGTCTAGCTGTTGATTTACAACTAGATTTTCTGATTAAAATTTTGAAAATGATTTGCGTCATTCATCCAGACGCTCTGCAACATGCTTCAAAACTAAGAGGCAACAGTAAAACTATGGATTTTTTGAAAAATAATCAATAATGCTTAATTAATAACTTTGATTCTAATTAATAATTCTTAAATTAATAAATAATTCTAATTCTAATTAATAATTCTTAAATTAACCCTTTGCACTCTTATGTCGCGTCAGACTCGACATTTTGAATGATGCATCTTTTGCACATTCTTGTTGGATAGCGCTTATTATAATAACCATACAATAGCAAAAGCACATAGATTAATTTTTAGGAAATGAAACAAATTAATAACTAACAAACAAATAATTTTTCAAGTTCGAAAAGCGCTAAATCAATCCTTACACTCACACGTGTATAATTATGCATCTTATCTATCGGAGTGCAAAGGGTTAATTCATTCTAATTCTAATTAATGATTCTTAAATTAATTAATAATTCTGATTCTAATTAATAATTCTGTTTCTCATTAATAATTCTTTAATTAATAATTCTGATTCTAATTAATAATTCTCATTAAAATTTTGAAAATGATTTGCTTCATTCATTCAGACACTCTACAACATGCTTCAAAACTAAAAGACAACAGAAAAACTATGGATCTTTTAATCCACGATGGTTTTATAAAAAGTTTAAAAATAATTATCAATTATATTTATATTCGCTGAGGAAATTTGAGCACCAATATTCGAATACTGCAATCAGCAATGCATTTTTAAAGATTTTAAATCCAGTTGAAAGGAAAAATAATTTATCATCAACATAATAAAATAAAATTCATGAATTTCAGCTACATTGAAATGCTACATCACAACATCTTGTCTTGATTGTGCATAGAATTCAAGTAACGACTGCTCATTCACTCTACAAAAAAAGTTGTCACTTCTAAATGAACCCTCCATTAATCAATCATTTTCATCTTTATCCCATTGCACTCCGAAAGATAAGATGCATAATTATATACGTGTAAGTGTAAGGATTGATTTAGAGCTTTAAAAAGCTGAAAAATATTGCTATTAATTTGTTTCAATTCCTAAAAATTAATCGGTGTGTTTTTGCTATGATATGGTTTTTATGATAGGCGCTATCCAACAAGAATATGTAAAATAATTTTCGATAATTTTTCCTTTATAACTATGGTAATTAGTCCTAATAAGAATGTAAATGAGTATTCTCTGAGAAAAATTCTAATTGCACCGCGTTAAAATAAAGCTAATAGACGGCAGATTTTATGTCTATCTATTAAATATTGTGACTAAGGCAGGGCTAACAGGACTGGAAAAGTGGACCAAAATATAGCCACGTTTATATAATACATCACGGCATCTTAATAACATTGTGCATGAAAATAAAATCAAGTTGCTACTCCATCAGTCTGCGAAAAAAGAAAGAACTGATTGTTACTTAATTATTTCTAAGTTTCCGGCCTTTTAATGTCATTCCTCTTTCGTTTGTCTTCCGCTATTAAATTAAAGAACAGCCAAAATGATTTCATTGGGCATATAACCTTCTACTACGTCAGAAACGTCAATAGAAAATTACAATATTTGCTGCCTTGTCTGTTGGAAATTTAATACCGACCATTGTCTGCGAAGCACGCAATCTCAACTTTCAACACCCCCAAAAAACATACCGCTATCTATGAAATGAAAATCGTAATTTTTACAGAACTGCTTCTTCAAGGCCAGATGCATTTTTCTTTTCATTATTGAAATTTTCGACAAAATAACGTGAGATCAGAACGATTCGAAGATCCTTTATAATGTAGCGTTCAAAATGAAGAAAAATAACTTGCCGCCTTTATACTGTAGAGCTGAAAATAAAAAAAATAACTTGCCGCCTTTATAATGTAGAGCTGCAAATAGATAAGATTTTCCAAAAATGAAGGTAATGCATGTTGTTTTCCCTGTATTTTCTTCAGTGCTTTGCCGAAGCGAGTAATTTACGTCTAAAAATGATGGCATGCATTGTCAGTAATGATCTCTTCCTAAGCATATGACAGTGATTTTTCTAAAGTAATGTGGGAATAGATGTTAAGTGGATAAAATGTCTGCTTTGTTCAGAAACAAACTTGTGAAGATTTTCCGACTTCGAGAGAATAATATTCCCATCGCGACAAGAAGCGAATTGTTTTTAAAAATTCTTTTTAGATGCTATACGCAAAAATTCTAAGGTTTTCTGAAAGCATAATGATAAATATGCTACAATAGGCAAAAAAATTTCTTTAGATTTTGATAGCATAAAATTTTTATCGGGAATCCTGGGTATATATTTGCAAAAATAGTTTTCTACTTCAATCTTAGAGAACCTTCATTAGATTTTAAGATTAAGAATTCTATATTTTACAAGAAACAATGTGATAAACATGATTCTCCGATCATGAGTAAAACGGTTTTTTCTTTGTGTTTGTACTAGCGTTGTAACTGCCATATGTCAGTCCGGCACATACTTTTAGAATGCCCAAACTTGAATACCCAGAGTTTGCAGTTTTTCAAAACGCCTTTAATTTCCTTATCCGATTTATTTGTTAAAACATCTCATGTTCAAATTTTTGCGTTTTTAAGGTCCATAAAATTTTATTTACTGATCTAAATTATGGTTTTATTGTACTGAGTACTTTTTTACTCCTCTTATGCCACTATTGTTTTAATTTCCTTTTACATTGATATCAGTTTCACTTTTGTTTTTCGCAGATTAACCAAATTAATGGTTCATCTTTTTCTTATTTAGGGCAAGAAAAATTTTTAAAAAGCTAATAAATATGGAGAAAATTGGTATCTATTTTGATTCTGTGTATTACTTATCATTACTGATCATATATAGAAGAAAAATGATGAGATACATAAAATTTTCTCAGCAAAATTGCTGAGAAATTTCTAAATAAGTAGAAATAAAACTCTAAATTACAAGAGGATCGGAAGAAAACGTAAGAAAACAACCTATTCCACATTAGCAGGCTAATTTATAACAATGAAATTAAAATATCTCTTAAGAGTCACATATATGATAAAGTGATGCATTACTTAATATTCGAAAATCAATATAATCAACAGTACCACACTTTTACATGCTTCAGAATTTTTTAGCATAAATATATGTACCTATGTCATCATTTACTGCGGCTTGTACTGATTTATTTCAATTTTTTCAAGGTAATATTATCAAGTTTTCATCTTCAGTTCATACATAATTATCATTATAGATACAAATGTCAGTTGTCTAATATAATAAAGAATTTTTGAGAAAAACAGGCAGTCGTCAAATACAAAATTAGAGAAATCAGATGTAAAAATTACCAATGGAAGTACAGATTGATGCATAAATATGGGAGAAAAGATTTCAGAATCATCGAGGAAAAACACCCAAATCAATTGCAAATAATCCAAAAGCTGTTTTATTTTGCTATTTCCTTTCATATAAATATTTCAACGTTTTGTTGAAAGACTGCATTATTTTTTTATTTATAGACCATTGCATTCTGAAAATTTTAATTCGTCTACGGCGGAATGATAAGCGGAAAATTGTAGTGTTTTATGTTTTCTAACAATTCCTTCTCGATAAGGTATTGTTAGCATTCTGTTTTGTCTGTGAATGCCTTAAGTTTTTCAAATATTCTCACTCTCTTGACATATAACGAACTGTTTTGATATATGACATAACAGACTAGAAGAATGAGATTTTAAAACGATGCAAGTTTCTCAAAAGATTGCTTCTCGAAAATCAACGGAGCGTGTGCATACCGTAAATTAAATGGTTATGTCAAGAAAAATCAAATACGGGGGAAGGGGGTGTCTTCTTTTATTAATGCTTTTGGAACTAGAGGTAATAGTTAATAAAATTATAAACGTTTTCTAGATTTCATAAAAATTTTCAGGAAGAATATTTTTTTACTGAGAGAGAAGAATTAAAATGTTCAGAAAGAATATTTGCTCACTGAGGAAGAAGAATTAAAATGTTCTTTTTTGAATATTTGCTCAGGAAGAAGAATTAACAAAATCATGTCAAACCAAGATTATGTTCTAGATTTATTTCAGGTACTGTGTAGTCCCATACACAACGAAGGCATTCATCTTCTTGTTGAAAGTTTGGCAATATAATATTTTCATCATGATAGGTGATTTTGATCAGTTATATTCATGTCTAACTGGTAATACTTTGAATTCTGAAAATTTATCAACTGATTAAGTGCCTTTACCAGAGACTATTTTTACTCGACAAATGAGTTACAAGATCATTCATCTCAGTAGCTGGTTCTTTATGTTAGTAAAAAATAGTACGCGTCATTTCCCAAAATATTGAAAATGAAATTATAAAAAGAACATATTTTTGATAAAGAGGACAGATTTAATGAATAACTAAATTTATTTAATCATTAATTCTCTTCATTAATAAAAAAGTTACGGTAAAGCAGAACATTCTAATAAATGATCTCGTGCAGTAAAAAGCTAAATCATTTTATTAAAGCTGAAAGGACTTTTTTTACTTATAAAATTGAATTTAAAATTTGTTACCAGTAACGTATGAAGTACCACCATCTGGGTTTCATAGTTCTAACGATCCTCAGATTTTATAACTTGGATAACTTTGGATTTAAAGATACTAAATAAAAACTCATAAGAGGCATGCCACCTCACATGTTAGCATGCTACAGATTGATCTACATAAACTATTGATCTAAATTGTAAGATTTATTCTAAAGCAAGAATAAAATATATTATCAGTTTCTAGAATATAATTTTCTTAGTACCTTAATACAGGCAATGAATACTAAATGCCTTTATAAAGCAGAAAAACATTTTTGCCTTAACTTCAACAGTGATTATACAATTCATACAGTCGGGAACAATAAAAAAAGATGTTAATATATATGATTCTAACTAAAAGGGGGTATATCTTTCAATGATTCAAAACCTGCACAAGTACAAAACATAACAAAAGTCTGTACATTCCAACTATTGATCCCACACAGTTTAACTTTGGCAGATTCTATTTTAAATCAACAAATGCCATGTTCGGTGTCGGCGTCCATCAATGGATTTTTCGGGTTCACCGACTGTGTATAGATTCTTTTCACTGCCGGGGAAAGTCGCTGACCCAAAACTAGAGGCGTGAATCCACCATTTGAGTAGTATTGACCCTGGATACTTTTGTTTCTACAGGAAGTAGGCGAAAGCAGAGAGAAGCGTGAATGTTGCAGGAAGCAAATTACCAGTGCAATTAGTCATCTAGATCTATAGTTCAGTAGGTCTAATGCATTAGCGACGGAAGTGTAGGGATTCATTGATTGAGAGTGCACCGCACTTCCATATGCAAGGATTGTAACTGATGAATGCTAGGCAAACAATTACATCAATTCAAGCAAATATGTATTTTGTTTTTCATCAAAGCTTTGATGTTCCCGAGGCATTTTAAACACAACAAAGAAACTGGGAAATTCCGAAAGCAGTAAGTGAGCTAGCTTATATTTCAAATTCATTCGTTTTGGATGAAAGTTTATTACTACTACAGTTTATTTATAAAATAACACTTCCATTCTTCCTTTCATATTTTTTCCAATAAACTATTATTAATTGTTATTTTTTTACACTTCTACAGATTTATAGTTCACTTATAGTAACTTATAGTATATCTATAACAACTTTCACACTTCTATAGATTTATAGTTGAGTAGGTCTAATGCATTAGAGAAGGAAGTGTAAAGGTTCATTGATTGAGAGCTCACCGTACTTCCATACACAAGGATTGTAATTGAAAAATTCTTGGCAAAAAATGCATCAATTCCAGCAAATTGTATTCTTTTTGTTTTTCATTAAAGATTTGATGTTCCCGAGGCATTTTGAATACAAGAAAGAAACTGGAAAATTTCGAAACCCGTATGTGAGCTAGTTTATAGTTCAAAGGCATTCGTTTTGGATGACATATTATGAAAGTTACTTCAGTTTATTGATAAAATGGCACTACCATTCTTTCCTTGATATTTTTTCCAATAATCTCTTGTTTATTGATAGATTTTTTCTGCGCTTTTAAGGCAATTTGAAGTTTTATATTTTGAGCTTATCTGAATTCATATTTATTTCCCATTGCAGAAATTCTTTATAGTATTGTAATTAAAAACTTTCATATTCAGAAGTTTTTAAAATTGGATTACTCATTCAATTGTTAATTTGTCTAAGTTAAAAACATACAGTTTTAATTTGTAAACGATGCATTCGTAGTTTACAATTTTACAGCAAGACTAGTTATTTTCATGAACTAATTAACTTAATTAAAAATGTCATCATTGTCTACAATTTAGGTTTCAATAAAAAAAAAACAAGAAATATAAATTATGCATGACTGCTTCAAGTCAATAGAAAGAACAAAATATGAATAAATATCAAATATGCATAGGAATATTTTTCCCATTTTTATAGAAATTATTGCACTTATGAATAATTTTTGTAATTATGAAAAATTCATAACTCAACTATACTAAATTCTTTCAAAAATAAACTTTTCTCATTTATCTAAGACGATCATTTCTTATTAAGGGAAGCCTTTTCTCTCAACAAATCCAAGAGTTTTCAAATGTATTTATGATAAAATTGCCTAAAAATGTCTTAAACTTGATTTTAAAAAGATATGCAGTAAAGTTCTGCGAAAAGTATGAAAATTGTGACAAGATTCATTTCACGTGTCAAACATATAACACTTAATAGGAAAAATATTGTAAAATATAAAAATCTACAAATCAATTAACTTTGAAATATTGACAAAACAAATTTCCGCTGTTAAGTAAAACTTCACTCATCTTGTTTTGTTTTAAATATATTTTTATGAATTAAAAATGAACGTTTTAGCACAACACATTTAGAAAAATTGCCGAATTTTTTTTCCATATCTCCGTTTTTGTTTCAATCAAAACTAACAAAAGGAATATAGATTTTTGTTTATATTTCATCACTAAAAGGCTTTTAAATAGAGTGCTTATTTAAATAGACATGTATTTTAAACGAATGTTAGATTAAATTTAAAATAATTTTGTTAAAAACTTGATATTATACACAAACATTGGAATAGAATATAACATCCTAACGATCCAAAAGAAATACTTATTTCACCATCTACTCATATTTAAAGAAACTTCTTGTAATTGAACATCAATACTTTTTTACTGTAACTATTAAATTTAGCTTACCTATGGCGGCAGAGGGCGCCGTAATCCAAATAAGCATCGGCTACAATATGCTTCAGATCAAAAATTACGAAACTCTCTCTGGAACTTGGAGCAGAAAAATTAAAAATTCTGCACACGTGAATTGTCCTTTTTGCAGAGGAGGAAAATAAAGCAACCGGTAATTTTCTGCAGATATCGTCTTCTCCACCTCGGGTCAGTCTTTGATAAATTAACTCTCACTCTCCTAATGAATTGTTAATGTCATTTCAATACAAAACAATCAACGACGATTAAAAGCGCTAAGACGAAAGGAAAACTGAGTCGAAATTTTTCTTCCCGAACGACAGTCCACAACGAATCCACGCACGTTTGTTTTGATAATGACTGAAGTTCGCTCTGCTTTTATAAATCTCAAAAGTTGCGGTGCACCACTTGTGGCATTTAGACAATTACATCCGGTGGTTTTCCGGCGAGCAACAGGTTGATTCTGCTGAAAACCAATCCCTAGTAAACTTGACCCTTGCCAGAACAAACAAGGGTAAGAGCGGGATTTTCCTCCACTCGTAACTATTTCCTCAGGTAATGATGAGTTTCGACCCTTTCCCAAACCACTGACATTTGCGATGTCGTTGATCCGTGGCGAGGACTGTTCGTCATTGTCCCATATATCGGCAGAAACTGGCAAGAAGTGGAGAGTGAGCCAGTGGTTGCTGTGCCTCAAGGATTTAGCTAAGATTGATAGAGAATGAAAGGGAAAGAGAGATTGTGAGACGGACAAAACCATGTGAGTCGGTCGCTCGTCTCATGAACAATGAGCCTGCTTCACTCAATAGAACTTCACAAACGAGTATTGTGCGCAAGCCGGCTGAATGCTCTGCTTATCTCACTCCACTCACTCACTCCATGCCTTTTTTTCTCCGCTTTTTGCTCTTTTTTTACGTCTATTTTATTTTTTTTAAATGGCAGGGGGAAAAAGTTTGCACAGTTGCGTGGTGATGCGTGCGCAAGGACGCAAACGATGACATCATGAAGTGTGGAATACACGCGCTGCCGCCTCAATAGGCCAATCATTCCTGATCTGACTCTCAGAACAAAGTATACTTCCATTCAAGGTCACCTCAAAGAGCCGGAACTAGCCACCAAATCTGACATTTCTTAACACAAATTAAAATGTTAATGTGTTTCCGCGGAAAAAAGAAAAGTAACGGGGATTTCCACGTTGGCTTCGAAACAATTGCTTCCGTTTCGATGCTATCAGTCAATAAACAATGCCAGGTATTGGATGGGTTCTTTATTTAAAACAAAACTATATAAAGATTATCACACCTGTTTGTTTTGGCAACTACCATGCAACGTTCGATCGGTTTAAAATATCAGCTAGTTGTGTTTTGATTCTTTTAGCTCCCTACAAGAAAATAAAACAAATTGGCAAGTTATCCAAAATGTTGCGCCGATCTTTACAGACTTCGAAATAGTTTTTCACTCAGGGATATTGAACTTACATGACCTAACACTTTTTAAGTGCACATGCAATTCTTCGTAATATCTTTGAGTCGCATTTTTTCGCAGTTCAAATAAATCTGTAATGTGCATAAATACTCTAACATGCATGGTTTTAATACAAGCTCATGCTACTCAAATTCCAATGAAGTTTGAAAAAAATTGTTTCATTAACACTATTAGCTACAACTGAAAATTATCACCAAATAATGTAATTTTATTTAATACCAATAATATTACTTAGTTTATAATCAAAACAGCTTCATATCTTGTGAAGTTAGATGCATGTCAATAATTCCAAAAATTTCGAAATGGTTGAACAAAATAATTTCTGATATCGAGAAATAAATTGTGTAAATACTAAAATGCCCCTTGGATAACGTAAGTTTTATGTACTAATAAATATGAGATTTCCTAATTTTTCAGTTTTTAAAATCGAAGGTAAATTCTGCACGTGATAATGTCTCTTAGACAATATAAGTCTTACATACAAATAAATTTTAAATGTCACATATTAATAATTTATAACTATATTAAACAATGCCTGAATTGCTTCCTTGATTCACATTAATAATTTATAATTCCGTTACACAGAAGTTAATTGTTTGACAACTCCCGCTTAATTATTTAATTCAATAAATTTGTGTCATACAGCGAATGAGTCCTTATTTAAAATATCCATAAAATAAATTAACGTCAGAATGATCTCAAGCGTGTAAACAGAAAAGAAATTACTTAAATATTAAAAAAAGAATTGGATATACTAATAAGTGACTAAGTTTCAAACATATTTCTATAGAGATCATAAAGTATCAGAAATAGTGAAATTCATTTTATAACTAATAAAATTTCTTTGAAAAAATTGTGCCAAAATCTAGCTGAAATTGCAATAAGTTCAACATAAGATTGATAAATATTTTTACGTAACTACAGTATTTCTTTCTTTATACAGTTGCCTATAACTAGCATCGTCAAATATGGTTAAATATCCCGAATAACTTTTATTTTACGGCGTAGTGAAGTGTCATAGTTGATGGTTTTCAGTCACACATTCATTCCCTTTCTATACTTGTAAGATAAGATGTTTAAACATTTTAAATTTAATCGCTCAATGTTCTGTTTATGAGTAATATATATAAGTCTTACTTTTATTCCCGCAGTATCATTTATTTGTCAACATAAAATATAAAAGTTATCTATTTCCACAAGAACAGCATAAAGCTTTCTAGATTGCTTTCAGTTTCTTAAATTTATACATTTGCTCAAACTGAAAAATCCTAAATTAGTAAAATATCTATTGTAGAATTTAAAAAGAAACAACTTGAGACTTTCGGCCATCATAAAATTATGAATTAAAACGGCTGTGTAATTGAGATGTTAAACTCGCTTTTTACCACTCAGACAACTCTTAAATAAAACAACTTATATAAACGACACAGTAATTTTAAATTCTATCAATATGAAAAATACTTACCATTTCGAAGGAAACTAATTATTTTCATTGATACTCACACTAATGAATGAACGGAAACTCAAAATTAATTGAAAAAGTAGTGGGAGATAAATTTCTGAAAAGCTGGCGTTGTCTTTGACGTTCGTCAATCTGAAGGTAAGATTGGAAAGACGTCGTTACACATCAGGTCACTCGGAAAAAAGGCGTTCAGATTTAAAGGGGGCCCTAGAAGGTATTGAACACCAAGAGTTAACATCCGCAACACGTGATCAATTAGTTCATTTAACTTCAGGTGCTTCTGGTCGTATTTTTAATAGTTCGCCTACGGAATTTTTCTATTATCTATTGTCAATTAGCGAGATAATTCCCGTGGTCGCTTCCGTTCTCTTTATCATCTATCTTTGGTGTTCCCTAACTGAGCTTAGGTGTCCTACTATTGTATGGGACGTGACTGGTGTAAATTTTGAAGATTGGTGGTTGAAGTTCCCACATCCATACGCACGAAGCTTTGCGGAGGAAATAATTGATTGGTATTCCCGTCAGAAAATTAACGACTTTTCAGCAGTGACCTCTTTTCCAAGAGTTCATTTGAAGCTGATGATGTGACCCTCATCAGATTGTCACAATTTGTGCAAGAGTTGCCATTGATAAAAAGAAAAAAACTAAAAATTGCCTAACTGAGTATGTCTAGGAAAGTCATTTAACATCCAGTGTTTTTTTAAGAAGTGATATTTATAGGGTCACCGTATATATATGTAATAAAAACACTAAGCACGTTTAGATGTCTTAAGAATCGGGGAACACGCCACGCCCCAAAAGGTCCTCAATCCTTTTTTCTTCAAATTTTCTATATAACAGTTTCTCATTCTAGATGTTATAGATACGGTAAAAATAGAAACATCAATTTACTGAATGGACAAAGATAACACGAGTAAAATAGCTTCACAGTCCGTTTGGGTTGCATTAAAAATACATTAAAAGCCATTTAAGGAAGTCTGAATTAGTAACTCTACTATTTCGGAGCAAGTCAAAATACAATAAGGAGAATATCTTGGTTATAGTTCTGGTATACTTATTGAAAACTGAGTCTTACTGTTTATCAATGACTAGAACTTTTCTCCCTGATGACTAAGAAAAGTTTCCAAGAGAAAATGCTTAAGCAATTATTAAAACAGGAAGAAAAGATAATATTTACGTTTGTTCATCAAGATGATAACATTTGTGCTTTTTTAACTCCCGTATATGAATATGGTCATAACAATGATTTGGCAATTATTATTTAACTCCCTTGCAAAACAATAATTATGATGTCTCAACTTTACTCAAAAACTGTTAAAACCCTTTTTTTATCCTACCAGTGGATTTTTAGGGGAAAAACTATATATTCTGTAAATTTATTGGTAAATTTATGTGGAAGGAGAAGTTTTTCAACTATCTCTACTAACTACCTCCATGTTGTTTTCTCGATATGTGCAACGATAGATAACAGATATGAATGTTAGAAAACTATGCCGCCCTGATAGACATAATAGAAACATATTATTCTAAACGAATTTAAACATAAGAAATTTAAATAAATGAATTGCGAGATATATTTTAGAAATGAAGTGTCTGTTTAGCCGATAAGTTCTAAGAAAATGATTTATTTGGAAATCAGGACATCTATTGATTAACTCCGTGAATACATAAATTAAAATTTTTCTGTACATAATCAATTTATGTATTAAATTATTCGCATATTACTTGATACCTAATTTTCTGTGTTAGCTTGTTTTTAGTCTCGGTTTTGGAAACGAAGCGTCGCATATGGAATCCATAATTCCACCTGCGACTATAAAATTCAACAAAGAATCCATCAGGTAAATGGATTCTGTGCAAGTTAAATCTTATAGTGTGTCAAACATTCTCAAGTTAGTAGGTAATGGTAGCCCAAAAAAAGAAATAAAAAAATGCACCAAATGAAATTTCGACTCTTCATCTCACCGCGATTCAAAACTATTACGTGCGTATCGGAAAGTTAATTTAAAAATCAAACCAAAATTAATGTTAGCATTTCTACCATACATGTAACATGCCACTTTGCATCGTTTTATTTAATAAAGAATGTTTTTTAAAGATAAATTTATCACTTTATAGTGAAGGTTAACTTTTTAACAATGTTAATTTAGTGGCAAAATGGCAACTCAGTGGTTAATGGCAAAAATTCTTCAAATTTCGAATATAAAAGGAATTTTAAAATGGGCTTTACCTGCATACCATTTTCTTTAGACTTATTTTCCACAAGTAGGTACAATACCAAATACTTTACATATCTGTTTTATCATACAAGGTAACCAATGATGCGTGTGGTATACACCGTTTTTAAAAAGTTAATCCTCTCCTTCAGTTTCTCTTTTCAAGTAATAAAAAGTTATGAAAGCAAAAATACAAGGTGATGCTTCGCGGTCAGGTAAGAAATTCACAAAATAATCTATCAGATTTTATGTTAAAGACTCGGAATTTTTAACGGGAATTATTATCAAGGCTTTTACTGTAAACAGTATTTTGTTTCATTGAAAAGTATGAATCATCTTGTTTATTTTCTCACTAGAAAAACAATTTTTCTATCTAGTAGGTAAATTGGGCAACCATGCTTAAAGCTGTTTTGAAGGTCAGAGATTTTTACTACTCAGTTCTAATAGGTTCGTCATAATGGAATATTTTGTTCGTCGAAACGTTTTAGTTTTTACGTTTGTTGCGAGGTTTCTAGACCTATGTTTTTAATAACAGAAATATTCCTAATGTCTATAAACACAAGAATTAGAAATGCGATTAAAAATGTATAATGAAAGTTAATTTGTTAAATTAACGTCCCGTTTTGAAGCTACGCGAGGGTAAATTTTGGACGGATCTCGTAATTTTGAACGGTGATCAAATGTCAAGGACGATACCTCGAAACCGTGATATTCGGATCCCGAAGCCGACATCATACAACCAGGAGTGGCGTTAAGAGTCCGCCCGCTGGAGGACACGGTCTGCCCGATGGTGGGCAGGGTTTCCCCGACAGGCGTCACGTGTAAAAGTAGAGGGGCTAATAATGACCCTCTCAAATTTTCACCATATCTTTATTTATCTACTAGTTGAATTGCCCGTTGCGTGGACGGGGTGCAAAAATTTACCCCGACGGAGGGCACAGCATCCCCTGGCCTCCCCAGACATCCCACTGGCGCCACCTATGCATACCACAAAGCCTTCTCGGCTAAGACCCGGTGTGCAGATCCGATTTGTGTCGCACAAGTTATTGGGGACAAAATGTAGGAAAAGTGATTAGCGGCGTGAAGTACATTGGTAGCAGTTGGGTAGTGCACACATACCTCTCGTGAAGCTGCGATGTCGAACACTTTTAGTACACTTTTGTTCAGCATTTTCCTGAGAGGTTGGAGGGAAAGCGGAGGTATGTACTCGCTACCCAACTGTTATCAATGTATTTCACACCGCTAATAGCTTTTCTGACATTTTACTGGTAATTATTTGTCTGACAAATCTCGGATGTGTGCACCGGGCCTAAGTGCATATATTTTCATTTCCTTATTTAAAAATATATTTTGTTTGAAGAGTGTAATAATAACGTGCACAAAATGTAGCTCATTATTTATTCAAAATTCTTCATTGGGTGATTTAATTTTATACTTTGGTATGCAAATTCTCACAAGTAGTGAATTTCATGTGTATTTAAAGGAAAATGTTATTTTTTAATATATTTCCTTGTGAAGTAGTGGAATATAAAATTTGAATGCATTCAGTTCATTTTAATAGTTTTTTTAATGTATATTTTAAAGCAACTTTTCCAAGTGCCATAACTTATTTTGAAATAATTGTAGCAGAAGAATATAAAACACTGCAGAATAAATCGCATAAATAAAAATAAAGCATATCCTATCCGTATTAAAACTAATTACATTTTATTTTTCCGTATGAAGTGAAGTTTGTATAACAAATATTTAGCTGAATTCGAATCAATTTCAAACATTAAGAATTTCTTTACTAATAAGCAAATCAAATAAAAATCAACATTTAAATTTTTTTTAAATTATAGCTTTGTCATATTAAAATGATTTTTTTAGCATACCATGTAGGTGTGTCATTTGTACGAATACTTTATCAAACACATTAACTTTTCTACATCCATGCTCGAAAGAGTACGCTCAGATATAAAAGATAAAAATTAGTAATGAAATTCATCCTTTTATGCCACATTTGTGTATAAAACATATTTAAAATTTTGTATAACAATTTCCCAAAAAATTCTAACTATAACGTAATATGTCTTGGTATAATCCTAAAATACGAGAACGACTTTAAAATTCGACTTGCTTTTCGAATACGGCAGTTTGTTTATTGTGGTGGTATATTCATTCTTCCGTGTAATTAGTAAAGTGTAAGAGTAAATATTATGTAGACTAATAATGAATATAAAAAGGAAAAATTTATATCAGAAAACTTAGGAAAAGAAAAATTTCTGACACTCCTTCTCTTAGATTTAAACAATTTTATTTAAACTTAAATATTTCGTTTTAATTAACCCTCTGACAGTTTTGGCCGAGCTCCATTCCTGCATCGAATTATGCAGGACTCAATTATAAGTCATTCATAGATTCATTCATAGTCATTCATAGACGTTATAACTTGATACAAAAATGATCGATAATCCATTAACATCTAAGGTGTTTTATGGACATGTAGTCGATCCAACAACGCATCCTCAAAACAGAGAGGGGTCATCTAATTAGAAAGTACAAAAAAACTACACTGTTAAGGGGTTAATGACCCATATAAGCGCAAAAAGGGCCGGCCTTGAGTCGATTGGACAAATTGCTTCAAATAGGGCCCCGCGCCATAGTGCAACACAGAATGTTTTGAAACTTATTCAAATTAAAATCAAATATCGTTTTGATTTCAGAAAATTATCCTGAGGAATTTTTTTTATGTTTTTAAATTGCTTGCAAACAATGTTGTCCAATTTTTTCTTACAGCTGGCTGAAACTGTTTCAGAAGTTAACAGTCGTGGCCAACCTCTTTTTTGCTTAGTTCAAAGTCAAGACTGAAAATTTTAATTTTTTAAAAATTATTTTTTATTTCTGAATTGTTTTTGTTAAGTAAGTGTATACTTTGTGTCCTTAGTGTTCATGTATAAATGACTTTTTAAGGTCCTTAATTCACTCGTATAACTTAGCTGTTCTATAAAGTATCCCATCAAAAAAGCAATAAAAATTTCTCACTTCTAGAGTTTTTAAAAATTAATTTTTAGGTATTAAGTAAGTAAGTTCATTAAAATTATTTTTTAAACTATGAATTTTTACAATAAATATTAATTTATTTAATAAATGTGATATTGTTAATTTATTCATTATGTATTAGTTCTTAAAACATAAATATATTGGGATATATTGATCCAAAATCATTTCCAATTGGGCCCCGCATCTCCTAAGGCCGGCCCTGAGCGCAAAGTATTGGAAGCTGGTGTCATATCCAAATCTGTCAGAGAAATATAGCAATTAAGTTCAGTGTGTTCATGTCTCTTGGGACGATCAATTAGAAGCACGAAAGAATTAAAAGTGAAAATTTCACTTTTTGATAGGCACCGATACCAAGCAGCATGATTTGATTTGTTAGTTTAAGTCGGGTTTTAAAACTGCATAAGGATATATTATTATATTCCCTAATATTGAGCCTTGTACAGAAGGCGAGGACGACATTTGAGTAGGGATGGCGGTTATTTAAAAAAAACCCGGTTTACGATTTAACCGGTGTCTTTCAACTCCGGTTTAGCCTGGCTGTTAAAACCGCTCAAAATAAACGGTTTTTTAAAAAGCTGTTTTTCGGGGTTTTTTTTAAAAGCAAACGTTTGTGGACAGAATTTTTTATTAATAATAATGTACAATAAGTAAGTATTAATACAATAATTAATTAATGTAATAAGCAATGATTAAAAATAAGTAATTAATACAATATGTAATAATAATAAATGAGTAATTATCGCAACAAGTAAGTATTATAGACAAAATTTTTTATTAACATTTTTTTCACAAGAAATTAATTCATTGTCCAATATTTATCATCTAATCTGCTCATAAAGACTCTTTCAGCAGTGTGTTATCCGTGAGTCGACACTTCTCATCGGAAACAACATCATTCAACGTAGATAGTAATCTTTCGGACGCCACAGAACTTTCGACTAAAGAATTTTTTGACTACAAAAAAACAGACGCCGTTTGCAGACAAATTTTTTTATTAGTATTGTTTTTGCAGGAAATCAATCCATTGGCCAATATTTATCTGTTCATAAAAACTCTTTCAGTAATCCGCCAACCAACAGACGCCTCGAGGAAGCGGTTGTCGGTGGTTAGCCTAAGATGATGAAATTCAAAGCTTTTATAACTTGGTAAATTTTAGTCTAATCGAACCTGAAATCGAGCCTATCTTCTGACCCGGTTTTTTTTCCCGGTTCTTGGATTTTAAAAAAATGACCGGTTTAAACCCGGGGCAAAAAAATAACGAAAAAAACCGGTTAACCGAAACAAAAAAAAACGGTTTTCGGTTTAAACCGGTAGGTTTTTCCCATCCCTACATTTGAGCCGGCATTTCTCTTTCCTAACTTTCAGATCACACCAACGTGAGGAAGACGGATCCCCGAAGGAAATTTAACATGCCCTAAGCTCATATACACAAATAACCGTTGTTGGAGAAGCGTATCTTGGACCTGCAATCGTGCAATCAAAAAGTCTAGACTCTACCAACAAATCCCAGCAGCTCCATCCAATATTATAAACTCCAGAGGTCTAAATATTAGTTCAAATAAGACTTTTTGTTTTGTTCTCCCACTTCAATTAATTATTCCTAAGTGTTATCAAAACTATTCATTAAATACCTTCAATTTTTAATTTCACAAAATCTAGATGACTTTTTCCTAGCGTATTTGATGATACATCTACCTCTAAATTTAATCTTGCATTATTATTATTATTATTATTAGTTTTTAATTGTATTAAGTCCTGTTTCGAGCACGAGTGCTATTTTGGAACCAACCTCGTAATTTTGAGTCATAGTCTATATAAATGATTATTAAGAAAGCAGGAAAATAATTTTAAAAATTTTAGCTTGAACTTACTTTTTTAATTAAAATTAATTAAAACATTAACTGGCTAACCAAAAAGCGTTTTAGTAAAAACTTTGAATCGAAAAAAGTCAAAAATAGTAGTGATGCAAATATGAATCACAGTGCAGCGTAGGGTTAACTCCAGTCAATCATCCTCGTTTAAAGAATCAACTCTGTAAATCAAAACACAAGACAATATAAAGAAGCTTGATTGAGCTATTGATGCCGCTGTTAGATAGCATTCAAGCCGGCATATACAATAAAAAATGAGAAGTAATTTAAAAGATAGTACGGTTGTCAGAGGCTGTTCTGTTATGAAAACCAAGTTGGTGCGAATTCTGTTAAAAATCATACTTGAGTAGCCATGAGGAAACGCAGTCAATGATCCGCGTCTTAGATTCCCAAACGAATGAAAAAACAAAATGCATATTTTGACCTTTCTCCTTGGTTCGGGAAATTTATTACGAACTCTGTGGCTCCAACGTTTCTACCTTCTCAAACATTTTTCCTTGGCATCATTATTTTTGTTAAACATATTTTAATCCTTTTACTTATAAAATACTTTATTAATTATTCAATATAGGGGACATCTGACGTTATGCATTAATTTTTGTTATTATAAAATCTAAATTCATAAAGATAGATATGTAATGGATTAATCCTATTCTGCATATTTTTATTTTTCGACAGAAGTTATGTAAATCTATGTAAATAAATGCAAGGATTAAAGACAAATCAATTTTAAAATTGATTTAAACTGAAATTTTTATTTAAAATCAATCAGTTAAGAGAAAACCTATAATTCTCTGATTAAACTTTCTTTTATAAAATTTTTCAAACTTTAAGTAAAAAATGTATAAAGTAAATTTTGAACTTAATAAATAATTAATTTCTAAAAAATGAATTGTTGAATTTATAATTAAGTAATTATTCAAAATTTAAATTAATTTTGAGTTATTTAAGTATTCAAAATGAATTGGAAAAAGAGAATGTGATTCACTTACTCTGTAAGCTTTGTTTTGAAAAATTAGTAAACGAGTTCATTTATGAATTGAAACAAGAGTTTATTTGAAAGCGAAATTATTTAAACAAATTGTTAACACTTTGCATTGAATGTGTGTTTAATGCTTAAGTAAACTAAATTCGTACTCCATTCTTGTAGACTTTTATTGAAAATTAAATATTATTAAGTTGTATTAATTTTTTAAAAAATTCTGCTAAATTTGGAAACTAAAATTTCTTTAGTCAATACAAGTTATATAAGTGACACTTTGCATTTAATTTCTTTATTTAGTGTTCTGATAAAATTTTCGTATTTTTTCATATGATTTTGAATGATGAATCGGAAACGATTGAATAAATATTTTCAGATTAATTTTAATGTTCACAAATGAATACAAAGCAAATCTGTTTAATTCATAGTCTGATTTCTAGATGAATGATTGTAGTTAATTAAATGATCAAATTTCAGAAAATGCATTTTATTGGATATAGGAAAAGCTAGATGTATTAAAACCTTCATATCTAGGGTTGCCATAATTGTCAAACATTGATACGGGACATTTAAATGTTAAATAAATAAAAGATGAAAAAGTGGTTTCGTAATAGCTTGTTTTACTCCGATAAAAAAATCAATAAAGTTTAAGAAATCTAATAAAATGAGCACGTAGAATAATAAAAAAATACGAGGCTAATCCTTTTTAGCCCAGTCATATTTTAAAGTTGATTTTACTTTCTTAATGATATCTTATAAAATTTGACACAAACCATTTTAAAATTATAATGACACAGAGTTTAGGAAGAAAACGGGACAAATAGTAATACGGGACTGAGTAGTAAAATACGGTTGCAGTCCCGTATATACGGAACGTATGGCCACCCTATTCATATCTTGAATTTTTTAGGAGAAACAAATTCATTTCTAGTCTTAGTTTTTGCTCAATCCATTCATCTCTAATTATGGAACCTGAATATGTTTCTATTTCGAAACTTCGATAGAAAGAACATTTAACTTGTTCATTTGCATTCAAATTATCGATGTGCTATAATTTTTATCGGGCGAATTAGAGTATGTACTCCTTACAGAGAATTGAATGAGCGCCATTATCTATTTTTTTCATGGCTTAAAATACAAGCCATAACGAATTCACATTTCACCGATTGATGAAGCGAGGCTTAAAATATTATGGTGAATTTAAACTGCCAAGGCGGACCTGAAAATTTGCTCCTAAACAAGGGTCAAATGGATTTTTAATAGCCAAAGTAGCGTCAAAAGAGAAGCCAAATTGGAGTCTTGCTATTGTTTGCTTAAAATAACTATTAATATAAGAATATTTAATAATTGTAACGAATCGTATTAGACTTCTTATACATAGCATCATTTCGAACGAAGAAAAGTCGGACTCAATATATACAAGCTCTTCCGTAATTGCTCAAAATAGCTATACATTATTATTTGTGGCAGCTGTTTGATTCGGTAAGCTAGTAGCTTACTAATTTCTTACTTATTTCTTAGCCGACTAATTTCTTACTTTTCTTACTTATTTCTCCTTTTGATTTGACAAAATTCAGATCTATGTATGAATTTTATCTGTTATAATATAAATTAACAACAATAGTTATTTCTTTTTAAAAAATGAATATGATAAAAATGCGATTATATCTAACAAATAAATTTGTCTGTTCAAATTTTGGCTTATTAAAAGGTTTAGGGCGTAATTCATGGTCACGTAATACACAACAAATGTTGCACACCAGTTTAGTTTTGGCAGCCACTAAGCATCTTGCAGAAAAAATAAAATAAAGATGGCCTCAACTACAGCTTAAGACAGTGGGCACTAGAAGTAAAATGACATGCGTAGTTCTGTTATTCATGTGGATATGATGTCATAGAAATCGACTCCATCATTAAATAGAAAGAAAGAAAGAGAAATCAATGAGCTCCAACTTCTAATATTTTTCTGTCTAATATTTTTAATGTAAAAATACTTTTGTATAAAATATTATAATTCGCAAAATCCTTTTATCGTCTGAAACGTTTTTTAATTAAGATGAGAACATCAATTGAACCAAACAATTTTTAAAAACCGCCGAAAGCTAATTTTCTCTATAAGTTATTAATATTGTTTAGCTTCTAGGTACATCAGCAGAAGAGCTTGAACTGCCCATGCATAGTCGAAACACAGTTTTTATTTAACAAAAAGTTAATTATTTAATTCATTGTCATGAATCCTTCACTATAACCTTCCTTGTGCTTCATAGTATTTGTCAATAAAATTTGAAGAAAATCTATTCAATAGTTTAGGTTTCTATAGAGTACAAAAAAAAATTCGGCGTTTCAATTTTATTTATATAGATTGTGTCTACCTCTACTTCGTTTCTACAATCCATATTATGCTTCATATAAAAGGTCATTGATCGAATCGCCAACGTATGTCAATATTTCTAATATACGTCAATATATTTCACAACGACGAGAGAAAAATTAATTGCACCTTTTAAAAAAGTGTAAGCGGTAAATTACAAGGCATTTTGGCAAAAATGTTGCAAGAGCTGAACTTCTTAATCAATGGGGACACGTGAAAGGAAGCAGCACTGCCTTTCATCCCAATACATTGAATAATTCATACAGTTAGTCCAAGTGTGGGATAAGGAAAGTTAAGGGCTACAACAACAAAGTAAAATTATGGGTGTTTTGGATCAGGGTTTACACAATATCCCGCATGAAATGAGAGTAATAGGCCTTTCCATCGAGGCGATATAAATAATGGCTTTTCCTATACGTTAGGTATGTGCAATGGATTTAGAAATGACAGTGCAGGACAACAAGGTAGAGCAAAATTGAGAAATCAGCCCACTTGCCGCTTTTCCTTTCTACGTGTGTTGAATGATGAAGTGTTCATCCATAGCTAAGGTCGATGAGAAACACTATAAGGAAAGACAATTTGGGGCAATATTTGGGGACCACGAAGGAGGACACGTGTGAAAATGAATGGTCTTGCTACTTCCGACATGACCGATTTGCTATCAAAGTGCTTTTACAGAATCTATAGGGAGAGGAAGTAGAACTATACCCATATTCCCTCTTCTGTTCAACCTAAGAAGATTGGCGGATGATGTAATATCAAGGCATAAGACAGCTGGCTTACTACTATCGAATATAGAAGAGACAAGAAGGAAGAGATAATGAAAATAGGCTAGATACACCATTAATTATTATAGGAAAAAATAAGAAAAGCAAGCGAAAAGTCTCGGTCAATAGATGTGTCTGAAATTTCGTTTTAAACATAAACCTTCCATATTCCCGCTGTAGCATTAATACTATTCTTTCACTTCAGCGTGAGGTTGAAAACAGCCCTTTAAATTACCGTTTTCCAATGGTAATAGGAATACATGAAATGTCGATAGGTTTTAGAGCTCTTGGTAAATTGACATTTGTGGGTAAAACTTAACTTTAAGCATAAAACTTTCGTATTCTTGCATATGATTATTATTACTTTTTTTACTTTAAGTCTAACGCGACCCTTCAAATGACCATTCTTTATTGGGGGTAAGAAGAATGCATGCAATTTTAGCAAGAGTTGTGTTATCTAGGATGAAAATATTTATTCCGCATTTGACATAACAAGTTTTTATGTAGCAAATATTTTATTCGTGTTTCTGCTATATGAAAAAATATAAGATATTGTAAAATGAGATAAAAACAGCATTATTATAACTGCAATTGACTGGTGCTGTCTATTTTTGAACGAATTTCTATTTAACACAATCAGATTTAATTGGTAATCATAACATATAACACAAAGAAACAGAGCAATTTATTTTCAAAATTTTTTTCTGGATTATTGGACAGAATTATTTTTTCTAATAATTCAAAAATTTTGGCACCTTTCATTCGTGCACAAATAACATGAAGTAATAAATCTTTTATTATCTCATTGTTGTGGACTCGTTGACCGTCGTTTCGGTTAACTATCTTAAAGTATGGATATATCTTATCAAAATGGGTTGAATTGGATTCTTTTAAAATTAAAAAGATAAAGATTTTCCTATGTGGTTTTAGTTACCCAAATACACTAAAAAGGTTGTGGAAGGATAAAAAGAAACATATCGGGTATTTTTCGCAAATTTCCATATTGAGATAAACGGTTTGGACTATCAACATACGTATTCTTCAGATTCTTTACATTGTAAAAACATTATGAAATTGTCATGCAGGCTTGCACATTGAATTTAAATTCTGAACTACAATAATAAAATATGAGTTTATATCTTAAATTATGATATATTATTATATTTCAGATACTAAGATTTAAAAGGCACCTTTTCTCATTAAGTCCAAGAAAAGAAATGTTATTCCTATCCAAAAAAAATTGAAATAATGTTCTAAATCTTGTATAAAATAGTTTTTATTCACCTTTATGTTATTGGACAACGTAGTAATTATATTATTTAGGAATATTTTGACTATAATTATGTACGAGTACACAGAAGATATCAAAAAAATAAGTTAAGAAGATCGGAAATCAATTTGTTCTGGTTTGCACTTCATAAAAAAAAATTATACCTACTAAAGCAGCATCATTTCGAAGGCTAAAATGTGTGTGCTTTAGATATTTTATGATGATGAAATGATATCACATGAAATACAAAAGACAGAAGTTTTCAAAATCCAATCAGTCATTTTTTAAATCTATCCTAATCAAATGATATGTTACTGTAACACTGACATTGAGAAATGCTCTCCGCATCGAAAAGTGAAATCTCACATGTCATGGTTGAATTTCCTTATCACTCTTAGATTTTAAAAAAAATGTTATTTCTTTCACATCTTCTTTTTACAATCTGTCTGAGTTATTTCCTTCCTTTTATCTGCCGTAGGTAACTAACTATATATGATACACGCATATCGAACGAGTTCATAATTATCTGATTCCTACTCGACAAAAATTGAAATACATTCTGGCATCAAAAGGCTCCTTTTAGTCAAGCACTCTAAAAAGAGAGAAATCTGACTTGGAAAGAAATTAAATATTGCAGATGTCAGTACTTTAGGTAATACTCAAGTGTAACTTAAAATGTTGATGAAATGTATGGATTAGATTTCATTTAAAATACCACCCACACTTCTTGCAAACATTCATTTTCCGCACCAAGTTGTATAAAATGGAGCAACGCATGAAAGCACTTGACGAAAGTGGATTGCAGTTTTGCATGAAATTTAAAAGTTTCTTTGAAATGCTACTTTAATGAACCTAGTTTCGATTTAAATGTCGAAAACAATATTAACCCACAATTATTCTTGTAAACATTCATTTTCTGCTTTTACTGTATGAAATGGAGCAACGTTTGAGAGGACACTTAACAAACAATGGAGAACACTTAACAAAAGAAGATTGCAGTTTTGCATGAAAATTAAAAGTTTCTTCGAAACGCTAATCTAATGAAGCAAACTCATATTTAAAACTCATCAATTTCATGATAAAAACATTATTAATTATAGAGCTTCGTCATGTTTATTACGATAAATGGAAATTGAAAAGTTCCATTATTTTATAGATTGAAGTTTAACCCATAATTACCTACAACTCAATCAAACGTTTTTAATTGTATTTCGCAGGCAAAAATAATATGGTGGGAATTCGCCACAGCTTTTTATCTCCTATCAAAGTTCAACTAACTATGGATACGTCTTAATAAATACTTCTTAATGCTATTCTTACTTAACTGAAGTAACTTTCGTTTACTTAATAATAATTTCCTAAAACACCTGATTTAAAAATTGTGAGACATTCTGCGAAAAATGGCAGAATGTATGAAACACGTTTATGACATTTATTGATATTTTGTGACATTTTACAGAGCAATAAGTGATCTCGCTGTAGCTTAAATCCGTTTAAAAATGTAGAAACTAATTTTGACTCTATACTACGTAGAAATTCATATTTTCATCACTTCGATTTTTGACTTTTCTCAGTTAATTCTGAAAAATTTTATAACTAGTTAATTATTCACTTACTATATTTTGACTTGAAAAGCGAAAATATTTTTGAAAAGAAATTTTAATTATACAGTTAATGTTTTAGTTCATTTTTATTAAAAAATAAGTTCAAAACAAATTGTTTTCAGTATTTATCCAGCATTTCTTACACTCATTTATATCGGTTTATACTACTTCAACTTGTAATTTTTTTAAACGTTGTTCAGTGTAGATTTAAAATAACCGAAACAGCATTTTGATATTATCATTTCTCCAACCTCCTGCACATGCGTGTTGCATGATTACACCTTTGCTACCGAGAAAAAGCAGACAGTGTGTGCAGGGGGGGGGGGATAATTCTGTATAGAAATATTATCGATAATAGTTGAATGATTTTTTTTTTATTTCTTTTTTTCAGAAAACAATATAATATGAAGTCTACCATAATTCTAAGAAGTTCATCAGCAGAATGTTAAAATTTGTACAAAATTTATAATTTAAAATTATTTTTAAAAATTATATTATAGTAAACAAAAAAAATTTGAAAATCAAATAAATACATAATAAAAAAACTGAAAGCAGGAAATCAATCTTAATATCGCTTATCTACAGAAATAAGTGGAATGTTTTATGACAGGAAGGAATGAATAAAAATTATATAAGCATTAAATAAATATTAAAATACAATGTCGGATTTTAATTTTATTCTAATGCGTTATTTAACACTGTGCAGAATTTTTTCCCTCTCGATTCTTGATCCGACAGCTACAGCACTATATTTTCAGATTAAAGTATAATGTTTTGTACGTGTGTACCATATTTTTTTGACACGACAAATTTGTTAAGAATGCACCATCAAACTTTATGATAAAATATTAATTTAGCTGATATTATCTTTTTGCTCATTCATGTTTTCACTTATTAGAAAATGCATTTTTAAAAATCAAATATATTTAACCAAAATCAATAAATAAGTATCTTGAAAATATAAACAGTTTGATGATAATTTGTGAGACCACATTAAAGTAACAATAGAAAATTAAAGTATGTTGAGGTCAGTTTCAATTCAACAATTAACTTGATTTATTTTATGTAACATACAATCTTACTAGTATTTCATGCTCATTAATTACCACCAAGGGTAATTTTTTTGAAAATACAACTTCTTAAGTGATATTGTTATTTCGAAATTTCGTTTCCTAAAAAGTTAATGAAATAAAACGAAATAATGCAGATAATATTTGAACAAGTCAGGAAAATTCAACCATTTCCGCGTTAGGTAAAATACACAGAAAATACCAGGTAAATGTAAAAGAAAAAAAGCCTTATATATAATTTGTCAAGGACAGCTTACTCAAACCTTAGAATTAGAGTTGCATTTCCATTCGAAAGCTTTTGAGTTTTGTTAATCTACCAAATTAATTCAGCGCGTTTGGTTACATTTTTTATTTCTTTTTACTCATAAAAATGATTTATTGATTCATTATGCACGCACACGTTTCAACAAAAGGAACTTTATTCGCAAATAAAGTTTTTTTTTAATGAGACTCTATACACAGCCCTTTATTTGCTTTGTAATATTTAAAGAGTTATTTCCACAATATAAATGCATTTATTTTTACATCCTATTCCGAATCAACTTCGAAGATTGTGATTATTAAATAATTATATATAATAACGGCCCAACGACTACTGTTTCTAGTTTTTAAATTGTTTGGATTTTTGAGGAATTCTTCTCTTTTCATACGTAAAAAGTTATCCTTTTATTTATAAAAAAAATTAATGAATAATTTTCCCCTGATAAACCTAAATTTTTCAATTTTGTTTTATTCTCAATGTTCTTCTCTTATTTTTTATTACAAATGCAGATTTTCTTAGATTTTTCAACGTTTTTCTTTGAAATCCCTTAGAATGAAAAGAAAAACGTTATATAATATGCTCTTTTCTTTTTCCGCCGCTTTTAAGGAATAATTTTTAATGTTTTTCTGGTACACTTTACTCTTCTTAAATCAAAATTTTCACAAGAATTTTTATTTTTATTTATTAATCGTACAAATTATGCTAAAAATCTGTTATGACTAAGCTAAAATGTGCTCAAATATGGTAGAAAATTTTTTCTCTTAATTCGTGTGACTTGCAACAAGCCCTCCTTTATCATCCCTTTTTCCCACAGAAAAACTACAAACGCCATTTTTTAGCAATATGATTATGATTCAATTTTATAGTTATATAGAAGTAAAAAAAATTACTATAATTCACGTCTATTGCAGAACTCGCACCTGCATTCTTCCCGCTTTTTCTTTTTAAAAATTTATGAACGACTTCTATTTTCAGCAAGTTGATAATAAATTAATTATAGGAAGGCATCAATTTTTTTCTCTTAATTCATGTGACTTTCAACAATCACTCCTCTATCATCCCTTCTTTCTAAAGAAAAATTATAAACGCCATTTTCTAGCAATATGATCATGATTCAATTTTATACTCAAACAGAAGTAGAAAAAATTTACTATAATTCAAGTGAATTGCAAAAGTCGCACCTGTATCCTTCCTCTTTTTTCTTAAAAAAATTATAAGCTACTTCTATCTTCAGCAATTATATAATGGTTTAATTATAGATAAACATCATTGGATAGACATTAATAAGCAGTGAAAGTATTCGACAGTTTAATTCAAAACCTCTCAAGTAGAAACACTCACGGGTCAGGTCAGCTAGAGTATCCGTGTAGGATTGAGCGGTCAATTTTCCATGCATCGGGTCAGGGTCGTGTTAAGAATGATAGAATAAAACAGTTTAAATATGAATTTAGATAATACTATAAATTCAAGTAATTAAATTTGTAAAACATTCCTTGAAATAATTTTGGCTCTTTTTATCTCCCTCAACTGAACTAGATTCTTTAAAAAAATAAGAAATTTATGAATCTCTAACATTACATTAAAGCCGAGATAAAGTTTTTAAATTCATCAGACAATAGTTTCGTGGTTAGATGGAAAATCTGGAAAAATAGCCTAAAATTAGCGCCACTTGATAGGTTTAATTGATACTAGATTCTTCTATCTGTCTGCCTTTCTTTTCCCCTTCATTTCATAAATGTACTTATTTATAACTTTTTAGCTTTTCAATTCGAGTGTTGAATCTCATTAAACAGGTTATATGAGATTATCTCATCTTATCAGAATATGAGAAGTCAAGTATGAAAACACAACAATTATGACTCATTATTCTTGACCAATATAACTGAAAAGTAACACCCCTCATTATAAATAAAAACAAATAATGGACATAAACTACTCAATCCGAGAGATTCTAAGCAAGTGGAATTAATGTTTTTGCGTATGTTACCGTTGAAGCGTATAATTCAGATATTTCATAGAATAACTAGGTATTCAACTAGGTAATTCATGAAATACCCAGTTATTCTATGAAATAACGGATTCGACGCTTTAACTGTAACACATATATCTCTAATTGATTATATGGCTCAACGTATAACACATCATTACTTAATAATATATCGTAAACATTTTTTTCTAGCTTGGTATAAATTCGGAGAAAAAAATAATTGTTGCTAATGAATCGCGCCTATGTGATAAAAATAATGAACAGAGATATTTAAAATATGGAAATTATTTTTTTTATCTTCGTATAGAAAGAGTTCTTCCAAAGTCACAGAATAAAATATCTGTGAGTTTAATAAGAATAAAAATCAGTCGGAATAGCATATAATTTAGGAAATAAATGGTTTATGCTAGCCACAAATAAAAAGTGGTTAAGTGTATATTGTTTCATTGCTTGATTTTAATAATCTTTTAAAAATCGTTAGAAGTAAGGAAATAATTCTTAGACAAAAGAAGAAATTTGTTTTTATTAAAAATGGAAAAAGAACTAAAGATACATTTGAGAAAAAGACTTTATTTTTTTATATTATCACATTATTACTAAATTTTTATAATAAAATTAAAAACAATGATGCTATTACATAATATTTCAACATATTTATTGTTTAAAGCGAAGTTTTTTATCTGATTTTTTAAAACATTTTGCGAATATTTTTTAAAAACTTTCTACTCGGACATATTGGAGCTATGAGATGCGATTTGTTCTTTTTCTGAGCAAAAGAAATGCGCATGTGAAACTATTTATTGTTAAATATCAAATTTTAAAAATTAATGAAGATATAAATGAATTTCAAATATTAAGAAACAATTACTCAGTTTTATTATTATATTTAAAAAACTGATGTTACTGACGAAAAATTGAGAGGTTATATATAAATTTAATTTTTGTGCCCTATTATGTAGCAGTATTTTGTAAATCAAATTTGTCTAAAGATATATTGAGATTTTAATAAAAAAAAACTCCTGAAACTTTTATATACATATAAAATCCGACTATGAAAACTATTATTTTCATATTGCAAAGTAAATATAAGTTAAACATTTTGTTTAATTTTTCTTTCATTTATAATTTCCTGTGGTATTAACTGCATATCTAACATGAAATACTGTCTAACGTTCCTTAATTTTTTATTGGTTTTTCAACAAGTAAATTAAAAACTTCCCGAAATAACATTTCACTTCTCGGTGCTATTTTTGTTTATACACACTTAGATGAACGAAATGATTTTGAAATTCAAGGAATTATAAATCTAAAACAAATATATCGCATCATTTCCTTCGCAACTCAACTGTTACTATCAAGGTAATTAATTTTTATCAGAAGGCTAATAATAAATATGTATGCATTTTGATCAAATTTTCTTCGAATTTTTCTATTTAAAGGATAGAAAAATGTAAGAAAAATTCATATAAAGTTTGTTTGCATGTTATTTACTTAAAATTCTTCAAATTTTGCTATTTAAAAAAATAGAAAAAATTTAGGAAAAATTCAAATAAAGTCTTTTTTGCATGTTATTTGCTTAAAATGTGGTAATACAGCAAAATTCTTGAACCAAATCATAAAAGAAATTTAAATTTATAATACCAGATGATGATCAAAATAGGCTATTAATATAATTAAATTTACTCAAAATATTAAAACAAACTCATTAACCTCACGGCAAAATTTTCCGAAAGTTAAGCAAAATTAACGGCTCATCTAATTTGTCACAAGTTAAAAAAAATATTAAATTAACGGTTTATTTAATTAATCACAAATTAAATAAATTTAATAAACATAATAAATTAATGAAAATTAAATGAAATATTGACTTACTAGTGATGCAGTAAATGCTGGAAGAAAAAGAAGAGATTCTATAACTGTCCATTGGATGAGAAATCTGACAAAAATTCAGCCATTAATTTTGATGATTGCCTCAGATCGATTGTCTTGTTTCTTAAAATCTTCCCATTTCGATGACCTTTTTATATGATTTGACATAATATGACGTCACCTGTCATAGGAAGAAGGTAGGCTTAAATTACATAGAGACACTTAAAAGTTATCGGAGAGCAATCCAGAGATGTTTTAGAGAGCCCAAAGTGGTAGCTGGGTTGCCAGATGAACGCGTACAATCAACTGGTTGGCGAGCAATTATATTGGTTAAAATATTTCCGGTTTGGGGCCGGAAAACAGAAAAACTTTCTTTCACGATAACCACCATCAACATACTACTAGAGAATAAGACAAGAAATGAAAGGCAATTTTTTTCTGGTGTGTTTGATATCTAGATAAGAATAATGTCTGAGGAAACGCCAAATATATCATTTTGTGATTATTTCAGTGTAGATTTACTTAGTCTGAGGGGTACCCGCAAACACTTCACTGTTAAAATTGGTAGAAACATCAGAAAAATTGTGTTTCTAAGGAATTCTTTTTTGTACACGCAAAATATAAATATCAGAGTGAATAGGCTTGAAATCTACACTTCCCGGTGTTTCATATTTGCGTCATTTTTTGTCTTTTTAAAATTAATTCGGAATAATTTTATAATCAGACAGTAAAATAATTTCCTTGTTTCATTTTTATTTTAATTAGAAAAATTTTAACAGGGAGATTTTAATCAAACAGTGATGGTTAGTTTATTAGTTTTAATTTTAAATTTCCAATTAACTTTATTATTTTTCCTGAAGTTCTCATACTTATTGATGTACACAATTTTGTTTAGAAATGAAAAAAAAAATTAAAAGTGTGAATTCCTGGGTTAATGTCAAACCTTATGATTATTCTCGCTATTGGATGAAATTGCTTTTTCATTTAAAGATATTTTAAAATGTGTTTGAGAGAATAAAAAGAATGGTACATTAGAATAAAGCTAGGGTTAAAGTCTGGTTACTTATGTATTTAATCAGTGTAAAAAAATTGCCAAACCAAAATAAAAATAAAAATAAATCGGTTACTGATGATATTTTCCAACCAAAGAAACTTGGAAGTTTTAAATGATTTCCGCAACATAATTTTTATTTAAAAAAAACTAATCCAAGAAATCTTAAAGAAAAATTTACTATTAATATTTAATAGTCAAAGAAATAAATTGAAAAAATAATGCATTTTTCAGGAAGTAATGCCGTAATTTTGCCCCTCTCCAAGCTTCTGCACAATACCAGGGGAGGACGCTTGACCCACGTCAGACGTAAAGTGCATCAAGGCCACATACACTGTGGATCTTCAGTGGAATCAGGTTTCGAACCTGGAGCTCTCTGACCCCAAAATCGAGACCTTACCACTAGGCCACCGAGGCCCCAGATCCAATTGCATAAATGATTCTTCGTGCAAGTTGGAAACGGTGCACATTAAATCCATCGGGATCAAATGTCCTCTTGCTAGTATGGTGTGGACGTTTAGAAAGTGCGGTGTCGAGTGTCATCCTCGTTATCTGATCATTGTTCAAAATTACAAGATTCATGCGAAAATATCGCCTCCATAGCTGCAAAATGAGACGTTAATCAAACTAAACTATATAAAGCCTTGGACTTTTTTGTGAGGTATATAAGGTAAAGGAGGAGTTTCATGGACTCAGAGATCTGATTTTATACACTTAATAAAAGATTTAAACAAATTTAATGCATATATGTAAGTAACTTTAATGTTATACTACCCTTGAAACGTTTTACAAGAATCGACAAGAAGAAGAAATTCTTTTTTTATTTAAAAGCAAACTTCTGTTACTGATGCCGTTCTGGTTCTGTATATAAATATTTTTTATCTCCAGAACAAATTCAGAGATAAGAAATTAAGGGAGTTGACATTTCAATTAATTTTAAATAATAAAATTTTGAAATATTAATAAGTTTTGAGGAAAAAAATAATTTCAACATCAAAACAGAATTTTTAATTGCTGAACTTATAATTTTATATATTCAAATATTTGAATAGTAGTTAAATTAAAACTTCAAACTGCGAATAAAGCAAGGACTGAAACACCTAAAGGGATATTCATCTTTAATTGTTAATTTATAAAAAATAAATTAACCTTACCCTAATTCAGCGATTTTTATTTATAAATCAAGTTATAAATAATTTTCATTCGAATCTTGAAATATAGTTACCCGAAACAACTTTCAACAATTCAAATAAAATTTCAAATTGGTATTCGTTTTGATCTTCGTGTTAAAAATTTTCTTAAGAAAGAGTATGACCGCTTACATTTGTTCTTTTAACAAATATTTTCCTACATATTATATTTTATTGTAATATTTGGCACATCAGGCAGAAGAAAATGTCAGGCCCGTAGCTAGTATCAAAATGCAATTTAAAATCACATAGATATCTCTTGCTGATAAACCGCAAAATTATATATTAACCAATATAATACAGAGTTTACCTAGTATAACATCATGTCGGCGTTCGTTTTTTAACATTTTGAAGCGAGATCTAAAAAATCTACTCTTTTAATTAATATTTATCTATTAAGTATACATATTGATTAGTAAGATTCATAAGCTGTTTAAATTAAGTACTAATTAAACATATTTAAAAATTGAATTTTTTGAGTTGAATTTGAATTTTGTGTCCAGATTTTAAAAATAAGATGAAATTAAGACTAAAAGTATCTTTTTTATTTGAATTACGTTAATAAATTGAATACTGCTAACCACTTTTCATTGCGAATTTTCTGAAATTTTATGTCGTGACCAGATGAAAAAGTTAAGTTTTTTTCGATCCTTTTCTTGCAATAAATATCAGTCAAAGTTATATACTTTAAAATTTATGTTACTTTTTAGTTGACATTTAATGTGAATTCTCAAAATAATATATTTTTAGAAAAGTCTTCTTAACTATGTTCAGCATTTATAAGATAACAACAGTGTTAATTGCGCACCAAAATTTTAACTTGTCCAAGATTCTTCAAAAATTTATTAAAAAAATGTTGAATATTATTATATTGCTAAGAAAGAAATTGTGGCTAAAAGAGCCTTCAGAATTTGAATTTTGTGTCAAGGTTAGAAAATAAGATGACACTGAGAATAAAATATCTGTTTTATTTGACTTCGTTAATAAACTGAATACTTCTAAACACTTTTCATTGCGAATTTTCTTAAATTTTATGTATTGTCTTCATATTATTTGGACCCTAAATTGTTATGCAATCTTATTATTTAGACATTAAAAATAAGGAATTTGCTCTTCTTAAAAGCTACTGCTAATTTTTCTGTGTGCATAAGCTTACAATCTGTAAATTATTTTTATTCAAAAAATGTTTTGAAATGTACCTCAAATTAGAGCAATTGGTTACTTTTTCACCGTTTTGCATCGTACTGATTGTATAATGAAACATATTCGGTATCGTTTATAAACTTTTAAGTATTTAAAAAACAATTAGCGGTAGTTTTGGATTCTGCAGTACTTATATACAATTAAATAGTGAAAATAATATTGTATTCTTAAAATAATTAATGGATAATTCTACTTAGCGGTTGGTAACTAACTTAACTATCACACTGAACCCTCCCCAGTCGCTTGTTAGAAAATTAAACGATGAAGTATCCATTATTGGAGGAAGGTCATTATTTGTAATTGTGATTAACTATATCTCAAACTTCCTGAGTTTCTGCCTAATTTGCTGATAATTTTGCTTAGCTTAATTTTATATCTTCAAAACAAACAGAAAACAACTTTCCATTAAATACTGCACTTAGTATTTCCAAACTGCTACAATATTTTATTATAAAAGAGAAATGAATGAACAGATTTTATAAACGCAGACATTTTCCGTGTCTAAGATAATAAATAATATGAAAAATATGAAGATGAAGCAGAAGACAGCGGGGTTTTCCTTCCTCTGCAACCACTTTTGTTATTTTTATTATATCCACAGGAAAAAGCGTTGTATTTTCTATTTCGCACCAAAAATAACGACAAATAGACCTTTGCCAATGTGGGTCAAGGCAAAAATTCTGAAACAAACGAATAAATTTCGATTTCTCTTCAGTCACTTTAATGACTTTAAGCTTGGAGATAAGTGGAAAAAATAAAGCTATTTCATGATTTAGATGCATAATATTTCATGTAATATTAACACGAGGTCCTGTTTTAAATCCAACTTAAATATAAATATGCCTTTCTTGAGAGAACACATGAGTTTAACCTAAGGTCAACTCTAACTGATATTAACAATGTTAGAAGATTTACCAAATTAATTTTGATAAATTTAAGTCTCAAAAAGTAGTGAAAAATAGATCATTATTTTTTCTTGTTTAATGACATGCAGATGTTTTGAAATTTAAACTGTAAATTTAGCAGTTTGGTTCAAACATTACAGACCATCACGTCACATTGTTTATTTGCTTTTTGCTTAAGCCCTGACAAAACAAGCCAATAGAAAATAAGTTTAGTGAAATAAAAATAAAATTTTGTTGGTTCTCAAGTTATATGAATTATAAAGTGCGATTTCGAACATCGAAGAAATCTTAAAAGAACCCGTGCATTTCGGAATGAAAATATTTTTTCTTACCCATATGCTGGTTATATTTCAACAACATCAGAAAAGATTGAAACAATATACATTAAATTTAACACTACACGGAATATGTCATAATTTTAGACCATACTCTACCATTTCTTCGAGTTGAGTGTCTCTCTGCAGCTGTTCATTCTCAAGTATTCAAGTAATACTGGATGAACATTGGAACAAATATCTGAACAAAATACACTTATTCTCCATCATACCTGAAATCATTAATGAATCATTAATATTTTATTTAATGTATAGGAAATTTAATTCATGCAGTAGGTTTCCTCTTCTTCAAGGAGTAAGTAAGTTAAAGCATTAGATCTACTATTCGAAAAATTAAATATATACAAAACATTTTATGACACATAAATTTCAATTACGTAAAACTGTAAGGCTATATTGGTTTAGTTTAGTTTTGAAGCTATGCGAAGACTGCTTGGAGCCATATCTCGTAATTTTGAATCTCAGTCAGATGACCAAGTTGATACCTCGAAGTCGAGACTCTGCAATGACTACTCTGACTCTTTTCTATTAGCATTAAGATATTATACGTTATTTTTACAATGTTGTTCGATATTCTGAATACTTTAGGATATTTGTGAAAATATTGTAGAGCATTTAGTGCTGTTTGGGTTGCACTATAATGATAAAAAAATCAAACTTATGTTTGGTGTTGAAACAGTTTCATACTGAGTATGATGCATAACGTGTACATTTTTTATCATTTTTTTAAAAAACTTTTTATAGATGCAACAATATTTTGCTTTTTTTAAGATGATTTTCTCATATTTATTTATTTATTCTTAATTTTAAATAATTGATCTTAGAAAAAGTTTATCAAATGTTTATCCATTAAAATTAAAACTTGTAATAATGAATAAATACTTTTAAAATGTGGCTGATACAATTTATTTAAATTATATTGTCTGAATTGTTGCTTCATTTCCTTAAGTTTTCAATTGGGTAAAATAGCGACAGAAAATTGAAGAGGAATTTTATAAAATAACTTTAGAATTATCGCTTTAAAAAAATTAAGTGAAAGAAAAAGTAACTTAACCCTACACTTCACAATTTTTATTTTTCAAAATAAGTTGTGTAAATCCCTTAAAATTAATGTAAGAAATCCAAGAAAAATAATCAAATAATTATATTTTTATCGTCAATTTTTAACTGCAATTAATTTATTGAGAACATAATTTGCTTCTTCTCTTTTTAAAAAATTTTCATCATCAACTAAAAAAATTCAGTAAGTCAATAATTTTATTAGTAAGTGATTGAATTTCTCAGTATTAATTTTAAAAAAGCAAAATATGGTAATGGTAGTAAAATATAAATATGGTAAATATACTGCGATGTGTAGGTGTAACTAATTTCCTTGTCAATTTCAAGATATAATTCACATCCTGAGCCTTCCCATCCTCGAATTGAGATTTTGGTGTTCAGTTAGTGATTAACCCGTAGAAAAATTCCTGGAAATGCATGACTTAAATTTTATTTATGTAACTTCTTATTCTATTTGTTACAATCCCATTTTTGAGCATTCGACGTTAATAAATGCAGTGAAAAGTATTGTAAAATTCGTCTTCTCCTGTTGAATCTTTATATTCTGTTGGACCGAAGCAACACCTGTGAGAAGAGCTGGCGCATTTCGAAAGAAAAAAGAAATACTTTTTGGCGAATAAAAGTAGAATAGAGTGTTGTGGTAACCCTAGGATTGGCCTGCCTGTAGTAATGTGAGGTGTGACTGGCCCCAATACTTTTTTTTTTTTAGTAGAATTTGGGAAACTGTTTTTGACTGTCGCAATAGATACAATTCACTCACTAACCTTTCACCCAAAAAAACACACTATTGACGTATCAGGTCCAAGCTCTAGGGGCAGGTTAGACTTCCGACTTGCGCACACAACTTAAAAATTTAGTTTTCTTGTCACATCTGTCCATTATATGGTATCTTAACGGATGTTAGAAAACTTTTCAAGATGTGTATCTTGTGTTCGTTAAGATCGGAGAACGTATTAACGTACGATCAAAACGTGTTTAAACCAAATTGGCTTCATTTATGCTTTTGTTTTAATTAAATTTTAAACATAAGGTTAGTTATAAAGGTGATAACGCAGTGTTTATAAATTAATAACTATGAATTATACTGTTTGTAAAAAGAAATGTGAGTAAGAAATTTTCTGTTTTAACAGAATTTATATTCCCGTTTCTAAATTGAGACTTATAGAAACTCTTGCGTCAAAATAATTATAATAATAATTTCTGAGGTCTCTTTAAATAAAGAGAAATAATCGGCCGTCTTACATTAATTGTTTTGATTCAGCGAGTTAAATAAAATATAATCACATTTTTTTAGCTTAGATTGTCCAGATTCTCTCTCATGAAAATGTTTAATTTTTACTAGCTGTTTTTATGTTATTTATTTTCAAAATGAATGTTAAAAATCCTTATTTGAAAACAGAAATTGAATGAAAGACTAATTTTTAAAATTTTAGTCAATCCTTATAATCTTTTATCCGAAGAAGATATCAATAATCTTTAATTGTTTGGCATGCAAAATTTTAAACATGCATGAGCGTATTAAGGTAATAATAAATTATAACGAATTTTTTTAAATAAAATTTATTCTTTCTAACTTTATGGCACTTTCGTCCCGATATCAATATATATTAAAATTTCTGTCATTTAATTGAATTATAGTAAAAATACTCATTGTTTGGTTCTAAAATGAGGTTCTTGAAATTCAAAATTAATTGTCGATGATTTTCTTTACTAAAATCTTAAAGATTACAAATGAACTTAACGAGCGTTACAAAACGTTTTTGATAAATTTTTGACACTTTGACCTTTATTCTTAAATTTGCAGTTCTAAGTTTTAAATATAAGTTGTAACTTTTATTTACAATGTATATTGCATATATTCTGCCCTCATGCAATTCAACGATTTCTGAATTTAAATAAAATAAGTTATTAGTAAGTAGAATAAAGAAAATAAACCACGGAGATCTTAATAAAAAATAAGGAAATAAATTTAAAACTATTGTTATGAAATTACTAATCAGTAAACAATAATTTAAAGCATCGTATTTCTTCAAACCTAGATTAATAACATAGTCATGGGTTACTAATATTCACACTGAATTTTGTTTCATTTTTTCAGATTACCTACATTTTTTGCAGGTAGAAAATTGAAATCAAATTTAATCTAAAACAAAATAAAATATTTAAAGTTTAATGACTTCACTTTTAAAATCAGATTTAGAAAATTTAAAAATTAGGAGCTAATAATATTCAATTGAATTATAAATCAAGTAGTGTTGAAATGGAAGTAAATACTACAATAATCAAGTACCAGATTGATTTAACTTTCATGAAAAAGAGCTACTTAAGAGCTTTTAATTTGATTCATTGTTACATAATTGGCGTGAAATATTTCATTATCATACAAATAGATGCCATGTCACTTTATATTCTTAAAATAAATTATTAAGTGAGTAATGAAATATTTTAAATTAAATACGATATCATCTTACTTTATGTTATCTAGACGATGTTTATATACAGGACTTTGTTACTATAGGCCTTAAATATGATGTTCAGTTAATTTTAAAATCTATTTCTTATTCTGTATTTTAAGAAGTTTTAATATTGATGTTAGAAAAAGTTATGGAAAAAAACGCATTTGCGAAAGACACTCAGTTAAAAATAAAGCTATACCAGATTAAGCTAAATATTATAAGAATATCAATAAAAAGGATAACTTCACCATTTTAGAAATTTAGCAAATAAAAAAAATAGTGTAAATGGCATGCAAAATAATCCTCTCCCTTTCTGTATTTAAATTCAGATAATAGAATTTTAAAGAGCCGTTCAAATTATCCCATCTTAAATTTGCTAATTTTCGTTCCACACCTTCCAAACTGCAAACGCGATACCCTTCTTTGATGGCCAGGGGCGGCCCAAGCGCCGAGCAATCTGGGCAATTGCCCGTGGGGCCAGTGTCCGGGGTGGAGCCAGAGCGAAGTCGTGAAGAAAAGAAAATAGTTTACTAGACATGAGGCTGCGGGAAAACGACAAATATGTTATTAACATAAATTTGTTGAATATATTACTTTCATTTTAATAAGACCACTAAATAATCTTAAATATATATGAAGTTTAAAACTTCTCACCATAATACAGAGTGGTCAAAATTATTGGACCCATTTCAAAAATAAACAAAAAAAAACCTAATAGAAAAAACATAAGTCAAAATAGATTTTAGCTGCGTTTATGCGCGGCCTAATTTGAAATTTTACTTTCTTTTCAGTTTCTCTGCTCAAAACACATCTCTTTGAAAAAATAAAAATAGGCGATTCTTCTGAGAAATATTTGGAGGAAGAACTCATACAGCATGTTACAATGAAATATAGTACAACATAATGCTCAGAGGAGATTAATAACGAAATCAAAAGAAAAAATCATTCATTTTGCATAAGTTGAGAAGTTAGCGCGACAAAAAAGAAAATTTTTAATGAATAATGAGAAGTTGTTCTCATATTGTTTTTGTGTAATTTATTTTAAGATTTGATGTTATTCATATAACATTTATATTATACTCATGAAATTCTTTAACTTTTCAACCATCGTGAGAGGCTTGGTATCTTGGTATTATCTCCCAAAGTATTATTAATAGGCAAAAATTTGAAATGTTTGAAATAAAAAAATACTTATCAGACTTTACTAAAATTCAATATTCATTATTTTTAAACTGTTTCCGTCATTTGGTAAAATTTTCTAGAGTTTTCTAACATTTTTTCAGCTATTGTCAGCTTTTGTGTAGATTGCGACAGATTCTTCCATAGAGAACAATGGAGAAGAATCTAAAAAATTATCAAAAATCAAAAAAAATATCCAACGAAATGTTATGAAATTTCATGGGAGATAACCGAAGTCCATTTCCTTTAAACTGTGCAAATTTCAAGGTTCTGCTATTTTTAGTTTTTATACTATGAGTTTTGTCTCTTTAGAAATCGAAACTGAACCACCGTGCGCCGTTACAGTGATGGTCTAAGGGGTCGTAAATTGTTGGGCATCTCCCATTTTTTGAGAGCCATTATCTACGAAACTATTAAAGCTAGAAGAAAAATAAAAGCATGTATTTATGGAGAATTTTACGCTCTTTAATTCGTTAATTCATATATAGTGTGAAAACTGAATATTTTTCGATATATTCAAGAAAAACTAAAAAAGGAAACCAGAAAACGCGCATCGGCTTCTGCTGATCGGTAGCCATTGTGTATAAAAATCTCTCGCTGTAGCAAATTTAGAACACCGTAAGGGTATGCATCCTATTTAAAAAACGGTTTTATTTGCTCTCTCATTTAAAAAAACCGTAGTTGTAACGTTATTAGTTTTTTTATTAATTTTTGAACTGGGTTCAATAATTTATGACCATCCTGTATTATTAAATCATATTTGCAGTTAAAACATTCATATCTCTAAGTAAAAGTTTGACATTTAGATCACAGACATTATAGAATTTCAAAAATATGTTGTTTGGGGGGGAGGAGTGCCATATTGTTGCCTTTCCCGGCTGGTAAAGTTACCTTGCGCCACGCCTGTTAACTGCTGAAATATTAAATGATTTTACTGTTAGATGCTATATCCTGTGTAAACAAATTTTCATAAACAAAATATACATATTATTTCCTGATAACAAAAAAGAGAATTTCAATGAAACTCTCTGTTACATCTAGTGCTTAATTTTTAGAAAATGAAGTAACCTATGCCTAGATGCAAAAAGAAATTATTACTTTCATAAATGTACTTACGTGTGTTGTCCTATGAAATGATGTAATAATAAGACCTTCAACTCTTTATATACTGTACTATAGTAAACAAAAAGACCAGAAACGATGAGAATTTCAAATACAAATGGTACTAAAACTAATAAACAAGAGTCATGATTTACTTTTCTTTTTTCAAAGAATAACTTTCCTATTACTTATTGACCTTAATGTGTCAAAACAAATCGTAACTCATCACTGTAGGCAAGGTCCTGTTGTGTAAACAAAAGAAGAGCACAACTATTGCATTTGCTCATATTAAAATTCTTTATTTATGACTCAAACTACTATTTTCATAGTCAAGTCGTTTTGTTTTCCAGAGTAGCGTATTTACTGAATGTCTGCTACGCGTAGAAGTTCGCGTGTTTCTCATTCTTGGTCAATCTTTCTTTGTATAAGAAAGAGATAAGCTCAAAATTCTTTACCTACTTTCGTAACGAAATGTACTATCATCTGGTAATTCAAATTACCTGCAGACTTCCTATTTAGTTATTTCACTACCAAAAATGTGAATAAATAGGAACTTTTCGGTTGTTACATTACTAAATGCATGTTTTCATTAAGTGATTTCAGTAACCTTTAATTTGACTTCCTGCTTGCATCAGTCCTTTTTTTATGACAGCATCATTTCATCTCTAGAATAAACAGGTATACAAGTGACGTTCTCGATTAATTGGGACAGTTCCAATTCCCAAGCTTGAAAAGAATGTTCCGGATTGTCCTGTTTTCACATATAAGTAAAAACCGGGTATAGAGTTCATGTTAAAATATTTTTAAAAAGATTAGCGAGGTTTAATTTTCCAATATTAACTTATGAAGAATTTTTCCCAATTGTCGCTGGGCATAGAATATGCTCACTATAATATAACCAATATGGATTGATAAATTTGAAGAATCATCTAAGTACTCGTAAACATTATTGTTAATTTTTCTTCATCTCTTCCTGATTTTACTGTAATTTTTTTAACTTTTTCAATGTTTTGGGAAGATTTATTTTTTTTATTTTCTTCAGCTCCACTATCTATATACCCTACCTTCACCCTCCTCACACTAGATAACGTCCTGGGTTGCACCTCCGACTCCTAGAGCGTCCTGGTCCTTGGATTTAAGTTCAGAAAATCCTTCCAAGCCTTACTATTAACATAATAATCATACAGAAGTATTTCAATTTATCCTTTAAAATATTCCTATTTCAGTTAGTTTAATTAAAAATCCATTTGAATTGAGCTGACAGTTTTAATAATAATTTAATTTTTTATATTTTGTATATAATTTTAATTATAGAGTTATTATTATTTTAATAATAACCTTTAGTTTTTAACTTTCGGTTCTTTTCATCTTATTTCATCAGTTACAGTTTTTTTTATTTTTTTAACTTTTTCAATGTTTTGGGAAGATTTATTTTTTTTATTTTCTTCAGCTCCACCATCTATATATCCTACCTTCACCCTCCTCACACTAGATAACGTCCTGGGTTGCACCTCCGACTTCTAGAGCGTCCTGGTCCTTGGATTTAAGTTCAGAAAATCCTTCCAAGCCTTACTATTAACATAATAATCATACAGAAGTATTTCAATTTATCCTTTAAAATATTCCTATTTCAGTTAGTTTAATTAAAAATCCATTTGAATTGAGCTGACAGTTTTAATAATAATTTAATTTTTTATATTTTATATATAATTTTAATTATAGAGTTATTATTACTTTAATAATAACCTTTAGTTTATAACTTTCGGTTCTTTTCATCAGTTAAAGTTTTTCTTTTAATTGCATTTAATTCAAACATAATTAAAATAGTACAAGCTTTTAACTTTCATTACCTGTAACAAATAATGGGAATTAAAGGGCAATTAGATTTGAAAAAAGCAAATTGCAACCTTTGTAATACAGTAAATATTACTAAGAATAGCAGCTTTTTAAATTTAAATAAGACAATAACATTTTGATTACTTCAGATTTAAGCTGTAATTCGGACTAAATGAAGGTTGATGCCTTAAATTCTATATATAATTTCTGTTATGACTGCACGGAAATTCTCGAACCCTTTGTTTTGCTTTTCAAAAGTTGCTGTCATTTACAAACATGGGTATATTAGAGATATTTCCACAATTCTTCATTTACTTCCTATCATAAAGACGTTCTGTCAAACTATACCACGCAGCAGATTTATTTTTGTTGATTCTTCCTCGTGATATTAGATACTAAATCATTTAAAGATGGTTAGAGATTCTAAAAGCTATTGGTAACAATAGCATAATTGCAAAAGCGAATAACAGGCGTTTATTCATTATTACTCGTTTATGAGATAACAGTGCAAGAAGTGTCTGTAATCCGAATTCAAAATCTTTCTTTCTGAAAATATAGATTCATTTTTTTCCTGTTTAGTTCTACAGACAGTCTCGGGTAACTAATTTTATTTGTGATTTGCATTTGAATATAAATTTAGTTAAAGATGTTTGTAATCTGTGTAAATAAATTTCAATCAGAGTTAGCTTTTTTCTAAGACTTCTCGTAATTATACTCTTAACACCTCCTCTGTTTATAAAGCTCTAGCTTTGGGTCTTGGCACAGCTTGGCAGTTTGAAAAGTAGCTTGTCTAGTCGAGTGCTCGAATGAATGAATACTTTGAGCCCTCGTGTAGCTTCAAAACATGAGGTTAAATTAAAAAAGGGAATTAAAACCAGCTTTTATTCTTTTGTCTGTTGTAATTAATTTAATAAAGTGTGAAATTGCTGACCCTTATTTCACCCAACTTATTCTTTGCAATGTGGCACTGTTTATATTTAAATCACTTATTCGATTATAACAAGGCCGAGATGGCCTACAAGTGAGGTCTTTGGGGATCGGAGGGTTCCAGGTTCGAAACTCGATTCCACTGAAGATCCGTCGTGTATAGGGCCTCTTGCACGTTAAATTATACGGAGTGACCAAACGTCGTCCCGTTGGTGTGGCGCGGAAGCTTGGAGAATCGGTGCCAGCTGAGGTGCCGTTCTCGTCATCGGCCGCGATTGAAAATTACGAGTTCCGTCGCAAAACAAAATAGCCCTGGTGTTACTTCAAAACGGAACGTTAATATATCACTAAACTGTTACATAATAACAAAGGATGTCGCACTCTATTTTTCGTAAAGAAAAATATTTTCCGTAATGACGGATTTTACGTAAAAACCCGAACGTCAGCCAACTGTGAATGCGCTATTTGTTGATCAGAGTATTTCAACTCAAGGTTACGAGACTACAATTTTTACTTATCGTTCTCTGCATACACCTTTTCTAACGATAACGCCAGGTAGACGGATCGTTAGTTATCATTTAGCAAATTTGAGATAGATGCAAATTATCGCTGAAACGTCTTTAAAATATCTCAAATTGTTTAAATTGTTGCTTATAATTATAACAGTTTCCAGATGGGAACTAATTATTATGGGCTGTGCGTACGGACGCTGACCGTTTAGACATTATCAGCGTTAGATTGTGAAAATTCTCAACAAAGTTTCATGGATCCAACACGAAATATAGTAAGCTTAAGTCAATTAAGGATTTTTAGTTTGTTAAAGAGGGAATTGCTCTCATTGATTACTATCTAACGCAAAGAAAAATAAATCAATTCTGCACAAATAGTATATAAAATAAGTATGAAATTCGTCTCATAAAAATCGAGACGCAAAGGAAAAAATTAATACGTTAGAAATGGCATTAAATTAAGGCATTTGCTGATTAAGATCTTAAAATTATAGCACGCGTTAAATGAAAATCTCTTAAGTGACTTACAAAAATAAAATGTACTAAATTATAAATGGGATTAACAGTATTTTTTATTTCATTTTTATGCTCTGTGCGCAGTTCGGCAGCATTGTCGTAGATCCTCTATCATTAATTTATAAGCTAAATTATAACATTGGGTATTGACCTGTTCACAATCAAAACTTTACCTAGCTACAGCCATATTAATAAGTCTTCTTTCGTAAATAATGACAGCTAAGAAATGAATAGTTTTCAATCTGATACTCACTATAAAACTTTCTCTTTTTAATGACACAAACCATATTACTTATCAAACTTTAAATCATCATAACGATAAGTAAGATTAATGAAAATGATCAGCGGGAAAAGTTTTTAAAGAGGTCTTTTTCTATTTGTTTTATGTCCCGTGGCACCAATTTTTCAACCGTTTCTCCCTAATTATATCATACTACATCAATGTAATACGAAAATGTATTTCATGTGTTTCTACCCAAGTGACCTTCCAATACAATAGCAGTGTTTCAGTACAGATAAATTCTTTTTTTTTTAAATTGTGATAGAATGATAATTTTGAGGTAAATTCCTTATAGGAATACTACCTAATATGATTAAAGGTAGAAAGATAATTTAAATTAGGCGAATTATCGCCTCATCATAGCGAACAACTTTTGTAGTGAAAGTTTTTCGATAGCTGCAATTGCTGAGAAATTATGGATTGAAAAATGATTTTAAACCCCCTAACTTTGACTGCTTTTTAACCTAAGCATGTGACACCTCCTTAGAAGGTTCTCATCGGTTGCATTCTCTTCCTCTTTTAATCTTCATAGACACAACCATTGTGAAATCAAGATATAAACCTTGTGAAGTAGGAAATGGCGGGGGGGGGCAGTGGCGACGATTGGGTGGAAAAAGTAGAGGGGCAAAAAATTTATTGACTTCTAAAAGTACCCGGGAGTATAGGGGTAGACAACAAAATTATAAAATTTAATTAGCTAGCTTTCCCGGACCTTAATGCTTTTTCATAATTCCTAATTTTAGGCATCTAAAATGAGAGAAAAATGTAATTTTTCCTACAAATAGTAGGGAGGCGACTTACCCCACCCCCCGACTCAACGCCACTGCGGGGGGGGGGGGGAGTTTCTTTTCCTTATAAATACGCCCAAAAGAAATCTACCTTCACCTTCCGGGTTGCCAACAGGATTTTTTTCCCCATTCTGATAATTATTATCAGAAAATTCATTCATTCATTCCTCATAAAGATCTACTTTTGATAGTTATTATCAGAATGATTCAAATGTGACATTGTGAAGAAAATAAATTATCGAAGCTTAAAAATATTGCGAAAAACGCTTCAAGTAATCTCGTCTGTGAAATAATCAGTCAGTAACATATCATCATAGTTTATCGAACGACAAGTTCTGCAATAAGAACTTAATTTTCGTTTTCCCAAGATTAAATAATAAATTTTTGATTATAACTGAGAAAATAAAAAGATAAAATAAACACGCTTTTACTAGTGTACTAAAAAGTAGAATTTTTTTTTATTCAAAATACAAACGTCAAAAAAAACTTTAAAACATGAGGCTCTCATAGAAATACTCTAAGCAAATTGGAATTTTATTTCCATTCATGAAGTATTTTAATTTTTAATGAATGTTTAGGTATTTTTCTTTCTTATCTTATTCATTGTTGTTTAATCTCTTTATAATATTGTTTTTAGCACCTCAAATTTTAATATTTTTTTTTACTTCTATTTATTAGACAAAAAAAATCTTCGGTTTAGTGCATTGACAAAAGTGTATTTTCACAATTTATTTTTATTTTCTACTTTTCCGTGTAATACAGTTTGTAATTCATTACTGCAAAAATTGTGGCTTCTTTAAATAAATATTTTTTCAGTTTCAGACGGCACCACTCACATTAAATCTGAATTTAACTAAAATCAACTGCTTAACTGAGTGCTAAACTCTGAAAATATTAAAATATTGTATTGTCATCACGAACACACAACTGTACAAAACTGAAGAACTCGAGCACATCGAGAAGTGAGAGAAAAATCGTTTACAAAATTCTATCTTTACAAACATGGAACTAGTCGAATTAAATAAAAACGTGCAATAATAAGGAACCTATTACAAAACTGAAGTCATTCATTCCATTTACTGCTTATTACAGCATATAATCGATAACTTTCAAAAATAATATTTAGCACGTTAAGCGCCATGTCAGTCATCGGTGACTGACACTATGCTTTCCATTGGGGCCGCGTCAGTCACCTGTGACTGACAATATACCTTTCGTTCAGTCCGGGTCAGTCGCTGTTGATTGGTGATATATAGTTTTAAAATATATATATTCTTCTATTAATAAATTTGAAATAATTTGGAGGTCATGAAAGAACGTACCTAAATATTTCTTACTACAAAAAAAATTAATCAGTGCCATTAAAACACGGTATAGACAAAATCGTCTTCTTTTGATTGTTCAATGTCGCCAGCATGTCAATGAAATCGGATATCGTGGGCTAAGCCGAAAGAACGCCGAACAAGCTTGGCGCTTAACATGTTAAGGAATTATTAGACGATAATCTTCGAAGAAATAGTATAATTTCTCATTTTTATCTACATTTAATTGACTTTACAACAATTTTATTCCAAAATCCAATTAATACACGTCCATTCAATAATAAGGTAAAAATATGAATTTAAAAAGCACAACTCCACATTCGTAACGTTTTACTAGCGAAGTCGAAGAAATGAATGATTCTTCTTTTTAATCCTATCGGCATGAAACTGAATTGCTTTCGTGTTGATATTCAGTATGCAAATCACGACGTCATTTTCACGGACAGTGATCCCCACAGCCATGCTGTCACGCGACCTCCAAATCTATGAAGTAACGGTGAAAACAGAAGGAACTTTTGAAACTTAATATGCAAGGTCGGCTTTCATTACGTCATTAATCGATTTTCTTACCTTTTTATTATTGGATTCGTAACGTGTTGGTTTCTGAATGCAGAGTAAACTGCCGTAAACCTTTTCAGGAAGTGAAAACATTATGAAGTCACATCTTGTATGTAAATAATAGATGTATCTGATTTCCACTGTCCCTTTTCTTAAAAAATCTGCAGTCACTTTCATACTTGTAAATAATATAATATTAATTAACAGTCATCTAATCTTATTTCCAGACACTTCACTCACCTAATTACTACTATTTTGAAAGTGATCTTGATGAACTTTCACATTTATTTCGTATAGTTTTAAGGTTAAATTTGTGATTATATTTTTCTAAATAAAGTTTTGAAAGTTAATATGTCTTTACTCTAAATCTGGTTATTTTATATATCGGATATAAATTGCCGATGCGTCGGAATGTTTTTTTTGATTCATTTAAAATTTTATGTGTAATTTTATTAACCCTCTGACTGCGTATCCCGCGATTCCCGCGGATTGGAAGCAAGTCTATTTTCTGCTGCATCCTGCGATTTTCACAGGCTAATGTGTTGACTTAGTACTTTTATAGCGTTGGATCATATTATACTAATAAAGCTTTGCATATAAATAACAACTCGCTTTGCTCAACGGTATTTGAACACATTTGCAAACGTTGTATCTAAATAGTGATTTTTAAAAATTACGCAATCAGAGGGTTAACCCCTTGATCTACGATTTTTTAACTCATAATTAGATGACTCATCCAATTTGGGTCCTTAATTGTTATTTCAATCCATATAAGAACACATAAGGCACCTAAGATCTAAATGATTTTTGTCTTTTAGATTAAATGTTATTTTTTTAAACTTAATTACGGATTTAAATATCAAAAACTCTTAATTCAATGCACGAGTCAGAAATCTCATTGTAGGCGAAGTGGTTCATAATTGTCTTGATTAAAAAGAAGAAAAAGAAACATCCAATTTTTTTTAACTATTTATTGAAACAAATATCTTTAGACTTCGTATAAGCAAAACCCATAGGCAAAGATTCGTGTTTTACAGCATTCCTGCAATTCCTCAACTTGCTTAATCGTCTTACTGATTAAATCTGTGAAAAAAATTCTTTCATAATTTAAATTTATGATAATATCATTTACTAAACTAATCTTTTACCCCAGCATGTTGGTAAAACAGTTGCACTTGAAACCAAGAGTTCAAATTTAAGACTATTATGAATGCGATATGAAGGCATAAAGAATTTCTGACAAAAACCAATAAATCGTTAGAGACAATAAAAATGAAGGTCACATTATTGCAAAATTTCGTGGTAATTCATGTACTATATATATTTGGTTTCTTCAAAGCTGAATATATATATGGAAAGGTTTCAAAACAAAATTTTATAGCCAGGACAACAAAAATGTGAACGTAAAGCTGAAAAATAAGTGTTAAAGTAGCAGTAATAAGTTTGAAGGTCACGAAATTCTGCCCTCTAAATTAATTTATAAATATCTCTTACGCAAGTTATAGATAGTTTGATAAATTTTATACAGATTTTTCCTAACAAGATAACTCTGTTTTCTTGTAACCCTGCATTAAACCCCTTAAGTCGGAATTAAGAAATAATGAAGTGAGACTTCTGTCCTTTGGTGTACTGTGCACTGCTGCAAAAGGTATCTCATATATAAAATTTCAAGCTTTTAGGTGAAAAATTAATAAAGTAAGTGCCGGTAATGTCCGGCATCTGGAAAATACCGGATATTTAAACTGAAAAAAGATAAACAATCACACAAATTTCACTGTAAAATGGTTGCCAAAGGATAATAAAATATTGTACAAGCATTTTAAATGGTAAAAAAGGATTAAATACAAGAAATTGCTCGAAAGACAGAATTTATCACAAAACTCCACTTTGCGAAGAATAAAGATTTTCTGGAGTTGTTCTGGAAAAATCTAAATAAATGAAATGATTCCATCCCCTAAACAAATTCTTGCAAAGATTATAATAAGAAGAAAGTCGAGAATCAAATAAAAAAGCGTATGTAATTTCATCAATTATTGATTAATAGGAGCAGTTTAAAGTTGGTGTCCGGTCTAGGGGAGGGGGGGCACTTTTCAACAATTTTTAGTATAACCTCATTTTTCCAGAAAGTTTATATTTTTTGTTTCAGGTTTTGACATCATTAGATACAACAAAATCTTAGGCTTCTACTCAGCTTTGTATCAGAATTCCTAGTCATAACTAAATGGTGAAATTATGCATTTCAACTGAATCCTAAATTTGTTGAAATGTACCCCACCCATGGGGCACTCTTCAACATGGCATGGGGCACCTTTCAACAAATGACTCATTTCACTCAAATAAACATAAATTTTATTGAAATATAACAAATGAACAGAAAAATACAGTGAACTAACAAAATTTATTTGGTTTTAGGTTAACTTAATTTTTCTTGTTTTCAATGTTTGTTTCAGTCATTTTGTGCTACTTTCAGTTTTGACTAAAATGCCCAATTATTTTGACAATTCATAAAATCCTTAACCCAGTGAATTCCAGTTATATTATTTTCATTCCAACTACTTGGAGTGCTTGAGGCCAGGCATTTTCAATAATCATATGCAAGCTGTAGTACTTGCTTGTAAGTCAAACCATTGTTCATATTTGAACTTTAAATAATAAAATCACAAAGCATGCTTTCTTGATCTGTGGTAAAAACTTGATCTGTGGCATGTATACTTGAAGTTGTACTTTGAGTTAAAGCAGTTGGATGAAGTATTCAATGTTATGCTATCATCAAGACCAACTGTTTTACTTTATGTTAAATCAATAAATTAAGGTAGAATAAGCATTATATTAGGTCTGCAGCTGTTTTATGAGACATGCCATCTTGAACTGCTTTCATAGCCTTTGAAATCGCCTTTTCTTCTGGCATATTATGCTTCTTTATGTAAGTTCAAACCATCTTGCCCAAGTCTGAAAGTTATTTAGTTAAATTAATTCTTCCTTAAAATGAGGGAAACGTTTTACCAGTGCCAGTTAAAGGTGCCCCACGTGCTGCCATTAAGTTTAAAGTGTTATAACTCTCTTTAGAAAAATAGTATTGTTAGGTGCAGAATATCTTAATTAACTTGGTGAACAAATCCAACTTATCTCAATGAATATAGAGTAAGAAAAATTCAGTGATGAACAGAAATTTCAGTTTTTACTTAGCAGGTCACAAAACAGATCTCATTCCATAACAAAGCACGTGGTTTGAGAAATGGAATGAATCCTGTTGCCAGGATATGTTCTCTTCTCAAACTTTATTTTCCACCTATCAGCCGATCAAATAGCCTTTCCATTGGAGAGAAATTCTTATTGTTGAAAGGTGCCCCATGTTGAAAGGTGCCCCCTCTCCCCTACTGGACACCAGGTTTGAAGGAATTTTTAATATGTATAGACATTAGTTAATTATATAACTTATTGTATGGCATTACGGAGCTTTAAATATGTAGAATATGTAGAGCTGATTTAAATAGCCGTAATAATATGTAGAAATTTATCTTATCCTTTTGAACTTAAATTACTTTGAAGAAATTCCGTTGATACTTTTTCCAGAATTTTTAATCTAAAAATATATTTCTTTTTAAAAATTTAAACTTTAAAAAAAATATATTGACATTTTTTAAAAATTATCTATATATCAAAAATTTATTCTCTGATATCTCGGTATTATGCAAAATCTCGTAAAATTTCTTTGAATATCTCAAAATACGGCTTCCATTTCAAGCTGTTTGTAATTATGAAAATGTGTTCAGCCATCCATCATACACAGTCGCTGACAGAAGTTTCAAGAAATCATCCATAATAGTAGCGCCAAATTTTACTGCTAGGTAGCACATAGAAACTCAACAAACGGTGACTAAAACATCGGTGACAGTGAAAGAAAAATTTTCCTTTTTTTTTTTTTTAACCTACCGTTCCGGTCAGTAACAGAAGTTCCCGAAAATAATCGGTTACAGACAGTGAAAGTGAAGGAAATATTTGATCTTGTAAATTCTCCGCCAAGTATGTCTTCTATCGCGTGCGGAATTGCCGAAAATACATGGAGTATGAGGTCGTTGCATTGTAACTACAGGTCCATAAAAATAAACGATGCAAATTTGAAAATTTATGGGCAATCCTGCGCCCTGCTATTCAAGTTGAATGCCACGTATCTCGACCGAAGTTACAATAGGGTCTTCTCTTTTTCTTCTTTCTTTCACTGCATTTTTTATTATTATTTTTATTTGTTTTTTCTCTGCCGATCTTTTTCTATTGATTTGTGTAGAAAACATCGTAACAGTTTTTAAAATGGTAACCTTGATTCTTCGATTCAGTGATGAAAATGATGACGAACCTTGCGCGTCATTGGTAGGGGCAAAGGCAAAAAAATTCTTTCCCTTGTTGAGAAGAAAGTATTATGAAATAATGCAAGCGTTTTTCAACTTTTTTAAAACAAATTATTTTATTTCAGTGCAAGAAAGCCATTAAGTTGGCGGACGACCATAAATTTAAAGGAGAGATCTATGAAAAATGCATAAAATTATATATAGCTTATTATCCATCCTCTAATTATGATATGAATTAGCTCAGAGAGTGTAAATTAATGGAATAGAAACTGCAGTCTGGGCGATTTTGTAAGTACTAATTCAGATAGAATGTAAAGAGTACTAGAAAATTATTCATTTTGGATTGGTTCGATTTTTATGCGCTGCGTGGAAAGATACATTATCACGTTAATAAACGTTCTACATGGTGTATTTAAATTTTAACCCTGTAATTATGATATGAATTAGCTCAGAGGGTGTAAATTAATGGAACAGAAACTGCAGTCTTAGCGATCTTGTAAGTGCTCTAGATCGTGAAGAAAACACTAGACAATAATTATCCGATTTGAATTGTTCTGATTTTTATTTGCTTCGTGAAACATTTAGTAAAATGTCATGCATAATATGTTTAAATTTTAAATAATAAGCCCAGTGTAATTTTTTTGAACTAGAAAATAGTTCCAGAGTTTCGTACTGCCTAAAAACATTGTATAAAAGGTCATCCCATATAAATGGTTACAGCAACTACTGTCGAGAGTTGTTTGGAAAACATCTTGTAACAGTAAACTTCAGAGGAAAGGTAACATTTTCCGTTAATATTACACATCATTATTTGGTAGTTATAACCGTTTAGAAGATATTTCATTATTAAGAAAATATGGTGGATTAAAAAAATATTCCAGAAACAGAATTACAGTGGGCTAAAATCGAAACTAATGAACTCAATATTCAAGAAAAAATGAAAATTCCTTCAGACACCTGGCACATTTCAAATAAGTTTAGTTATGGCATAAAGTCATGCATTATCTTTTGATTCGATAAGGTGTAGTCTCAAGAAAATTACCTCGAAACCAATTTCTCCTCTTGAGACCCCGCGTCCATTTTAATGGACATCTGTGTTTTATTTACAAAAAAAGTTTCTTTCCATTCAAAGCCCTTAAATCCCGCTGACCGATGCTTTGGATGGTCTCATGCTGTCATCTATTAATTATGTAAAATTAATTATAGTTGTTATCTATATTAACTAATTTATTTATTAATTTTACTAATATATAATTAATAAATTAATTATATATAGTGTTATATAATCATATCAAGAGTATTAATCTCGATTTTTGGTCGAAAATTATACCTTTGGGTCTCAAGAGGTTATGTAAGTATAAGAATCGGGCGGTTTCGAATGTCGAAAAAAAACTTATCAAATTTCTTGTCCTTGTGACAAAAATATTGTCTGATGTAATGCTAATAATGACGTCAACGTACCTCCGGTGTTATAGAAGAGCTATTGAAGTATTTTCAGTTCTTTCTATTTCAAATATTAAAATAAGAGGATTAAATCAAAAATACAGAAAAAATGTATGTATACGCAGTATAACACAGTTAAGTTCTAATCTTCATGATAGTTCGTTGATTACAATAATTGAAGTCGGGCCGAAAATTCAAGATGCGGTAGTGAAATGGAAGATGGCTTGGTAAAGAAGTTTTACCAAATAAATCCGTCAAAAATAGTTTTCTTTGTAAATTACAATTCGCAATTTGCATGCATAAATTTTATATAAGTTTTTGTTTAAATTTTGAAGATTGTATTACTGCAGACTTTTGAAGGCTTTTTTTTACAGTTTGAAATTTAATATTAACGATAATTAAAAACGATAATTATTTTTTGTTAAGTGCGAGAAAAAATAAGAAAACGGCCATCACCTCCATAAGCTCAAGATATTGGTGATTTTATTTATTTTTCAACTTAGGTAATAAAGCTATAGCTTGAATGATTTTTGTTTAAACTGTTTTAATAAAGATTTTCTCCATTACTGTATTATTAATTATGGCATGCTTAATTAACTCAATATCGTGACAAAATTTCTTAACGAATTTTACTTAATAACCATCAATAAGACATGGGCACGACTTTATATTGATTAAAAGATTTTAAATACTTTCAGTTTAATTCATAAATAAATGACTGATAAAATTCATTAATTAATAAATGATCAATTATTAATTAATAAACAAATTATTTTTAAATAAATAATTCATAATTACTTATTTGATCATTCATAAGTAAATAAATGAAACTGTTATAAATGAATATTTTTTTAAAAATTACAATAAAGACAAAAGCATTCGAAAATTTTTGTAAAAAATTTATATTTATTATCCTTTTGAAATACACAAGTTATTTGTGAAATAAAGGAAATGATAAAACATTTGCTGATAACAGTAAGCAATAAAACTCACCGCTAAAATTTTGTGGTATTTCTCGGTTTATCAGTTGCTCTCCTTTGCTGAAAACGAAACTCAAACCCACGCTGCGTACTACTCTATATTCTTAGAATTGTGGCAACCTTCATTTAGAGATTTACTGAAGTTACATGTAAAAGTCAGAAATGCTGTGGTGTCGTAAATAATCTGCAACCTCCCCCAACCACCACCAGCTTATTAGTTGCTAATTTCCATCATCAAGAGTGCGAAAGTTGCACTTTTGAAGTACAATAGTTTCAATGCTATTTAAAATTTTTAATTGTTTCCATAAGCAAGGGTAATATTATTCTGAGATTACTCAGAACTTTAAGTACATAAACTCAAAGATGTAATACGATACATTTATCACGGTTGCAAAACATTAAAGATTGTCTTGTAGCTTTGAAGAATGTTATAAAATGTCTACGGTTTGATTTATTTCATAGACATTTAAGAAGTATATCTCCTTTTTAGTATTGACAGTTTGTTAAAAAAAAGCATTCATTTTCCTGTAGGCTGAATAGAATAACAATGAGATGCTTCTCAAAACATGAAATTTTATTTAAGAATTGTTTTACTTAAGAAATTATACCTCAGGTTTTGAAGCTGCATTAAGAAATTATACCTCAGGTTTTGAAGCTGCATTTCTTTCAAAGCTAGATGGTGATTTTTCTGCGCATTAATTATGAATTTTGTTAAGCAGTGTGGTACTTTTCATTTATTTAACACTCTTACGTAAATGGGTACAAACTACTTAATAGTCTTGTTGGTCTCGAATTTAATTAAGCATTATTATAGAATAATAAATGACACAAAAATAGAAGCTTAAATAACCAATAAATAATCTCTAAAACAGTATAATAATTTTATGGAAGCATAGTTCGCAAAATTTGTTGCATTTGTCAAGAAAATTTAAACAGTTTCATGTAGCACATATAATCAGTTATAAGAGTGAATCCACGTGTTAAATGCGTATCACTTACGTGGATTATTTTAGATGAATCCTCATCTCGATGAGATTTTGTGTTATTTAGCTTTAATATATAATTAATATATTTTTACAGGGCTGCTCATGCACTATAGTCAATGATAACCCAAGTTGACAGTATGCAGTAAGCTACAAGCTACTACTTCACTGTCAAATGACGTCATATGAGTTTATACGCGTCTTTTGGCTAAAGAAAGGCGAGATTAAACAACTTCTGTTTTAAATACACAGGGTACCGAATATTGGCGTTAAAATATAAATCTTGTTTCTTACTTTTAAGCACATTAGGAGCATAGGAGGGGCCATTTAAATACGCGTGATGATGCTTTACCCGCGCTGTAAACTTGGATTGTCACTTACTATGGAATTGCTCAATTCAAGGGCGGCTGTATGGAAGGAGAACTATAACCAAGAGATTTTTAACCCTCATTATTTTTTAGAGAAACTGAGTTTGACTGAGAAATTTGGCTATTCTGGAAAATATATACAATTTTTTTAAATAAACAACTAGTTTTTATGAAACTGGAAAAGTAGAGCGGACCGTTCATTAGTGAAGCGTAAGTTATACAACTGATTAAATAACATAAAGTAAAATTGTTGGAGGAAAAGGTAGCCCTATCACTCTTAATAAAAGGATGTGCGTACTAAAATTGTTTAATGCATTCTCTGCTCGCAAAATTAATTAAAAATAACATTGATATAATTTTTCATTTATTCATTTAACACAAAATTTTTTTAACTTATGTTCATTTAATAACAAGTGAACGATATATTTTCTTGCATTTGAACGATAGGCAACTTCGTATTCGGAGTTATATTTCAATTCGACAAATTTTTGTTAATCCAACCAAAACTGTATAAAACTGTTATTTTCAAACTGTATAAATTTAAATTTAAATAATGAATGGAATTAAACTGATGTTTGAAACATCAATAATTATACTTAAATCATGATAAAAGCATAGTAAATATAAATGGATGAGATTTATATCTACCCGAGACAAGTTAATTCTTCTGTCTCTCTATAATTTAATCACACTAAACCAATTTAAATAAAATTAATATAATACAACCACTAAATTAGTTGGTCATCGGTATTTACTTTGCACTAAATTAATTAATTTATAATAAATTAGCAGGTGATAATCATTAATAAACAGTTTCTTAACCGCAAAGTAACCACGAAACGCAATTACTCTGAATCAATCAGGATACCCAGTCTGTCAATAAAATGGGATTCTGTCAACGGATATTAAATATTACTCGCTTTTTATCTGAGGTCTGTATGAGTACCTGACATATTTGACTAGGCAATGTCGTCACGACTTTTCAAGAATGCAGATAGAAGCCGGAAATAGAGACCGAGTAATTTATGGAAACTTTTACGCCATTAGAGAATTATCTTCAGTAACGTAAATACATAAATGCATTTATCGATATTTTCTTTGAATTTAATGTTCGCTTAAGGGTTACTTTTCTAAACTTTTGTATTCTGTTTATTTTAAAGTAAGAAATAATAGACCCTGTTGGATGCTTGTATTTTTTTTGCCAGTATTCAATTTATAGATTGAATTTACTTAATTTATGAGGTTTGGGAATTTTTTACATTTTGTCCAAATTTTTTATTGTTTTTTTAACGTAAGAACTCACGGCCTGGTTTGTAATTTTAATTCTTTTGTTCAATGATTCAGTTTTATATCATTTATGAGAGTTGAAAGCATTTGACCAGCTTTGAATATCAAAGATTGTTCTTCTAAATTAACTGTATTTCGCTCGGAATTATTTGCCTTGCATTTTGTTGTTAATTTCTTTCACTTTCTAGTTTCAGTAAACTTTGAGCAATGATATGTACCACATTATGTGTGTTTATGCGTATTCCGTTTGATCATTTATTTATTTATTTTTACAATTATGCCCATCTATCAGCCCTGTTTTGTGTTTCACTTTGATTTTTATCCTGGTTCTTTTATTTTTCTGATTTGAAACTCTGAAATTGACTATTGCATTGCAAATTCCAAACTTTTAAAATGCTTTTCAATATCCAGCGATTTTTGAGAAGGTATCTCACTCATTATTTTTTCGTAAAATATTTAGGCTTAGTTTTTATCTACTTTTTATATATTTCTACAATTATTAATTTCAAAGTGTGAAAATTAATAACTTATTAATGATTTCTTTTTTAAGAACTTATCGAAAGTGTTTTGTTGGGCACATGCGCTATAAATGCGTTTTGTTTGAAAACATAGATCTAAATTATATGACATTAAATGAACGAAAAAATTTAATAACGATACACTTAAAAAAATTTCCTTCTTAGGAAATGAATAAATGAAATAAAGAATAAAATACAGAAATTTAAGATCAATTTGAATTATGAGAAGAAATAAATTTTATTGCTGCCAAACCATATCATTATTGCTACTTCTTTTAAACTTCAGAACTCTGATCAAATATTAACATAAATGTTTATGTATGGATATCAGTACTTTGATAATTATTTTAAGAACATAAGCATTTGTTCTCGCCACTTATCATATTTATCTATGCAAACTTTATACTCTTATCTAATCTAATTTTTAAAGATAAAAGCATGTTGGGTATCGATTCACTAATAAAACCAAACGAAGAAGAGAAAATGAGAAAAAAAATATCAAACATTCATTTCTGAAATTCTTTCAAAAATTTATTACAGTGAAATCTGTTTAGTACGTCCATCGTTTTTGTTTAGCAAGTCGTTTTGCCATGGTCTCGATTCATTCCTATTCATTTCAGTGTGAAGAAAAATCTTTATAACGTCGCAGGTATTCGATACTACTTTCGCCTACTCTGAACTACTAACACATCCATCTTAGCTTTTTTTTAATTCAAATAAAAACGATTATATTCTTTTTATTTTCTACACAATAGAGCGAGCCAAGAGACAAATTCTTATATTTGCCATGAAAGGTGAAAATTATTAGAAATATTTGATAGCAAACATGTGAATTTAATTAATATATCTAAAATATATAATATAAATGAAAATTTTATTGTGGATACTTTGCCTCATAAAGATGAAGACAGTGAGAATGATGAAAAAATCATTCAAAAGTCTCTTCAAGATACATTAAAAATCATTGAAACATTAATGAATTTCTTAGCATCTAATCATGATAATATAGAAAAAAAATTAAGGGTATAAATTCAATTCACTGTGATTTAATTAGAACCTAAAATCAAATGGCACGGTAATCAAAGGTATTAGAGTTATTTTTCGAAACAAAATTAAAATTTGAGCATTTCCTTTCAAAATTCTCTAAAAAGAGGAAAAAAACAAGGAATATTGCAATAAAAGTAATCATTTTAATTTTCATCTGTTATAATAAATTTTTCTAAAATATCGCAATAAATCCTACAATGAGAATCGCATTTTTATTGTTTTATGTTCTCTGATAAAAATTCAAGATTGCTATACATATACAGTAAAACACCGTTTATACGTTTCTCATTTATACGACGTTTACATTTATACGTCGTTTCATCACGGTCCCGACTCACTCGTATTCATTGTAATGATAAAGTGCTTCGTTTATACGACACAAAGCTTCGGTTATAAGTCGTTTTCTCCCTTTCTAAAATGCGAAAAATTCCTCCTTTCTAGTATGTGAACTGTGATACTGATATCATGACTTCGAAATTATTCACAATTGATGAATTAATAGAAAACAAATCGCCTAGTCCTAATTTAAGAGATGAGGAAAAAGAATGTGAAGAAGTTATTTCACTTTCTTTTAAAGATGCAATGGACTCCATTGAAAACTTCGAATTTATTTCTTTTGTCAAAAGACCTGTAAAAAAACATTCAATGAACTTAATTCAATTCATAGTGCAATACTTAATACTCACAGACAAACAGCAAGTCAGACGACGATTAAAGATTTTTTACTTAAGCGCCTACCTTCATGCACATAAATCGCATAAGAAATGTAGAATTAGTACTCAAGATATATTATAAAGATATGAATTTTTTCACTTTTATGATAAATGTTTAATTTTAAAACTTAATTATTGTTTCCATAGTATGTAGTAATATCCTAGCACTTTCTTAAAAGACTAAAATTATTGATTTTAAATGAATTTGCAAAAGAAAGAAGTAGCATTAAATTTGTGATAATCAAAGTTGTTTAGTACAATTTCTATTATACGTCTTTTCATTTATACGTCGTTTTAGGTCAGTCCCTTGAAAAACGTATAAACTGTGCTTTATTTTATATGGTTACTCAAGAACGGTTATCGCAATAAAAATGCTGTAATCATCGCTTGGTTTTATTCATTTCACAATCCTTATTTTCCTGTATGTCGTTAATGAAAAAATACTTTCTAAATTTTATATTTTAAATATTTCGAAATTTGTGAATATTGTCTCGCATTATAAGCTTAGTAATATACCATAATGATTCTGAAATTTCATTAAAAATAGATCTATACCGTCATACTGTATGGCTAAAGTTAGTAGTTTATTATATTTTGAATCAAGTTTCGATATTAAGACGCTTTGGAATTGTCCCTTGAACGACGTACTGAAAAAAGTTTTACTGTAATTAAATCATAATCCTGACAACCTTAAATTACATTCTTAAATAGATGATTTTCTAACTTTTCATGTACAATACCCTGACTAATACACAAAGTTATAATTTTTTATAATGAAAATAATTTGATCATTAATGATCTCTATTTTAAAAAACAAAAACCACTTGGTCATACTTAAGTATATCAGATGACCTTTAGGTTTTTATATAAATCATAAAAAAATAATAAATCTCCAAAACATATCTGCTCATCTTATTAGGAGGTAATATAAATTAATACATTAAGGGTTCAAGATGGAAAGGAGTGGATACGTTACTATTAAAAAACAAAAGTATTCTTTCAGAATTGTCTAATAAAATCTGCTCAAAGCTTATGTTAAAAAATTAGAACCACAGAAAAAAAATACTCAAGTGCAAAAGGGTTATTTGCATCAAAACAAGACTTCAATACTTCTTCAAAAGGTTTTCAAGTATTAGAAAAAAGATAAACTTCCATTGAAATTAAACGATAGTAGAAGTTTCATGAACTTCTGTAGAGGAAAGATAAGAAGAAATTATTAATCTTGTCGAAACAAGGAAAGTAAAAAGACTCTCTTTTATTTAATTAATATGGGACCCGAGCAAAGCAAGAGAGCGTTGGCGACTGTCTGGGGTCATTTCTGTAAGAATGACCTGAGGACAAGAAAATCCAACAGCGCATGTAGTCGTATTTATAGCTATTATTTACCATTTAAGTATATAGGACACAGCAGTGATACTAATAGCAAGAAATTACATTAAAAATCTGTTGGACACAACGTTTTTTTCCTTTGTTGCTGCTTTTGTTTCCTAATTATTTCCCCAAAGGTTCCGATAACCCTTAGGTCGCGTTGACTTGCTGCATCGAAATGAGTTTCGGAAATATCGGACATTCCCAGGGCTGTAAGATCTGTTATGGGAACGCCACCCGGGGCCCTAATTTTCAGTTTACTCACACATTTTGATTTGTGCCCTGGAAGTCTTTCCTTCCTGTCCTGTAAACAAGCGAGTAGAATTTCCGCTGAGGCGCCAGATCACAAAGAGGGCAAAATGATCTACGACTTGCATTGAATGCGATGTCCGGTTTAAAATACCACACAACGCCGAAGTTTAAAAACCTCTAATTATTAGGTCGTTAGCTGGAGTAAATGGTCTGGAAGATAGACGATCGGATGTCAGAGTTTTTTCAAGACAAATATTGTCTGCACCTGCTGACACATACGTCTCTAGGTACTTACTTTCCTTACTCTTGTAGAACAAAGAATTGCGTCGGTTCGACTTAAGTGTGGTAGGTACTGATGTATTGTCTTATAGCTTGCCACTTCCGGTTAAATACAGAGGAAGAATCATTAAATCTTGAGATGGCCTCTTTGATCTATTTCGGTGACTTCTTTCCCCTCCTTTTTTTTCGGGACCTCTTTCGTGTTGGCACACCCATATTTTTTAGTGTATCCTCTATTTTTTTTCTTCTTTCTTTATTACTTTAAACTTCATAAATAAGGGCTGGAACTAAAGTGTCATTTGAAAATTATGTTCTACATAGTTATCGAAGATGATAAATTTGGCTTCAAAAAGATGACAATTGTTATTTGTTTTATCAGATCATTGCTTCTTGAAATGTGGGTTCTGACCTTACTAGGATCACGCACGTGAATTTTGAGTCGTGAAAACATTGACAGAAGGTGCTTCTATTCACATTCTTTTATATAAGTAAGTATAAATTCTTAATAATATCAACTTCAGCCGAAATATTTCATTTAAAGTTTCTAAATAAACATATTCTACTGAAATTCATTTCGTTTGTCATTAATTAATGCTTCATATGCCTATTTTTCTTTTCTTTTTTTTTTCTTGAATGAGCACTTGGTGCAGCGAAAAAAATTTTGTTGTAGAAGTGGGGAAAATTTCTGTTTTGCTGTCGTAAAGAGTCGTGAGTGCAAGACGAGAGTGAAACCCTTTACAAAACTAGCATCCTATTTAACCTTCCAGCAGGCGCGCTTATGCAAGAGATACTTACATCGTGCATCGTTATATATTCTTATGTCGTGTTTTACAAAAGTAATGCAATTTTTATTTATGTAATCCGTATTTATTAGCTTTATACTAAACAAAGATTATATAAATAAAAATTTCACTTAAATTTATAAAAGTACGATATAATTACGATATAAATATATAATACGATGGACAACGTACTAAGTATCTCCTACATGCGCGCCTGCGTTAAAAAAGTGCTTAATAACTCGTAGCTTTGAACCACGGTTAAAAAATTAGAACGAAGCATAATCTGCCACCCATGCTCTTACTCAACCATATGTTTGGCGCAGTAGAGCCAAAAAAAGCCAAAAATCCAACAACCAACCAACTATACTTTCACTCCATGGCCCAAACGGAAGAGAATTTGATTCAGAATCTAATTTAATATGTGCTGGACCACATTGATGACTATTTAGAAAGAGCCAAACAAGTTCTTAGATTCATTAGTTCTACATATTCTTTGACTAGTTCACAACGGGTTGCGCTACACTGTAATACATTAATAAATTGTAATCTTATAAATCCTAACAAAATTTTCAGAAATAAATAAAATTTTTATCTTGCACCATTCAAACTACAACTGATAAAACTTTTAAAATTTATTTGTAAATGTTATAAAAGATTCGAAATAAATGTGGCATAATATAATGTGTGACTTCTTTTCAACAAGGAAGAAGCTCAAATTAAACACTGTAACTGTAAAATCCAATTTCGGTAGAAAGAGACAATACATATAAAAAAAGAGTTTGTAGTAAAACCCACTATTCATACAAAAAGTTATATGAACGAAGTGCCATGGATGTGCTAACTTAGGCTCTGGATTAAATTCGTGTTCTTTGAAGAGTCCAAAACCCTAAGTTTTGTTAATCCTTTATATCCTGAAAAAATTTACTGAAATAATGCTTATCCTGAAAATAATGCTTCATTTCGCAGGTTTAGTGGAATAACAGGGATTCATGTTTTGCCGATGTCTTTTCATGTATTTTTGAATTAGTACTCTATTATTTGAGCCACAATCTTAAAAGCAGAGCGTTTTTACTTTGCATAAAAATTATGTCAGTGGTAAAGCGTAAAAACTATTATATAAATGTATCCAATATTCCGACTCATTAATTGAATAAATATTTACCTTTCAAGCAAAATTTTCATTTGAGGTATGGATACGTTATAAATTATTTACAACAAAAAATTGTTGGTTCTATTCGATGCGTATGAAGCGAACTTTTGAAGGGCCGATTTCATCTTCTGAGATTTTTTTTCTTTTATACCTGATATTTGCTCATAAAACATAAATAATATTTCAGGAACGAAGAACAATAATTGAATCAGCAGTTTGAAGAAGGGAAAGAATCCCAATGTTTTTTGTGGAAAATAAAAGAAAATGCTCTTTTTCTTATTTATTGTTTTTTATGTGGAATTCTTTACATCAGTGGTTTAGTTAGACGTTTTCGTTCCTTTCTTACAACTGACAATGAGCGTCTAAATGACAATGCACGTTTGGTGGGGGGGGGGGAATCGATTTTTTTTTTTTTAATTTTTTTTTTTAACACTTGTTTAAGTTCTGCTGGTTCAAGTGATGTTGCAACATATTTATTTTTGAATAAAATTACCTTGTTATTAAAATTTGATTTTAATGTATTCGGTTTGAAAATATTATGAACCTGAACAAAGTTTTGTAAATTGCATTTTCTTAATATATTTTTTAACATAGTGAACCAATTAGTGAAGCAAACAAAAAGAGAAAAATTACATAACAATGACAATTTCATAGTTTTTTTCTGGAATTTCTACGTAACTGGGTCGAGCCGCAGTGGCCTAGTGATACTCTCAGTGTCAGGATCGAAGGCTCGCGAATTTAAAATTTGATTACTCTGAAGATCACAGTATATAAAGGACTCCTGCACATTAAATCTACCGTCATGGGTCAAACGTCCTCACGTTGGTATGGCCTGTAAGTTTCGAGAGTGAAGTACCGGTTTTACGCTCAAAATGACGAGATCCTTCCCAAAAGAATCTGCGTATAGCTTCAAAATGTGATATTAACCCATTCTCTGTCAGCAACATTTAGAGCACAGCCAGATTCTATGACAGTGGCGAATCCAAGGGGGGTGGGTGCTATGTGGCTGCAGCCTACCCCAGAGCTAAACCATAATTCTAGATTTTTAAAATCACTACAGATGTTTGTTCTTAATCACTCTTTTTTTTACTTAAAAAAAGCATAATAACATAGATTCCTGGCTTGACAGGCTAGAAAATGTCCCCAATGTGGCAGTCATTCCACTCGTACTTCTAGCGTTGACGCGGTCGAAAACATTTTATATCTAGTTATTTCATTGTGTTTTTTATTAAATTATCGAAAGTATTATAGTGTTCTTTATTATTCTTATTATCAGGTGAGTAAAGTCTGTAAAGCCAAAGTGTTTTTGTTTACATAAACCACGAGGTTTGACATTTGTCACGACGATACAAACTTTTTATGACCTCAAGCCCCCCCCCACACACACACAGAACCAAATCCTGGATTCCCCACTGCTCTACGAATATACTACGAGATATCTCGTAGTTGGCAGGGAATGGGTTAATCTAGAAACGCACACCAAACATAACTGCATAAACATCTTCGTACTAGAAATGCATACGTAAATCCAAATTTTACGAAATGATTTATGTGTGAATCATTCTTTTACTAATTTTTATATATTTATATTGTAGCGCTTGGTCCTATTCAATTTCACAATCTCTATCTCTCCAATGGCTGATATGATAGCCACTTATAATTTGATTTGATAACTTAACGATGTCCTTCCAAAGTTACACACTACTAGAGGCTACACTTCGGGTTACTGGGTACGGCAGCCACCTGTGAAAAAGTGCCCATTAAGCTGGCTATCACTGTCCTTAACAATATGAGAGAGGAAATGCCTTCCTAGAGAACTTCGGAGAAATATCCCATATTCGTGACTCAACCGGGGGAAAACCTGCGCACTGAATCATTGATGTAAATTACCCGGGCGTCTGAGACTTTTTCATCCCTCTGAGACGAATTATGTAGTAGTTTAGGTAAATATATATTAATATGATAAATTTAATGAATGTTCATGAGAAATTACAATGGTTGATATTCCGGAAAAAGTCTAAGATCCTAATTTGTAGAAAAAAATGAAGAGAAATGTGGATGTTTTTTTTTATCTCTCCTAATATTTTTATTTTAGATTTTAATTTTTTTAATCCTTAACATTAGTACTTTCTCCATTACTTGGAATACTCGTAAGACAAATTGTAAATTTCGTTTTTGTTGATACTTTCCGGAGAAAAAGTTGATAATATATTTCCTCGAAATCTCTCAAACACAAACGAATTTACATATTTTGGCAGTAAGAGAGTATGGTTATAAAAGCTGAAAAGTACATTATACAATATTATTTTAATAAAAAGTTTTACGCATGTAACTGCAACCAGCAGAGGAAATCTCAGAACTTTTTAAAAGTATACGGTGATAACATAGGGACCATTAAGAGTCCAGCTTGATAATTTGGAATTTAATTTAACATGCTCTTTCCCTCTCACCAGTTTGTTTGTTTTGTGAAATTAGCCTCCCATTCTGAAGCTCCACTAGCGATATTTTGGAAAAGATAGTGTAATTTTCAGCCTGATTAGACGCCGAGAACGATCCCCTGAGAAGGCATGGCCTTCTCCAAGCTTTCGCACCACATCAAAGTGAGGACGTGCGAACTCCTATCGGTCGATTTAACGTGCACCAGGCACACATATACAGGATATTTCTTTAAAGGGTGATAAACTTTAAGGATAGTGAGGCATACGATAAGCATCCACAATCACATGAGAGCATTGGTGCGCAAACACCTTCTGGAGGCAGCAGATGGCATTTAAAGTAATAATTTTAAATAAAAATTTGTGCATTTTTTCGAATATCTCCTGAAAGGCTGGATGAATTTTCCTAGAACTTCGACCATATAAATAATAGGTTTTAACTCCCAATTTACATTGAAAATTCGGTCACGAGGGCATTAGGGGACCGACCAGAAATTGATGAAGTCTAAAAGGGATTTTGGCTCACCTAAGCTTCAGGGAAAGCTGATAATGGTTTGCAAAGTTCTTCAATCTTTTGTGTGATGCACGCAACATGTACATGCATTTTCATAAAAGGTAACACGAATATTCGGGTAGATATAAAAATTTTCTTCAATAGAATCGGGACTGCGGTGGCGAAGTCTCGGCTTCATGATCGAAGAATCACTGATTCAAGACCAGATTCCATCAAAATTCTGTCATGTATGTAGGCTTGGTGCACGCACAATCTGCCATCGAGGATCAGATATCCTCGGAGTGGCGCGGTTATTGGGAGAGTGAATGCCGATTCAGGTGCCTTCCACGGTTCTGACCATGGTTCAGAAGTGCGAATTCCGTCTCCAGGTCGATGTATACAAGTTACCCAACAAAAGGCTGTTTACGTCTAAAAATATATCAATTTCATTTATTTTCTTTATTTATTGTAACGCATTGTTAAACTAAACTCCAAAATTGCAATATTACTTCTTACTTAAGAACGAATGGCAAGAATGCAGAAAGGAACAAAAAATTAAAAGACCTTTAAGAAAACACTTCGGCTATTAAAACATCTTTGTCTTGCCAACTCTTCAATATATTTTGCCGATTTTATGGCAGCCGCAATATTTGGAACATTCTTTTTCGTCAACATCGGGGTTAGGACCGTACTGTCAGTGTCTTCCCATAATTCAGATTTCCAAGTATCATTTGGTGAGAAGAAAGAGTAAAAAATGTCATGCAAGAAAATATTTGAAGTAAATAAGGTAAAATCCAAGTACAATACATACATAGTCCTGATTTAAATAGGTAAGGTATTTAATAAATTTATTTATGATAAACAAATTTTCAAAGAGAGCTTCTGCTGTTATGCGGAGAAGAGAAATCCGAGGCGGACATTCAATGTTTTCTGTCCCAACATAAAGTTTATAAAAATCTTAGGTATGTCAATCACAAGAGTAGTCTGTTGCATATGGGATCATTGATTTTTAACCCCTTCTTGGTAAAGGGAAAAGTTGCATCGTTTAAAGTGAATGCGTCGCTACTTCCACGCCCTGTTATATTCCGCGATTATTTTTTTGTATTTCTGAATATTGCTAAGAAATGATGCAAATAGTCTTACTTTCTTCCTGTTTTTTTTGGTGAGATCTCCCACCTTGAATGTAAAACATAATCATTTTGTCGGGGATTCTAAAAAAATTCGACATTGAAGGGGTTAAAGCTTCTCTAATATTAAAAATTTGCATTCTTTTAAATTAAATTGTTAAACCACTCTCTTTTCAAGCTTCATGCAGCTTCAAAACGAGGCGTTAACTAATTAAACTAAATGAAAGTAATTAAGTGTAATCTTGTGTGGAACGTGTGATCCTCCAATTTCGAAGCCCTTTTTCTCTCATAATGATGAGAAAGTTGGCTAAGTGTGCATTTCTAGCTATAATGTCCTGCTAGGAGAGCACAAAATCCTGTATTTAAGGCAAAAATGAATTGAGTTTTACCAGTTGTATAAAAATACTGTTAGTGCCAATCTTCCCGTGCTTTCCCTCTGTCACAGGATTCCAGTCCTAGGCCAGAAAATGATTTGAAGTTCGCTAAACTTCAGTAACATACAGAAATATTTCAATTTTTTAAACGCTGCGTCTTTAACCCTATATGTCCCGAATTAATTTACCAACATTTTAATTTTATTTTTGTATGACTGGACAAGTTTTATTACATAATAATCCCTGGGAAAGAGGAAAAAACTTTTTAATTAATTGTAATAATTTAATTAATAATTTTAAAAAATTTAACTACTGCCTGTTGTTGGAACTGCATTCTTCATGTTTATTCGACTATCGTCAGGAAAAAAGATCATAAAAGGGTGATTAAAGCGATAGTTTTAAGTACTGTCGGGATATAAAGGGTTAAATTATGTATTATTAGAGCATATTGTAAAAGGAATCTAGCATTCTCTTTTATTTCTCCTGCTCTTTCCAACTTTTCTTTTGTGGCATTACTGTTTTTTTTACTGAAAACTATTACTTTTTTTCAGTAATCACGGACACTTACTTATCCGGTTACTTAGCCAGTATATCCTTTAAGTTCCGAGACAGTTTATATGTGGATTTATGTATATTTTGAGGCTTTGTAATTAAATCCATATTAAATTAATTATCAACTCTAATAATTCTGATTTTAATACTGTAATTAAGAGGAATCGTAAGAACGTTATACATTTGTAGTAATAAATTATTTAATTACTTGTTCGCTACCTAATCATACGCCAACGGAGGAAATCGAGTGCAACTGATTTGATGGCCAAATTTAGTGAAGTTCCGGTGCCAGAATTTTTCAAATAGTTTTAGCTAGGTTAAAAAAACAGTTTAAAAACTAATAATATCATTAATTAGGTAATTATATTTTTAAATTATGCTTGTATAGTTGAAACAAAAATTGCATTAAACAACTAAATTGCAATTTTTTAATTTTTGCAAATTTTATAAACCTATTTACGCATGTTTATGTCGACTAAAAAACATGTCAGCTAAACATCCTGTCTGCTAAATGTTCCGTCGGCTAACAGCTGTCGACAAACTGTCTTGTCGGTTAAGTGCTTATCGATTAAGTGTCACGTTCCCTTTTATTAGGGATCAATCCAAAAACATTTCTTGCTTTAAAAAGCTGAATTTTCAAAAATTTCTCATAAAATGTTTTGAGAGGTTTTTAACCATTTATCATTTTTACGGATATTTAGGTTTTCTTTTTAAAAAAGCTTCAAAGGAATATGGTAGCATCATAGAACTTACTTCCAGCAACAAATGCGACTCATACAAATAGCAATACTTTTATTTTCAAACTTTTATCTTCTCTTAAATTCAATAAAGTTTTACGCCAGCAGCCTCGATCCTTTCCCCGTATCTCGTATTTATATATATTTTTTTTCCATTTTTAAATATAAGGATGGAAATATCAAAAAATCTAAGGAACAATATTAATATACAATTTAACATATTACTTTGCGTTAATCGTTAAACTTTGTAACAAAAATTATCATAAGTATAAGTAGCTACAGTTATAACGTTGTTAAATATGTGAATAGATAAAAGCATGAAAGTGAAAATATTGCTGTTTGTGTAAGTCCTAATTGTTGCTGAAATAACTTCTACGAAGCAACATTATTTCTTTGATGCTTACCAGGCTTGGATTGTTGATGATGGCTCTAAAAATGCTGAACCATGATCAAAGGAGAGAATGATACATGTCGTAGCGCCTTTTTCTTCAAACCTTCGCATCATCTCAAACTATTAATACCGAAAAAGGATTCAATAATTTCAAGCAAATAACTAGTGTTTAACCCTTTAACTGCGGGTACTTTCTTATATACGTGGTTTATGAACCACACCCGCAGTTAAAGGGTTAAAAATAGAAAAATTTTGCTAAAGATCAAAATTGTTTTAATTTGACTGATTTTTAATAATTTAGTTTTATAACGTTAACCTTACATTGCACAGCGACTCATGTTTCCACCACTCCCATATTTACCGTTTTTCAATCAATTTTGAGTAATTTAATAATTAATAACATTATTTATTTACTGCATTTTTGATTTAAAGAATAAAAATGTTTAGTAAATAATTTTAATTAAAAGTAAATGTTTTTAACTAAATTTTAATTAAGAGTAAATGTTTTTAACTAAATAATTTTAATTAAAAGTAAATGTTTTTAACTAAATAATTTTAATTAAAATTAAGTTCAAAATAAATTTACAATTATTACTATATACCTTGCACCCAATTATATAAATTACACAACTTATATTGAAAAATAAAATTCGGGTAGTGTAGGGTTAAAAATAACCAAAAATTCATGCAAATGTATGCAGTTAATTTAGTGCTGTTTAATTTATTATCGTTCATTCGATTTAAAGTTTAAAGAAAATAAAAAGTTTAGGCTTCCTTAAATTGATTATGAGTATATTGATTATGCTTAATGTATTATTATGCATATTTTTTGCATCTTAGATAAAATCATCGGTAGTTCGGAATTCAATAAAGATGCTTAAATGGACATTTTTCTTCTCTCTGCAGTAATTCATCTGAAACTTCCCAATTTCCAGGAACTTTGTTGTGAGGTTGTTAGAAAATTAGATTCAAATTGCTAAGAAAACGTGCAAGGGAAATAACAGACCGCTAAAATAGGGTAGCTGTGACACTGTAATATGCTGAGTTTTGAGTCAATATGGGTAATACCAAGAAAGAAGGCTCCAGAAAACCAAGGGCGACAAGTTTCCGAGACACCAAGTTCCCTTGGTTTGAAAAAAATGATTTATTTACAAAAAGTGTCAATGCGTACTTCGGATGTTGCGGTTAATTTAAATACAGTTTACACGAAAATGAAGGTGCGACCACCATTCATAAAATGGCGCCATAGATATGATTTCGTCAAGGCATGACATACAATTACCAGTGGTTGAATGTGCTGTTTACAGGGCAGGAAAAACAGTGACATCTTGATATGGTATTTATCAGATGTGCATACTTCTGATTTGGTGTTAGAAAATGGAGCAAACACATTTCATCCTACATATGGATATTTGACTCTTCCAGTTGTGTATTCCATGATTTACGTGGGTTGGGAATTTGTCTATTTTCTTCTGTATGCCACGTTTTTTGTGGGCTAGTAAGTTCAGCTTATTCTATTATGGTGTTGCGTATAAATAACATTCATCTTCGTTGCTAAAGATTTTGTACCTACTTGAGAGTGCAATATCTAATTTGCGAGTGAAAATATTCCCAAGGTTGGAAGATTAAGAGATAATTTGGGAGGATGAGGAATTTGGAGCATTACCAGGCAATTTCAATGTTCTCACACAGATAAAAAAGTTCCATGAGACGTATAAAATCCTTAGAAAAAACATCATACTTCGTAGCGAAATTTTAGGACAAATTGATTAAACGTTTCAGAAGTGTTTCTGTTCTTGCTTACGGTGTTACGGAACATCGAAAACACGTTCTCTGTGAATGCTCATTGGCGTGCTCGTGTTTAAACATAACGATTAATGTAGTAGAGATTTTAATGTTACAAAATCATCCAAATTAAAGATTGCACATTTCAATCATAATAACGAATTACATATTGAGTTAAAATGATATAATTAAGATTTTGTAGCAATGTTACTCTCACTCACGTAAATCACTCTTCTCATACTTAATGATGAATAAAGCAGCTCTTGACTCTTGAACACAGCTTGGTCACTTGGGATACAGCCTTATCAAGATTTCAGGTTACTTTTGCTGCAAGTATATATTCAAGCCCTGTATTGAAGTTTTTTCTGCATAGATAATCTCGAAACTTTTTGATACCCCAACGTAATTGTACAATACTACCCGATATGATCACAAATACAAGACAATAACAACTCATAATGCTAACACAGCGATGTCAGAAACTGCCCTGCCATGATTGCTTGTCGCGATCGCTGCAAGCACAACCCTGTATTTCAATTTGTTGGCACTTTTTTACGCGCCAAACATATTCTTATTTTCGATATGAAAATATATTTCGTTTATGATACAGTTCATGCACATTATTACAGTATTCATCACAGGGGTTCCGGATCCTGATTCTCATGGTATTTTTTTTTCAGAACTTATGAATGTGGCAAAGTTTCGCTGCTCCATTTGAAGTCTTTCATACAATCATTGTAACTTAGACATTATTATCACACGTCCTGATTAAAAGGTAAATCAATCAGTTAATGCAAAATTTGTGTTGTTGAAATATTTCTTCAAGCATTTATACGCTCATCTTACAATCATATTCAAAAAATACAAATCAATATTCAAAAAACAAATTATAAATACGAGTATTCAGCAAAGAAAAAATACAGAAAAGAGTTTTTAAATCATTTTTTGAGTTGGAGAAACGATGATTTGTTCTTCTACTTGAAAGCAATAAACATAAGAAAATGCTCTTTGTTTGAATTCGTGCGACATCTTGCAAGACTACGGAAAGAAACAAATAAATCATTTTTTTAAAGTGGTCTAGATGGAATCCATCTAAATGAAATCATGCATAAAAAAAGTTCCGTTTTTTCAAATGATGTAAAAAGAATTTTTTATCTACTGACTATAGGTGTTAAAAGAAAATCTCAATCTTTTTGTAAGTGCAGAAGTGTTATTTAAAACGTAGTACAGTAGAACTTAACTAATTCGAAGCTGAAGGGACCACAGAAAAAATTTGATTTATCCAAAAATTCGAATTAAGAAATACTGTGTCTGAAAAAAGAGATGCCCGAGAGAAGGGCACATTTTAAGCTGAAAATGGAAGAAATTAATAAATAATAATACATAAACAGTAAGTAATTCTAATAAATAAAATAATTTTTAGAATTTAAAAATTAATAATATTAAAAATAATAATTTCAATAAATAAAAAAATTTTAATAAGCAAAAAATTTAGCATTTTTAATTCGAAATGAATGTAATGAAACTTCAAAATAAGCAGTACAGTTTAGTTATATTAACCTGCCGTTTTGAAGCAACACGGGGGCTATTTTGGGACGGACCTCGTAATTTTGAACCTCGGTCAGATCACGAGGATGACACCTGAGCTGGCACCCCCTCTCCAAACTTCCACACCAGCGGGAGGACGTTTGGCCCCTATGTATGATTTAACGTGCAACAGGCCCAATACACGACGGATCTTCGGTGGGATCGGATATCCAGCCTCGAACCCTCCGGCCCAAAGCCGAGACCTTACCACTAGGCCACTGCGGCCTTAAATAAGCAGTAAAATTCACGATTAACGGGTTCAAAGTTTTTTACAGCTTTATTAATTGATTACATTGCACAGAAGTACCTCGAGTGAATTAAAGTTATTAAAAAATTACTCACTTACGATCACTGAGAACACGAGAAACGGACGTATTTAACTAACAAAAACAATTCAGAAATTTTTAAAAAAATTTATTATTTTTAGTTTTGACTTTGAATTAACGAAAACTGATATGTATGTTAATAGAAGAGTCCAGGGACCAGAGAAAAAATTCGAATGGAAAATGCTCAAATTAGTCAAGTACAACTGTATTATAGCTGTATCTTAGTTTTAATTATAAACTTTTATTTACGGTATTTTAAGTTATATTTGTGTTATTGTACTATTTTACGTCAATTTTCAAATCGAATGAAATATTAAATCTTTCTGATCTATCACCAATTCTATTCATAGGTAAAAGAGCCCCGAACATATCCAAAAAACGTTTCTATATTGATTAAATTTTTTTCAGAGTTATTGGCTATCAAATGAAAAATGTTGAGAATAAGATGAGCTCGTAGAATGGTTGAAACTTTTTAAAACAATACATAATTCTCCAAAAGACCGTCAAAACCTTTTTCAAGATTCATTAAATTATTTTTGTTTTATCGTTAATTTTTATTTGATTGATCACGTTGATGTAAGGAAATTGATTTTTAACCAATACATGTGTTTATATGTGCTCTTAAAAATATTTTTAATGAAAATTAGAAACCATCATTGAAGTAAAACATTTCTTGTATCATTATAATGTTTAATGAATTTTTATAATTCAAATCATCAGAAATGTCCTCTTTCTTCCCATTTTCCGAAGAAGTCTATTTTTTAAAATTAATTTTAAAAAGAGCGTTTTTATTTATGTATCACGTTTTTTGGGAAAAGAGTATTCCCCTAAATGCTAAATTTGAAATAAATTTGTTCTGTTTTAAAAAGATACAGGACAATTATTACGTGGTGAAAAATGTTTAACATTGCGAATTCTTTAAAATGGACGTATCTCAAGGCTTCTTAAACTGTGGGTTCCGACACCACGTAGGTTCGCCCAAATGAATTTTGGAATAGCGAAAACATTAGCAATGAGTGTTTCGGTCAGTTTCTTCAATGTAATTAACTCAATAACGTCACAATTAATTAAAAGCATAGATTTCAATAAATTTCTAATAAGTTATGTTTAAAACACCAAGATTACTGCAAAGTAAAATTAAAATCGGAGAAAATTATTTTATTTATTTTTTAGGAAGAAATATTAAGATAATCGGTAGAAAATCATTTTTAAAAACTTTTTTTGCATAAATATTAAAGATTTTTAAAATACAATAAAATATCCAAAAATAAAAATCACTTTCTAATTCCTTGCATTACCTCAAAAATTAAACAAAGGAAAAATTTTAAAAAATTCAGAATGACGACATTTTGATTTCAAAACCTGGCTAACTGGTGGTATATGACTGATGAAAATTGTTTAGGAATTTGGTAATACCTATTGATTACTAAAATCAAAATCAAATAAAAAAAGAGGCCATTGATATGCTTTCGGTTTAGCCACGGAAGTAAAATGTAACTGTCCTGTAAATAGGACGCTGGGCGTTAACGGGTTAAAGCAAAATAATTCTGAAAGCAATCTTGATATGAGACAACTCGGTAAAATTTATAAATAAAATTGTTTCTATAAGTTTTTATGGTTTATCGTTAATTAATACTTCATTTTTCTAATATTTTCAGTCTTAGATAGGGTCGAAGCAGGGAAAAAATTAATAAATCCAGTCTCATCTCTGTAAAATGCCATCTTTTTCTATCACAGACATACCCTCTCTCCCCACCCGCCCTAATATATGAGATCCAAAAGTGAAAACCAGATCCATTTTGAATTTGTCAGATTCCAAATTCAGTAATAAAAATTTTGTGAAATGATACCAAGTTGCCAACGCGTATTTTAACAAAACTAATTTTTAAATATGGTGATATTTCATATTTTATTTATAGACATATGATATATATCTCAGTTAAGACTGCTTGATGGTTAAAAATAAACTTTGTATATCTAAGGTTTATTTTCAGCAAAATGTACTGTACTTGAAACATTAAATTTCTGAATTGCACTCAAATTATTATGTACCCAATTACTCTCTGGGCTTCAAAGAATTAAACATGTTTATTTATTCTTCAAGAATACTGAATTCTTTCTAATGAAATAAAGACCAAAGTTTTGGAAAACTCTTGAATTTTTTACAATAATGGTGTTGTTTAAATTTGGGAATTCGATTTTCAAACTGAAATTCTAGAAACGAAATAGAAAACAAAGCAATTTAGTATCTTTTTAAAGTCCTCTCTCTCTCTCTCTCTCTCTCTCTCTCTCTCTCTTTGAGATAAAGAAAATATATTTACTAATTCTTAACAGCTAATGGCCTCTTTAATTGTTATTGAGGAAGCGGAAGAAAGAGTGATGCATCGGTCTTTGTACTTTCAATTTCCATAATGATTTTCCTCACTTTTTCCGAGTCGTAAACAAGCACATTTCTCAAACAGCAGTTGTTGTGCTTCTCTCTTCCTACATCTCTTCGAGGATCAAGTATCATTAATGTATTTTTTTTTTCATATTACATTTTAGGCAATTTATATCGATAAAGACAATTGTTTTCTGTCAAAAAAGGAAAAGAAGGAGGCTTTCAGAAACATAAAAGTTGCATTAGAACAAAATCATAAAGAGGAGCCAGAAAACGATGTGCAAAATTGAATCTCGAATATTAAAAGGTTGAGAGCCATAGCTTTTATTTCATTGAGCTTATCATTTTATTGGGGAAATGTTATATTTTTTGTGATTTTGTCAGACAAATGTTATATTTTTTGTAATTTTGTCAGGCAAATGTTGTAATATTATATTTTCGATGAATGACTATTTTGTGGCATCTTTTGTGGCACATGTGATGCTATGCCGGCTAGACAGAAAAATAGGCCGCGTGAAATAAAAGCAGCAAATATCAATTTTTTAATGTTCGGCACCGAACTTTCCATACGAGTTTTAACCCCCCCCCTCCCTTCTAATGAATTTTGAACTTTTAAATAACTAATACCAAAAGGCCTTTTGTTTTGTTTATATGTATTCATCTATTTTTAAGAGTTAAACTTTATTTTTATATTTACAGAATATATCTTCACTTATATTGAAAACAGTTCATTTATTTTTCTATATTTTTTTCCTATGCCATCATTTCTTCCTTTGTTATTTATTGTGCGCTTATAGGGGTTGGATGTCCTGCGGGTAAAATAGCTGAATTAAAGCAATACGTTTTAACCCTTTAAAATTAAATCTAATTAATGCAAGCAAATATTTTTCAACTTAAAATTCTTTTTTTCGTAACAAAAAGAGTAAATGACTACCTCTTCTTTCCATCATATTTCTATTTAATTATACGTATTGGATCATTTCCAGATACAAAAGAATATTGTGTACATTGTTTTCTTACACATTTCTATACAGAATGAAATATTGACTCACAATTAACAATCGCTGGTATCCACAACCACAAAATACGTGCAATATTTAATAACCCGTCAATTGTAACGCTTTGCTACATATGCAAATTAGACTTTTCCTAGACTATTCTGTAATGGTTATCTCAGAGATCTGAAATAATGTGGCAATATATTTGTGGCCTTTTTGGTTGAGTAATTATAAGACAACGCACTTAACATTCAATGTTATATGCGTCGTATGAAATGTCAGAAGAAAGTGAAATTTTGATCCATTATTACACTTAGCAGTTCATAATAGAAGAGTCAAATGCTATAAATTAGAATTCTATAAGATTAAGAAGATGTTGAACAGACTGAGTTTGATGATAAATATGTTATTAAATGATAAAATATTTATTATGAATGTAAGAGAGTGGTTAGAATTAAAGCATCCCTACTCACAGAGAGGAAGAGAAAAAATAAGTGGTTTTAAGGGGGAGTCAAAATCTCAATGGTATGGATCTCGGAACATGGGAAATAGAATGACGAAAAAAATAGAAGAAAAGAAATAAGCGATAAAATAACCATTTTTTTACCTTGTAACTCTTTACCTTACTCACCCTTACATGTTTAATTAAACAAACGATTGAACTGCGTTTATACTAAGGACTGTACTCGCCCATCTTCGATTTGTTTATTTTATGGAGTGTCTTTACATCATTCTCTGCCCTGTGTTCTGAAATGCATTCCACCGAGACTGGCGTTTTTATGACCACTAATATTTTCTCTACAGTGGCTCTGCATAGGGATATATTGATTCTAGCTATCTAGTATCTTAATCAAAAAATAGCCAAAATCTGGAATACTCGAAATGCAATAAAAAGCACATAACTATTTTTAATTCGTTAAATAAATGTAATATTTTTAACCGAATTTCAAAAATAATATAAAATTAAACGTAATATTTTTATGAATTTAAAAAGGCTGCTGGACTATTCTAATTTATTTAGAGCTGAATATTAATATTGACATAAATATCTGTAAAATATTTCTTCAGTCACATCCAAACAATGAAACATGGAAAGAAAATAATAAGCTAGGGCATCTTACATTAATACGTGAATTCAAGCGTCTCAGTTTTGAAAATGTCATTATGTGTTGAAAACTGCCTGCCACGATTTTGGCACAATTAACTGTTTCATATAATAAAAGAATTTGCATTGGAGTCAACATACAAATCAAGATGCTAACTAAAATGTTGTGTATTTTTTTTTAAACACACAAGTTTTTAGTTTCTTTTTTTAGAGTAGAAAACATTATGCATTGACAACTGAAATCAAAATTATTTTAAAAATAGGTCTCCAATTTTTCGAATACAAAAGTAAAATAGACCGTGTGTTAATACTGCAAGTAACTACTTTTCACAGTTGAATAGTTTTTTTCCAGCCTATTTTTAATGTGATGTATAATGATTCTACATGTTTAGCTTTTCGTGATTAATTGCTAACTAAAAAAGATTTTGAAATTTTCACCTCTTAATTTTTAAAGAATTTACCTTATTTGTACAATGTGTTTGAAAACTGCATATTCAAGAACAAAAATTTTCAAAGATTTTAAACATGATTTTTTATTTTGTGTGATATCAAAGAAATTAACATAATTGCATCGGCTTTGAATTATGTTATTTCAATGCCGATTTCAAGTAGCGAAAGGAGTGAAATTACATAATTTCGAATTCATTAATATATTTTAAAAGGCGAAAGTAGTTTTGGAAATAATTCGATATCTTTGAATAATCAAATACTTCATCTTGTCAAGCAAATTCCAAGATCTAAATACACGAATATTCCCTTTGAATAGATAAATGCATTTTAAAGGAATTTATAAGCCTATTCTGTTATGTTTGATTTTAGAAATCTAAAACTATCTTACCAACCCGAGATGCTATGAAAAGCCAAGCGAATTTACTAAATTTGGCGTGTTTTTAAATGTTTTCCAAAAAATCAACCAATTTAACCTCATTATCATGACATTCACTTTATTTCTATCTAAATGCAATAAATGGTTTTTAATTTTCATTTATACGACTGCCTATCCAACTCCTTTTCAAAATCTCTTTCTCAATGTTTTTTTTATTCCTCTTGCCATAGAATTTGATAAATCAGAGATTTAACTTACTTAGTCCCTTGTTGTTTAATTTTATCAAATGTAATTTATTTATTATTATTTTCTGCTTTTCAATTAATTTTTAATGCCAATTAATCTTGATAATTTATTAATAAAAATATTTACTTACTACATTTTTTTAAAATAAGGAATGAAATTTTCTAGTAAATAAACTTTAATTAAACAATGAAAATTTTTAATTAAAATTAAGCTCAAAATTATTTTCTAAATGTTTCCTGCAATTCTTATACTCACTTGCATAGGTTTACATTTTTGCTGAAAAATAAAAAAAATAAAAAATCATGCAGAGAATGGTTAAAGAGAACTTTTTCAACTTAAAACGTCTGGTAGGTTTTTCTTTCTTTTTTTTAATTTAAACTTTAGAAAATTTTGATTTAATGATTTCTGAATCTAGGAAAATTGTATTTAAATATTTTATTTTTTTTGCAAGAGAACTAAGAATATTCAAGTTTCATTATTCGTGTGAAATTTTTTTTACTTGACAGAATGGTTGTTACATTTTTTAAAAACGGCTTAAGCATGTTTTTATCACCTGCCCCTACTTAAATTCAGAAGAATGATATTAGCACAGTTAGTCTTTCTGTTTCAAAAAATTATTGATTATGTTTTTTAATATCGCTGTCTTAGTGAATGTATAATAATTGAAGCCTAGATTTCTTCTTTGTGGCAGTCTTGGATTCTGGACAAGAGGAACGAGGATTCTCAACTCGGTTCCACTTAAGATTCGGCGTATACGCGGGCCTGGTACATATTAAGTCGGTCATTCGCAAGCACTCCACGCCGCGAAAATCCGACTGCTCCTTGCAAAATCGACCGCAAATGTGGAAAACAGGCAGTTTTGGCGTGACGTGGAGATCAATG
>BGPR01000129.1:1101966-1207428 GCA_013235015.1 Araneus ventricosus
TATAATTCGAATACTTTACACTATAATTCGAATACTTTGCACTATAAATTTTATACTTTACACTTGATTCATGGAACTATATTTCGAATACTTTATACTATAAATCGAATACCTTGCACTATAAATTTGATACTTTGCCCTATAAATTTTTCACTTTGTACACGGAACTATAAATTGAATACTTTGCACTCAAACTCAATTTTTAAGACATAGTATCAAAAATTTTAAATTGGGCAGATTGCTAACTCAAAAAAAGGAAATAAAAAATAAAGATATTATAAAAAAGGTTGTTACAAAAAATGAAAAAAGGTTTAAAATGTATAAAGCATGAGTAAAAGTTACTTTTAGCACGAAGTAAACAAACATAATTGAGAATAAATATATTATAAAAAATAATACAATACTAAACAATACTAATTGGATTAAAAGAGCATTTTTGGCTCTAATGGGCCAACCTCTCTTACGTTTCTGCCCAAGAGGTAAACATTTAGCTCGTTTGGCACTTTCTCTTGCCCTATAAATATTAACATGCCTAATCTATGTTTAATTTTTTTTTGTTTGTTTGTAAAAACAGGACACGAGAATGTGGAAACAGAGGCAGATACTGTCACTTTCCATACATAGTTATTGTATTCAGTTTTATATTCATCAAAAAAGGTCCATATGAGATATGCCCTTTCATATGAATTTCTTCACTTCTGCATTTATATTCTGTTTCACCTGTAAAGATAGTAAATAAAATGCAGATTGGTTTCCGTTTCTTTTTTCTAAAATTTCGACTTCAAATTTTGCCCACTGATTTGGTTTTGTCCAAATCTTTGTGGGGACATGCAAACCATTTTAGATGCGGTTTCATTTAAAATGGTTTGTAATTCGGGTTAATTGGATCACGTTCATTTGACAATTTTTTCACAATCGCATTTTCACACATTTCAAAGAACTGACTAACAGGGAGACGCTCACGAAATGTATGTTCCTTTTTTTTATCAGCGCATTGGTTGCCTCTAATCCATTATTGGTGATAGGAAAATAATTCCGAGCACCTATATATCAGTAACAATTTCTGGTAAGCTATTCGATTTAAAGTATTCTGTGAATGTTGTGATATTCACATAAATCTTTTTCCTCCTATTTCTTTAAAAATAATACACTAGCTATGTTAAAGGCATCGTCATCAGAGCATAAATGAAGACATTCAATATCATTTCTTATTTCATCTTTGTCTTTAATGCCACGCAGTTTGCCATCAATCTTTTTTACTACATAGAAATAGCACGTCAATCGTCGCGAGAGAAGTCCAAAACAGCTCTGAAGCCATTAGTTATTACACTGATGGCATAAGCCAATAAAATTTTCGGATTCCACTCAGTTTCATTTATTTACAGCATGAGTCTTTCACACGATCAAATGGTTCCTCCATTTGTGTGGTGCGGAAGTTTGGAGAGGGGGGTGCAAGCTCAGGTATCGTTCTCGTCATTTATTTCCTTGTCACTCTCGGAATGATACTCCAGTAAATCGCTATATTTTATATGACTTCTAAAGCAAAAATACTCGAAAAAGTTTTATTTTATTAAGATTTACATTTTTTTTTATAATTTAAATAAACTCACTCGGAAAGTCACAAAATATATCAGATGAACACATGAATAGGGTAAAAATAGTAAAGTTCAGTTTGATTATATTAACATCCGTGTTGAAGCATCACGAGGGCTATTTTGGGACGGACCTCGTCATTTTGAACCGTGGTCAGATGACGAGGACGACATCTGAGCTGGTAACCCCCTCTCCAAGCTTCCGCACCACACCAGCGGGAGAACGTTTGTCTCCCTAAGTATGATTTAACGTGCAACAGGGCCAATATACGACGGATTTTCAGTGGAATCGGGTTTCGAACCTGGAGCCCTCCGGCTCTGCGGCCGACACCTTATCACTATTCCACCGCGGCCTCAGTTCAGTTTGAAAAGATACAAAAAAAGAGGTATAGAAGCAGTGATGTAGTCGCAAAATAAGCAGTGCCAGGGCTCTCTAACCTGGGTGACAAAAATCGCTCTGTTTTAAGGACATTTTCACAATTTTCTCCTGAAAAAAAGCAGTGCCAGAACGGCGTTCCAGCTCCACTACACCCATGTAGAGAAGAAATGATGCACGCTGCACACGCACAAGTCGCGGCAATGTACGGCGCACAGCCATATTATAAATTATCCAGTGTTGTTAATTTAGCGGATAAAATTATCGGCTTTAGCTTATTTTAGGACTTTTCCCTTCTGAAGTAGTAAATCCCCATAAACAAGGATGATTCCCCCCATTGGCAACACTCCAACTAATGCAATGTTGCACGACTGCAAAAACTACGTTTCTTTAGTTTATTCAACGTGGAAACATCCGTTTTATAGTGGAAAGTTATTAATGCAAGTGATAATATTTTTTCTTCAGTGCATCATATTTGTTCAAAGTTCAAATATTTTTTTCATGCTGAATAAATTTAATTCTAGCGGAATAATTTTTTTTCGGGTGCAGTATATTTGTTATGAGTGCAAAATATTTTTATCAAAGTGAATTTGATCCAAATTAAAGTGCAAATAATTCCCACCCCTTTTCTAGTCATTCCACTTGTACTTGTAGCGTTGACGCGGTCGAAAACATTTTTTGGCTAGTTATTTCGTTGTATTTTTTATTAAATTTATCGAAAGTATTGTAGTGTTCTTTATAATTTTTATTGTCAGGTGTGTCACGTCTGTTAAGTTAAAGTGTTTTGGTTTACATAAGCCATGAGGTTGGACATTCGTCACGACGATACAAAATTTTTATGACCTTACCCCCTCCCCCGAACCGAATTCTGGATTCGCCACTGTATATATACATGTAGTTTGGAATAAAGGGATGAAATCCCCCTCTCATTTGTAGCTTCTGTCTTAAAATCTAAGAGTTAGCAATGTAACGTGTTTGACAGCCAAAGACTCTGGGGAGGAAGGTCCAGAGCCAAGAAATACTCTTTATTTTATAGCACGTGCGTGCAAGAGTTTTATTGGATAGTGATCTTGATTAAATAAGAGAAAATTATGAAATATATAATAAAAGTTCAGGTACAGAAGATTACAGTTCTACACAGTGCTCTGTCACATAACCAAAACAGGCCCACTTCTACGAGTGGCCTAAAAGAATGAAGTCGGTCGTCCGTCGACCGGACTTGAGATCTCAGCGACCCAAGTCTATCTTTTCACCACAAGAAAATCGAGCCCTTGCTCGTCTCTGTCCTCTTCCGAAAAAATCTTCGCGCGTTCTCCATCCTCGCTCTTCCTTTTAACTCCCCTTGTCCTCCTACTGGGAGTGCGGTCAACAGGCCTCTCCACGAATCCCCGTCAATTCTGTAGGTGGAGTCCACCTCAGCGAGCCATTATTGGCTCCTTACCTTTTTGGGCATTTCCTTCTGTCGCAAGCGGTTTCTCAGGCTGGACATAAATTGCCCTATCCATCACTTCCACTAACGAGTAGTACACAGGTGACAGCCTGGACTCCCGGCTCTCTTTGTTGGCGTTTTAACGAGGACTTCCCGCTGAGGCACCTGCTCTGTCCAGTGACCCATGACGTGGGGAAAAAAAGTTACTGGTCGCTAATGATCTTGGGGGATCTTACAGCAGCATCAAATTAGGCAATATTTTAACAAGGAAGATCTACAGCGCATCTCGTCTCTTTCGTTCATCAAGTTGCTAAAGCTGAAGTCTGGTTGTTCACAGACCTTACCATGGTATGCAGTGCGCTCGAAGTCAGGGGAAATTACATCATTTCATCAAGGCTCATTTTTTTGCAGGTTACTTTGAATGAGTATACTTATTACTGTTTTAACATCTCCAGACCGTTCAGAAGTTGCAAATGCCTTGTCAGACCGTTTAGACGTTGAAGAAAGGCATGATGTCTCCACGATGTTGTTCGATATTCTGAATGCCGCACAATATTGTGAAGATACCGTAGCATTATAGTAGAGCATCTTGTGCTAATAGGGTTATTACTTATATAGCCTTACCATATCTTTTAGATGTTCCAAAAGGTTTGACAGACCGTTTAGATGTTGAAAAATTCATTATTTTTCACTTCATTTTCATTCATGGGTTTATCAAAGCTAAATTTTATATATTTTAGTTATATATCCTCCAAGGAATTTATATATTTTTACGAAACATAATGCTATTGTTTAAATAACTGCAGACAGATTCAAAGAATTAGCAATTAGCAATTCTGTTGTAGTTTATAAATTTGCACTAAAATTAAAATTATTTTTAACTGTTTTCAATGAATTTTAATTTAAAAAATAATGTCTTGTTATTTGTTATTGATGAAAGAAAAAAGAATTATATTAAAAAAATATTAAAATGTCCAAATCCTAATAAAAATAATCTTGTTTTGTTATGTAAAATCTAATTAAAATATATTTAATAAATTATTCACTTTTCCACTTATTAGAAAAAGAAGAGACAAAAGAAATATAGAGAGGAAACAAATAATCACGATGATAACTACTGTGATATCAGTAACGAGGATAGTAACGAAAGCGATGTAGATGCTAAATGATTAAGGTATGGTAATATAATCTGTTATAGCAATAGAAAAAAAAATAATTTGTATTAAAAACTCTTGTTTTTCATTTCCTGCAAATGTTATTTATGTTTTCTTTAATCAGCTAACAAATAACTATATATAAAATTATTATTTACTTATTAAAATCATTAGAAGCAATTAAAAATAAATTTAATTTCAGTACAAATTAACATGCGTTGCCAGAATTGCTAACTTCTAATTGTTTGTAATTATTTAAACCGCTGTATCACAGTTTGTAAAAAAATATGAATTCCTTGGAGATATGTGATTAAAATAGATAAAAATTGGCTCTGATAAGCCTATGAATGAAAATGAGGTTATGACAAGATTTAAATCCCGAGCAAGTCGAAACCACACGGGAAGCAGATGAGCTGCCATGAAGCAACCCATCTAGCAAGAAGGCCCCATTAGAAACCAAAGTTCACCAAAAGGACAAAAACTGAGGAACAACAGCAGCTGGCGCTTTCACACCAAGACCCTCAGAATGCCAAACAGAAAAAAGTCAAAAACAGTAAAACTAAAGATCTACTCAGACCCACCCAACGGCCAAAGGATCATCAAGCAAACCGGCTTCCTCAAAAACAAAATTTAGACAAAACAAGCTAAAAGATTAACTTATGAAATGTAAAAAAAGAAAATGTACAAGAAAATAACAAAAACGAAAAATAAAGCGAAGTGAATATAAAAATTAAATAAAGTAAGAAGAAATTAAATAATAAATTATTAAGTAATAAAGTAAGAAGTAAATGTCGATGAAAATGTTTCTTAGGTATCATCAAGTTCCTTCATCAAGATTTGCTCCACAATCTGAACGACAGTGTTCCTGACAAGTTGCAATTTCAGTAAAGTTTTCAGTTCCATATTCTTCCAGCCAGGAGCCCACAATTAACGTTGACTTTTCGAAAACTCACACTCTTTGAGGGTACGTAGAATCGTACCTACTGCTTTCCCACTGAAACACTTATCGTGTTTGTCAAAAAATCTTGCCTGCTGAGCTTTGAAACCATCATGGCCAGTGAAGATTTGGTTCAGGTAAAAATTTCCCTGGAGTCTTTTTGTGCTGGGATCTTCAAAGAAATATTTTTCCCATCTTCTTTTAGTCAAATCTCTCCATCTATTCTGTCAGGAATTTATCATTTGTATCTTGCTTTCTCTTTTAAGTTTAATGCACTATTTGTCGAAATTTATGTCAATAAACTTGTTTAGTGAACCAACGGTCTCTGATTTTCCCTCCACAAGAAGTCTAGCTCTTCAACCCCTCGGCGTAAGACCGGATGGGGGTGCTGGACTCCTGTGATTGGTCCCAAAGAGTTTGTTTTTTATTTTTGTTGATCTCTTGTGCAGGCTTCTGCCTCGCCGATTTCTTGTGTATGTGAGATTTTGTTATAACGCTGAGTTTTACGGTCGTCTCTAGAGAGAGCGTCCGTTATGAGTTTAATAAATTTTCAGTTCACTAAAATTTGAGTCATGTTTGCTATCGACGCAACAAAACTCTTTTTGAGTAGAAAGCTTTGCAAGGCTGTCTGCCTTCCAGCAAAACCCATATGCGCTTTTATCCAATAAAGCTCAATTTCATATGGATAGCTTGAAATGAATTGTTCTATATCGTTAATATATTTTTTCAGAAACGGAGTTGAGGGACATAAAAACTGATCTTGAATCTCATACGATTATGACATCTTTTATCTTGTTTTCTATTATGTATTCTACGGTCTTCCTGATTGCAACTGTCTTCGCCATGAAAACAGGACAACAGTTGCCTAAACGAAATACTTTATGATCAATTTCTTGCCTATTTCAGTAAAGGGCAAAAGCACAGCTAACTCTGTCATTTTGTTTTGATCCATCTGTATAAATTATATTAATGAAACTTTCCTTTTCAAAAAAGTTCCATTCGATTGATAATATGTTCGAACCAATTCTCTTGATCAAATTTTTGTATTCCATTATAGTACTGTTTTCTTTTATTACTTTTGTTATTTTTACTTCATCTTTAATCTTTATGCCAACAGGAACTGTATAGGTTTATTTCTGACTGTGCTATATGATTTCGTTATTGGCAATAAAGTCAGTCTTTGAAATTGAAATAATTTGTTATTGATCTTAGTTAGTCTCTATACCGTATTTCTGTACCATAAAACAGGATTTTCTCAACGATAGTTAAATAGATCTCTTCAAAAAATCTGTGGCTAAAGCCCCAAGTCGCTCTTGAAATCTTACGGACTTTCTCAGGAATTTTGCAGATTTTCTGTTGAATTTCCTTTAGGTGAGGAAGGAAAGATATATTAGGGTCGAAAGTGATGCCTAAATATTTTAAATGCTTTGAGTAAGCAATCTTATGGCTGATAAACAAAAGACATGGAAAATGTGTAATGTCTTTTCAAATCTCGAACACGGTAAATTTGGATTTGTTCTGACGAAATTTCAAGTTGTATTTTGAAGTTCGACTCTCTAAGGTACGTAGTAAATTTTTGTTAATGTTTGCTGAAGTGATATGATGCTGAGGCTTTCATCAAAATCACAATATAGTCTGCCTAGGCTTGAACCAGTATATTCACGATTCACGAGATATTAAATTGTCTCTTTTCAGATGAAAAGAGACGATTTAATATCTCGTTGGCTACTAACAACCAAGGTGCAGGTCCCACACAAGAACCATGAGGGGCACCAATATTGTATTCCCATTGACTTCCATTGAATAGTTTAATATAGTTGAAAGGAAACTATGAATTAATAAAGCTATTCTTTTGGGAGTCTTGTATTTCATTGACTGGGACCATTTGATAGAGTTGAAGGCGTTTTCAGGGTCCAAGGAAACCATACAGATAATTTTGTTTGCTGATTTGACATCACTAATGAACTTCATAACTTTTTCAAGGGAACCAAAGGTATCATGAATCTTTTGGAAACCATTCTGATTTTCATTTATCAATGAGAATCTTCTAGGAAACTTATAAGTCTAGTAGTCATGAGTTTATCTAAGATCTTATACCCCATGTAGAAAGTAGATAAATTGGTCTATAGCTCTTAAAATTCTATGGATCTTTTCCTTCCTTGGGAATTAGGACAATTTCGCAAATTTTCCGAGGCCCAGGAAAGTAACCCTTCTGGAGAAAAAAATTCATAATAATGAGAGAAACCTGTCTTTATTTGCTAAAAAGATTTCTTACACAATCTCTAATGGTCACCCGTCTGGACCTGGGGCGCCATTTTCAAAATCAGATTTAAAGATTGCTTCTATTTCAATTGTGGTAAAATCAGGAAGAAAAGTGTCAGTGATGTCTATGCTAGTAATTTCAAAAGAATCTTGAATTTAAGGGAAGTGTTGTTTTATAATAGTGTCTCTGCTTTCATTTCCCTTCCTTATTTGATAAATTTTAATGTCCATTCTTTTATCTTTAATAACATTTTTAACCAGTCCTACTTTATACTTTTGGATGATCATCTCTAAAAAAAATGTTAAGTTTGCTCTTTAGCTCGAATAATCTGGCTTTTATATTTAGCAAGTTCATTCTTAAAAATGACTTTTCTTTCGGATCTTTCTTCTTCATCCTGCGTACAACTTTGGTAACTTCGTCTTAATGCCCTAACCTTGCTTCTCATAATTTCCAGCCTACCATTCTACCATATAGCATCCTATCTATCTTTAATTTTTTTTTCTTTTTGCAGTTTTATATACATATGATTTTCAGGCCTTCATTAAAATCTTTAAGGTTATTTTCAAGATTGAATATATCAATATGAAGATGAAGACTTCTAAATGTCTCAAACAATAAATGTAGGTCACCTCTGAAATCCAAAATTTTGAGGTCCAACAGCTTCTAACGTCTTCTATTGTAGGTTTTTGTACAATCTTTCTGAAAAATATAAGTAATTAATTTTTGATCGCTAACTGATATCTCTGAATGGACCTTCCAATTTGTGATTTGATCATCAGGTACATTTTTTGATAGAGTAAGATCAATCCGGCTCTGACTCTTTTCACAATCATATGTTGGCTGGTCGCAGTATGTCCAAAACTTGCTCTTGTGCCAAGAAACACGAAACAACCAACCAACCAACCAACCATATGTTGGCGGAGAATCCATGTTAATCAGATCGTATCTGTAAATTATTTCCAGTATTGTTTTGCCACGATAATTAAATTGAAAATTAAATCAAAAAATTATCAAATTAAATCATTGAAAATGAGATTAAAAATAACGAATTGGCACTCGTCTGGCAAGCCTTTTGATAAGTCTAAATGAGCTGAATAAGAATACTATGAATACAGTAATAAGAATACTATGCCGAAGCAACATGCAAAAAATGAACTTCGAAGAATGAAAATGAGATTAAAAATATCGAATTGGAACTTGTCTGGCAAGCCTTTTGCAACGTCTAAATGATCTTACAATGTTATATTAGTAATAAGAATACTCTCCCGAAGAACCCTGCATAAAATGAGCTTTGCTAAAATTATGAATGAAAATGAAGTTAAAGATAGCGAAATGGAACTCGTCTGGGATGCCTTTTTTTTTTTGACTTCCACATGGTCTGGTAAGCCTTTTTCAAAGTCTAAACGGCCTGCCAATTTTATTTTTTAAAAAACTAGAATACTCTTCCAAAGTATTCTGCAAAAAAATGAGATTTTATAAAATAATGTAATTTTCCCAGATTTTTGCTGACTTTGAGCTCTCTGCACACCGAACGACAAAGTCCGTGAATAGCCAGACAGTCGCATTTATCACTTGATGAACGAAAGGGATGAGATGCACTATCGATCTTCTTCTTCACCAAACACCAAAATATTTTTTATGTCGCTAACTTCCTCGATTTTCTCTATTTTCATCAACTATACTCAGAGTGTTGTAAAAATTAATAAACTGACTTTCTTATCTTTTTTATCCTACTTGTCTTAAGTATCATAAGATATTGAACCACATTATACAACACTGCATGGTATAATTTGATATCTTAGAATACCGTGAATATTGTACAATTTTGCAGAATATTTTTATACTACTACAGTATCCTAAATTACTACTCCCTCTTAGATCTTTGAAAATCTGATCATCACATGAATAAGGGGTTCTGACATATTACAGTATCTTTGATATTTCATGATATTGTCGAACGAAAGAACTTTAGGGATTTTTTGTTAACAGTTACATATTTTTTTATCGTTTGTCTGTCTTTTTCCTTTCGTCTGTCAGTTTATTTCTCATCTGTATCACCATATGCGAGTCGTGAGGTGGAAACGGGGATGTGACGTGGGTAGTAGTAGTAAAATATTAATCTCTAAGCTTATGAATCCATGCAAAAATTTAAAGGTTACAGTTCCAAAGATTTTAGGTTCAAATTACGGCTACAATATTTTTGTGACCACCAAATTACAAATTACTACTCTTTTAATTTCTTATTATTTTTTCGTTCCCATTCAAAATTTAAAAAACAGGGCATAATACAGTGCAGTGGATAGAACCATTACCCTTTCACATAATACACTGAATCCAAATCTTAAAATTGAGTTTATAAAATACCTATTTGCTTAGACTTTTGCCATCAATAACTAAATATCAAATTCAAAATATTGTAAAAAGAAGCGTTGTTTTATCTTTTTATCTTATCTTATTTTTTTTTTATTTATTTATTTTTCAGTTGCTAGATGAGGCCGATATTTTAAAATTGTGGTTCTCGAAACTGGAAAACACTTTTCTTTCGGCTGGCTATTCTCGACTTTTAACTTTCGTCCTATATACCAAAGAATCATGTGTAATTGTGAAAGATCATTTTGTTTCTGTAAGTGAGAGAAATTATGCTTTTATTTTCGGCTAATTAGTCGTACCATTTTTACGACATTCATTATTTAATTTAAAAAACGGAGAAAGTGAATGATTGTATTTAATTAGTTATAATATTCAAGCGCCGGACATTTGATATAAAATTGTATTTTAGTATTCATATCAACAATAAAAAAGAGGACATTAGAATTTTCATGTTTTTACTTTATATAATACAAAAAATGTATGCAAAAAATGCTCTTTTCCGGTTTAAATTTCAGTCCGAGAATATCTCATGCACAGATACTTTAAAATCATAAAACAAATTTTGGCATGATCTACAAGGAATAAAGAGGAAGTTCTTATAGAGATATATTTGACTTCAACTTCTATTCTAAAAAATTCACGTTTGTCTATATAGAACACACCAAGTTCACTTAATGACTTGCAGTTTTTGAAATACAGTGGAGTCTCCCTATAACGAAATCGCTTGGTTCCAGTTGAAATATTCGCTATAGAGAGAATTTCGTTATACGGAGATTAGAGATTTTTGCAGTTATTTAAGTAAATGTTACAAACGTTTTATTAAGCGATAAGTTCAAAAGTATTTAATTATGACTTTCAATTAAAAATGAAGTAATATATATTATAAATTTGTTAAAATTAGACTAATTTTTATTGTATAAATAAAATGCTCAAAAGTGAAGACAATTCACCAATTTAGAGCATAATATGTACTAGTATGTATTTACGTTTATTTTACTTGAAAAATTCCGTTATTTTACATTGCTTTGCATTTCGTGATGTTAAACTTTCATAAAATTTTTCACATTTTATGAGTGAGCTAAAAATAGAGTCGGGCACATTTTCTTCCATTTGGAAACCTCTTTTAATGGTTTCGAATGATTGTAGCATCTCAGTCCAGTGTGGTTTGAGCTGTATCACGTCTTCATTTTCGGAATAACTGTCATTTTCCTGGCCTTTATTGTTGTCCATTAAACTTTTCAAAATCTCTTCATCTGTAGTATATGAAGCGGTTAACAGTTCTGCGCCCACTTCTAAAATGTCGGAGAGAGTTTCATCATCTGTTATTCTTCCATTCCCTTTTACTGTTTTCCATTTTTCTTTCAAGTCGGTCAAGATCGCATCTTCATCGTCGGAATCACTGTCATCTGTCTGATTACTGAAGCCTCCTCTTTTAAAGCAATTACGGATTGTTTTAGCAGTTGCATCAAATTTCCATACTTTATAAAGTTCTGCAATTGCTTTTCGAAGATCGACGTTTTCTTGAACTGTTTCATTTTTTTCAATTGCACTGATCATTTCTTTCAAGATTCTTTTCCTACAGTGCATTTTTAAATTTTTAATTATTCCGAGATCCAGGGGCTGCAAATTTTTGTGCAGTTAGGAGGAAAGAAAATGATACTAACATTTTTTAGCTTTTCTCCACAATCTTTTGAATGAATTGGATAATTGTCGATTAATTAAGCAATTTTACGCTGTTATTGTCCCACTTGCTTGTCCAATGCTTTCGACCATCTGTCAAAAATTTCAGACGTCATCCACGATTTTTTTGTTGAATTCGTATTTAACTTCTAAAGATTTTATTCCTTTAAGCACCTTGGAGATTTACTTTTTCCAAAAACAAGCATCTTTAACTTTTCCTCGCCAGCCATGTTGGCACATAACAAAATTGGGAATCTCTGTTTGCTTTTCTTTCCTCCGAAACATTTGTCTCCTTTAAAAGCTAGCGTTTTTGTAGGGAGACGTTATCGCTGGAATGAACAATGCGAGTGGTTGCACTTGTGAGCGATTTGGTTGCACAGAAATTAGCAACTTTCTTCAAAAATGACAAAAATCGAAAAGATAAACGTCTGAAAAAATTCGTTATAGGGAGACAACCACTTCGTTATATGGAGAATATTTTGAATGATTTTTAACATTCCGATTAAAAATTTCGTTATAGGGAGAAATTCGCTGTAGAGAGACTTCGTTGTAGGGAGATTCTGCTGTATAATGAGTTGCTATCCGTTTTGAAAGAAGGCGTGTTGAATAAATGAATAAAACTCCATTTCAGTAATTTTCAGAACTCTAAATCGATTGGATAAAAGAGATGAAGAGGGGGAACGTTTAAGCTTTTATATAGAATGATATATCTTAATAAAACTTCAGCAAAAAACTTATAGATTGTTATTGTTGAAAATGATGGCACATACACATATTTGTGATATTTAAAACATTACATTTCAATGTTTTATGTGTATTTACAGGGTGACCAAAGGAGTGGTAGATAATATAAATTTTTACACTTTATTTTTTTCAAATCATTCGCTGTCCTTGCTGATTCGAAGGTTATAAATTTCAAGATACTCCAGCGCATATGTATTTTTTTTAAACCTAAAAGCAGTACCTCAATTCATATTTTTATTTCTTTCATATTCGGCGTCTTTTTCTTGAAAGAGGATTTAATAGGTTATCAAAAATCGGATTATTTTCTCTTAATGGCAAAAGTTATTATGTGTACAGTTTGCGTGCATCAGAGGAAAGGTAAAAGAATTGCGCGATTACAAAGGGGACAAATTCGCATTCGGCTCAATTTTTAAATTAGCTTCCTTCACGAATCAGGCTAAACTTCAGTGATAGAGATGAGTTATGCTAATTTATAGCAGAATTTTCCAATTAATTTCACTTCATAATCTTTCATTAGGTGAATATTTCGCTTACCAATCAATAGTATTTGTTATTGCTTTAAATTGCTTACCAAATGGATCTAATATTCCATGGGAGGAGGAAACTTCGCTATAAGAATGGCATTCCTCTTTGAATAAAACTCTTCGCACATAAAATATTTGGTTTTAAAATATGTATTACCAAAACCCCTCTAATGAATTCTACTAAGGCGATATCTTTTCTCTTGTAGTTTATTGTGTAGACGTACTCATGTTCATAGTGGAGTAATTTTAGATGACAGGGCTGGCAAAATTCCAGGGTCCCACGTTCTCTGAAGGCCCCGACCCGAGCAGTTTCTATTACATTAGGCATACAGAAGCTGCTACAGACCTACCCTCCAGGACTGAAACATGGTGTCGAACTTAAACACTTGCTGAATGGGTCTAATTATGCCACCGTATATGTGTGAAAAAGCTTCTGTTGGGTAAATGTAAAGATTTCGAAGAGAATGGCAGCCGTAGAATCAAAGTAACTTAGTAGTAGTCGAAACATTTCGCTTGATGATAAAAGATTAGTTTGACGTTTTAAGTAGTTATATCATCTTTCAATCCATTACGCAGGTCACCGGTGTCGCGTAAAGCAGAAGGAGAGCGATGGCAACGCGTCCAAACTTTAAATACAGTCGAAAGGGGAATTCCCCGAATCGGGGCTCGTGAAAAGTTTAAGATTCCCGCGCTTCTTTAAGTTAAAGTAGAAGTGCCTTTTTTTCTTATAATTTAAGTAGAAATAATGCTTTTATATTTAATAATAAAAATTCGTTGTGTAACGGAAAGAATTACTCTCTTCGATACAATTTCAAGTTTGTATGTTTCTAACCAATCCAGATTAACTTTCAGTTCATCTTCTCTACGATTCCAAAACAATCCCACAAATGAAGTAACCTTTTCTGGGTCATCATCTCCTATATACTTCCATCCTCTCAAGTTGAATTTTTCTTCAGTCAAGATATGATGAGACTCTTCAATAAAGGGTAATATTTCTTATTCGATTTCCAAACTTGTAACTAAATCATCTACGGAAAAACGTCGAAGAAGTGTATATCAACGATTCTCTGATTGTATGTCGAATTCTTCAGATATTTTTTCAAGTGATATTCTAGCACAGCTTCTAAGAGAAAAGGGCTACTTTTAAAAACACCACAAACACCACACGGGCATGCAGCATTATCTTCGGATCTATGTTTTCTTTTCCATGCCACTAAAAAAAACTTCAGATAATTCCTATCTTCGGTTCGTACACTTATTTGCAATAAAGATTTCTCTATGTCGACAATGATGTCATATTTATGCTCTCTGAATCTGGGAAGACGACTAGGTATCAGTTCCAATGAATTAAGTCGATATTCTAAATACTGGTTCAGTGATGGTGACCCAACTTGTTAGACCAGAGGCATCAAAAACTGAGTGCACCTTTGTTGTTCCCTGTTGTTCTACAACAGGTCTGTGGGACAAATAAGGTTCATGGTGGCGAGATGATGATGATTCAATTGGGTCATTTTCAATTATTCCTAATGATGCCCATTCTTTAAACATTTCATCATAAGCTGTAAACAAGTTTTCGAAATGCAATTTTTTAGTCGATGTTTCTAATCGTTTAATAGCAATTTCTTTATTACTGGGTAGAGGAAGATGATCTCCTTTCCATGGGAGAGAAACTTCGTATCTTTCATCTTCATTAATTCTGGCAGCTTCTTCAAAATACAGTTTGGTCAGATTTTCCTTTTTGGATTTCATCTCAACAGAGTCACTTATCCCTAAAACTTCTTGACTAAAAAGATCGGAAATAGTTATTTCTTTTATAAACATCGAAATTACCATCATAGTAGTATCTTTTAATTCAGAACGTAAGCTAGTTTTCCCCGTAATAGTCCATTCTAGATAGGATTCCATGGCTACTCTTCGGAACTAATTTCAATAATTCTCTAACATGAACTTTTACTTGTAAATCATTACGATCAAATCGAATTTTTGAAAAATCAATTGCTTTATGATCACATCAATTGGCCCATATTGTCTTCTGTATCAAACATTTGTATATTCATAGATGTTAAAAATGTTAATAAACTATCAAGTCTCTTTTTTGAATCGCTGCCAAGATCAAAATTTGAGCTTCGCTGCCAAGCTCTAAGAAAATCCTCGGGCATACAAGATTTAACCAAAGGACAAAGTGAATCTGCACTTTTATCAGTTGAAATACCAAGAGTTTCAAGTGCATGAATCTACTGTTCTGAATTGTCGTATAATGCGCACAAATTATTCAAGTAAAAATTTGAATTAGCATTCTTCGGAACTAATTTCAATAATTCTCTAACATGAACTTTTACTTGTAAATCATTACGACCAAATCGAATTTTTGGAAAATCAATTGCTTTATGGTAATTATCGCCAGTCGGCGGAAAACTTTCAATCACTTCTCTAGCTTGAGAGCCTTCGACCGTAGATTGTAATAAATGCTGAATTTTATCAGAATCCGAAGTACTAGAACCATCATGATTTTTTTTTCAAATTGGCTCCAAAAATAAAGCCACTCTTTAACGTCACCATCGAACTTTCGTAATTCTAATTTAGGCAATTTAAACCTTTTTCTATAATTTTCATTTTTAGCAGAATTAATTATGGCAGAGTCGCTGTGAGTTGAATTCAAAAATAGTACTTCTATTTTGTTCAAAAGTGATAATCCTTCTAGCTTTAGTTTCAATCCTTATAGCTGTATCACGAAAATCTTTAACAACTTCAAATTCCTTTTCAGGAAGAAGTTCAAGTATACTTACATGCTTTCCCAGATAGCACGCACACTTACAGCAAGTGTGATTTTTCTTGATATTAGCTTGTCATGACAAACTTGATGCGGGAACTTTACAGCAAACTTCCTGCAAAGTAACAAAGCATAATCGACCAACCCACTTGCAAAACAAGTTTGCTGCAAAGTTGATACGTCACAATTACACACCACCTTGATACAGTTGTATATATCTGGTTTTGATCTTTGTCACTGTTTTAAAAGCATCCGATTTTAATAGCATCTCCTAGACCGTCCTTCTCTTTATTAATTCAATAAATAAATTATAATTTGTAAAAAACTAACTAGGTCTTTTTATAAATACAATTGAAACATTCTCCATCTAATTACTAAATGTAGAACTCGCACTTTAAAGAAAACTATATATCGCCTTTTTCTTAATGCTGAAATTTTAACGTTCATAAACAAAATTAAACCTAAAAAACAGTCAATGTTTGTTGAAAAATAATGTTGAGCGCGCATAAATGTGTATTTTTATCATTATTATTATTGTTTACTTTTTCTATTTTTATATATTTTTTTTCTTTTTAACTTAATTTTTGATTTTCTATTATTTGAAAAATAATAACTTACATTTTGTCCCATTTTAAAAGTAATTACTTTTGAACCCTAATTTCATAATTTATTGCACTAGCAAAACGTAGTTATTAGCGAAAATTGCTCTCTCTTTGACTTCAAATCATATTCTCAACTCAAAATTAATGAAATCAAGAAAAGAGTTTAAAATAAATCGTATAGATGCACGATCTGTTAGCGCAATCTATCTTCCCTATCAGAGTTCTGCTGACTGAGTGGCTAAGGCGTCTGGCTATGAAGTGGGTTGTCGGGGGTTCGAGTCCGAGGTTTGTCTGTGTACTCTTCTTTTGCTATAATTTGCAATGAGTTTGACGCAACAAGCTTGCGGCAAATTTTACTTGTGGTGACTAACGGGTCTATTCTGGTACCCCCAGTTGGGTTGGGAGATGTCACTCTTTCCTCACGTTAACAACGGGAAAAGTGACGTCTCCCAATTCAACCGAAGGTACCAAAATAGACCCCTAACTCGTTTGTTTCAAGTTTGCACTCTTGCCGTGTCAGGCTGGTTACACACACAGCGGATTTTTATCGCGCGGAAAATTTATCGCTCCGCTTACCGAAAATCTAGCGTTTATACACACGGCGGTAAAATTTCCGTCGTACGAGTCAACTGTTGAGTGTATAGACTATAGGCAGCGTGGTTTTATCAACAAATAAATTTAGTTTAGCTTTTTTTTAACTGAGTTGTTTAAATTACTTACTGCTTGGTGCTGTTTGAAATGAACTGAGAGCAAATTCTAGCTTTATTGTTATTGCGTCGTCGAATAAAGAAGAAAAGAAAAAATCGGTTTATTTGGGTTCATCCAATTAATGAGAAAAAGAGGGGGTTGGTGCCTTCTATACGTTGTTTGAAGAGTTGAGGAAGGATGATACGAAATTCTTCAATTGCTTCAGAATTTCGAATTACTACTTATAAGAGTTTTTTTTATATTGTTCAATATTGAGTCCAATATTGCACAATATCGAGTCAATATTGTACAATATAATTCAACCTAGTTTCAATAATATACTATTTATTTTCCCAAATCAAATTAAATTACTTATTACATTACGTAGTCAATATTAAAAAAAATTTATATATATGTATAATTCTCTGTAAAACGAAAGTTGTTCATCGCATCTGATATTTTGCTTAAACAGAATAATGTTGGCGTGTTCTTTATGTAGTATAAATAAGGGGGAAATATATAATAAAAATATTTATATTATATACTAAAATATTTATGTAGGTAAAATATTTTAATATTCTGGTGCTAATGGGGCACTTCGAGAATCTCAACGTTTTTTTATGACTTTTACATTTTCTAGTACGTATATGTGAGAAAGTATGAACGTATAAAAATCATTTCTTTCTATTTCTTCCAATACAACAAAGTCTCTGCGAATTTCCTGGCTGAAACAGGGGTTTCTGTCCTTAAAAATATCGAGCGTTTTATCCCACAAAAAATGCCTTTTTTGGATTAATGCAATTAAAAATTCATTATCTATAAGGTCAGACATCTTCACAATAGAAAAAAACCCAATAGATTCCAAACTAACTTATACAAACAAAGATGAAAATCACACTGAGCGAAACAAACGCGGTAGAAATACCGCCGTGTGTGTAAGCTCTCATTTGACCACGTGCGCCTCTACTTGGATGGCGACGGTAAAACTTCCGCAGACGATAGTGGCAGTCCGCGACTGCATATCTACCCCACGCGGTAAATAGTCCGCGCGTTTATTTTTCCGCTCAATGTGTAAGCTCTAACTTACATCAGTGAACTACTGTTGGAACGGCGGCGCGACAAATTTTCCGCGCGATAAAAATCCGCTGTGTGTGTAACCAGCGTCAAACTTGCTGCAAACTTGCGGATTTGCAGAGCAAGATTGCTGCAACTTTGCTGCAAACTAAAATTGCTATCTGGGTTAAGATTTATTTGAGCAAGTCGATGGGTTGGCTCTTGTTATAGGCTAGCCTCAACATTCATAAAGATAGAAAACTCAATTTTGAAGATATAATTGGCATATTTTGTAAGAAAAGGTCAAGGAGATAGGCCGCGACTAATTGGCAATCTTTTGAAGAGGACGAAACTTTTTGAGTCAAAAAAATAAAATGAAAAAATTTTAGTTGACTATATTGTATTTTTTAAAGTTAAAAATAAGAAAAATTGTTTTTATGCACAGTACCTCACGTATTCCTAGATCTGCCCTTGAATATACAGTAGAACCCCGGTTAACCGAACTAAAGTGGGGGGGGGGACCATTTCGGAAATATGAACGCCTTCCAAGGCTATGCGTTCTGCTACTTTATTATACGATTTCGTAAAAGCGGCTCTGTCAATCTTCCGCGATTTTTTAAAAGCTTCTAGATTAGCCATATCAATAACTATCGCAATTACAGTCCCGACGAGAGTGCCACAAATGTTCTCTTATCCTTATGCAAAGAAATAATTCAATACGCCACCAGCATATCAAAGGACGAGCTTTCTGTTTTGTTTATTTACATTAAAAACCTGGACTTCCGCTTTGAAGATTCCATTGATAGCTTGGTATTCATCAGTACTCCATTCCATTCCATTTGTCCCAACAACTGGTTTGTATTCCACTCATTCCAGTCGAAAAATGTAGGCAAGTCATTCACGGATGTTCCAATGTTTGTTTTGATACACTTTGTTTGTGAAGGTTCAAAGTCCCAGACTTACTTCCACCCTTCTCCTCCTCCCCCAGTAGCACAGGATATTATATAATATTTGCACAATGTCATACAATATTATGAACACTGAGGAACATCGAATACCGTTGCAAAGTATTGTAATGTATGTATCAGTATTTTCGAGATACTAAATTCTCATAAATAATATAAAAACAATGTATTTTATAAAAATCTTCATTTTAACTCAGGATATCACTGGATTTAAAGTTTTTTTTAAAAAAACTCCCCTGAAACAATTTTTATTTAAGATGCTGAATATTATATGATACTATTCAATACAGCGGAAAAAATATTGTGAGTTTTACATTTATCTGCATTGTTCAATATTTTAAGGTGAAGTTATTCTTTCCGTCAAAAGGGGACAGCATGATCATACTGTAACACTACATTTATCGGTGTTATTCAATATTTTAAGGTGAAGTTAATCTTACCATCAACAGATGGCAGCATGGTAATACTGTAACACTACATTTATCAACTTTGAATCATATGTCCGAAAAAATATTTTACAAAATGTTAATTTGATATTAAATAATGTTTACACAATCATTTTGTTTTACTGTATATAAAAGGCGGACCGGATTCAGCTAAGGAACTTAACCATAAAACAGCTCTCACATATGGATTATCTATCGTTCTGTGAAAAAAATGCTGAGTGTTATTCTCATCGTAAAAAATATGCACGTGATTTATTGTTGCGAATCTTGTATTTTATTTTCAGTCAATACTGTAATTATAAATATTAAAGGCGTCTCGTATTACTTTGAAAGAGGAATGAACAAATTTCAAAATTATTTAAAAACCTTTCAAATATATTATTATAATTACTTTTAAACCTTATTGCCTTAATTTATTAAATTGGCAAACTTAGATATAAGAGGTAAAATTGCTTCCTCTTTAACTTCAAATTTCATTTTTAACTTGAAATTGTAACGAAAAAAGATAATTTAATTAAAAAGACTATTCAGAATTAAATGGAATGTACGTGAAATTTCGTAGACATCCGAATTCTGTAACACTATATTTTATTATCACCATTTACGCTTTAAATTGCGAGTCTCCCTAGTCCAGTGCTACGATGCCGGATCGATAAGCGAAACGTCCCGTGTTCAAAGCTCGTAGTAAGTAGAGGTCTTCAAAAAATCCCAAGTTATGCTATCCAGAAGTTCAGTACGTAGGGATAAAGTGATATTTATTTTCCCATGCTTCTAAAATGTATTTTTTAAAATACTCAGTATAGTACCCCCAGATAGCAATTTTAGTTTGCAGCAATCTTGGTCTGCGAATCTGCACGCTTGAAACAAATTTGACACGACAAGAGTGCAAGCTTGAAACAAGTTTGCGCAAACGAGTTAGTCACCACGCGTTAAACTTGTCACAAGCTTGCGGTGTCAAACTCATTGCAAACTATAGCAAAAACGGAGTACGAACACAACCTCGGATTCGGACCCGCGACATCTCGTTTCCTAAAGATGTCGTCCTAACCATTCAGCAAGATAGACTCTGAGAGGAGAAGATCTATCGTGCATACGATTTATTTTAAACTGTTTTCCTGATTTCATTAATTTTTTTAATTTTTTGTTGAGAATATGATTTGAAGTCAAAGAGAGGGCGATTTTCGCTAATAACTACGTTTTGCTAGTAGAATAAATTATGAAATTAGGGTTCAAAACTAATTCCATTTAAAATGGGACACAGTGTAAGTTATTATTTTTCAACAAATATTGACTGTTTTTTAGGTTAATTTTGTTTATAAACGTTAAAATTTCAACATTAAGAAAAAGACAGTATAGTTTTCTTTAAAGTGCGAGTTCTATATTTAGTAAAAAGATGGAAAATGTTTCAAATTTTTTTTCTAAAAAAGTTAGTACTTTTACAAATTATTATTGATTTATTGAATTAATAAAAAGAAGGATGGTCTAGGAGATGCTATTAAAATCGGATGTTTTTTAAAACAGAAACAAAGATTATCTGCAAGTGTGCTATCATCTTAGCAGCAAACTTGTTTTAAAATCGTGGTGTGAAGTTCGTCATAACATCTTCACAGCAAACTTGTTTTGCAAGTGAGTTGGTCGATTATGCTCTGTTACTTTGCAGGAAGTTCGCTGCAAAGTTGCCACATCAAGTTTGTCATGCCAAGCTAATATCAAGAAAAATCAAACTTGCTGCAAGTGTACATGCTATCTGGGATAATATTATTAAATATTGTATAATATTATGCAGTATTATATGCCATTATCCAATATTTATGAAAAAACATTGAACAATATTGAAAAAGTCTTATGTTTTACACTGTTTCAATATTGGGAAAAATATTGTATAACCCAGGTAGCACAGAATATTGTCTAATATCATAAAATTCAAAAAAGTAATATTGTACAATATTTTTCCCAATATTGAAACAGTGTAAAACGTAAGACTTTTTCAATACTGTACAATGTTTTTTTTCATAATATTGGATAATGTCATGTTAATACTGTATAATATTTTACCATATTAAATAATATTGTACTATACTGAATAATATTATATAATATAATAATATAGTGGATATTTTAAAAATACATTTTAGAAGCATGGAAAAATATTAATCACTTAATTCCAATGTGCTGAACTTATATGGGTTAACACATTGCGATTTTTTGAACTTTGACAGCGAGCTTTGAACCCGGGATCTTCCGCATACCAACCAGAAACTTCACCGCTGGACCAGCTAGACTTGCGTCAGAGAGCGTAAATGATGATAATAAAATTTAGTTACAGAGTTTAGAACTCTACGAAATTTTATGCACATTAACAATTCATACGAATAGTCTTTTTAATTAAATTATCTTTTATCGTTACAATTTCGAGTTCAAAATGAAATTAGAAGTCAAAGAGGAAGCAATTTTAGCTCTTATACCTAAGTTTGCTAATTTAATAAATGAAGGCAATGAGGTTTCAAAGTAATTATAATAATATGTTTGAAAGGTTTTCAAATAATTTTGAAATTTATTTATTCCTCTTTCAATGTATTACGAGACGCCTTTAACATTTATAATTACAGTATTGACTGAAAATGAAATACAAGATTCGCAACAATAAATCACGTGCATATTTTTACAATGAGAACAACACTCAATTTTTTTTCACAGAACAATAGATAGTCTATATGTGAGAGCTGTTTTATGGTTAACTTCATTAGCTGAATCCGGCCCGCCTTTCATATGCAGTAAAACAAAATGATTGCGTAAACATTATCATTCAAATGAACATTTTATAAAATTTTTTTCGGACATATTATTCAGTGTTGATTAATATAGTGTTACGGTATCATTGTGCTGCCATCTGTCGACTGTGAGAATAACTTCACCTTAAAATATTAAATAACACTCATGAATGTAGAAATTAAATATTGTATGCATTGTATTGTACAGTATGGTATAATATTCAGCAACTTAAAGAATAATTGTTCCAGTGGAGTTTTTTGAAATAAAACCTCCAATCGAGTGATATCCTGCGTTAAAATGAAGATTTTTATAAAAAAGTCATTGTTTTTATATTATTTGGGAAAATTCAGTTTGTCGGAAATAGTGATATATACAATACAATACTTTGTTACGGTATTCGGTATTCCATAATATTATATAACATTGTACAAATATGTATTATATGATATTTCTGTTCTACTGGGGAATGTTACTTTTGCGAAATTCATGATATTAGACAATATTATGTGCTACTTGGGGGGGGGGGCCGCGTTTACTTTCAATATGACCAGTCTCTTCGCCAGGAATGGCGCTTGAGTTTGACGGGTGGGCCCGATTTGCCCGACAGGGAGCACAAGATGCTGTCCGAGGGACGAGTATAATGAAATTGGTCTCAAATTTTAGCCAGATTATTATTTATCAACTAAAGTTGAATACCCCGTTCAAATATTTTCCCCGAAGGTGGGGCCAGCCCCCCGTCCCTCCTCTTGTGCCAACCCTGCTCTTCGCGGGGTTCCAATCTAGACAGCGGTTTTGTTTTCCCGCTACCTTCGCATTCCGTTCTGAATTCCAACACTTCCAATTCTCTACGCCAAATTTCATAGGGTTTCCACATTGACGAAAGGTTTTCCCTTCCCGTGTTCCAAAAATCGTGGAGTGGAACAGCGATAAATGTCCCGCTTTACGCCGGAATTACGTAGATACCGCATTTTAATGTAAATAAACAAAACAGAAAACTCTTCCATAACTGTAATCGTTTGGCAGAAAAATAGTTTTAAAAAACCGTGACTTTAAACAATATGGGAATCAAATATGAAAATAACCAGCCAATTTTGTTTCATCCAAAACGTTTATTATTAGAAGAAAAAAAAATAAAATAACTATACAAATATAAACTAAAACAAAAACTATCAATTAACAGTCAAAACAGGTTACAGTTAAAATTGCACGCACAAGTACTTGACACCTAGTTTATAAGAATTAATACAATATAAAAGCTCCGTAGATATTACAATCATCTGTATTTCAACAAGAGAAACATTAAGTTCGAAAGGAGTGAAGACTTCATTTTATCATGACTGCACTCGATTGATAAGATATAGATGCAAGAAATTATATCAGTGAGTCTTTCACAAAGTATCTTTATAAATATTCATCACTATTTTGAGAATCAATGTAAGCAGTGTTTATCGATTCAATAAATCAGGCGTATTAAAAGTAATGAAATCCAAAGCTGATTTCTCATGCTGTGAGACGTTCGAGTGTGATAATAATTCAAAAGTGGAAATTCAGTCAGGTTTTTCCTCGATTGGCAACTACCCTTTACGACTCCTTAACTGTCACTTCAACTTGTGTGCTTATGGTTCTGTTATGATTCGGAAATTTTGAGTTCGAAACTCGTCGGCAGCTCGGTATATTGTGTAGGCAGTTATTATTTGAATAATGGATTCCCCAAATAATCCACAAATTGCTGGATATTCTATTAAAGGGGTCTTTAAAAGTCATACCTCTGATGTACGAGTCGTAAAAGCAGCTCGTTATCCTGATGGAGGTTTTATTACCGGCTCCAGGGATACTCTAGTGAAACTTTGGGTTCCTGAAGGGTTTGTATTTTCTGTTGTGTTATTCTTGATATTGTTTTAAAATATTTGGCTCAAGACGGTTTAGTATCTCTGGGATAGTTCGAATTTTTCCTGGTTCCACAATTCCTGCTTATGAATTTTTAATGTAATTCTGTCGATTTCGTTTTTGTTTTACCAAGGGAAAAGCCTAATGTTATAAGTGCATCGCTATTTATAAAAAAAATTGGAGGAAGTCTCAAACTTCAGTAAAATTTTAAGTTATTCAAAAGGTAATATCTTTTATCTCACTTGATCATCAGAAACGTGTTGGATGTTCCAGCAAATTTCGTTTTCCTGGAATAAAAATTGGGGTTTTAAAGAAATATTAATTTAATTCAGAATATTTAAAGTGGACTGTATTTCGTTATCTTCAAAGACCTGTGAAATTTTAAAACAGTTTTATTTCAGTTTCTAAGTAAATAGTGCTTTTTACTGTTGAAATATTACCTACTGACAAGAATTCCTACATGCTTTAAAAGTAACCAGAAAGTGAACAATTTGTCACTTTGAAAGCATTGAATATTTTTGTATATTTTGAATATTTTTGGAAGTAAATTTTCATTGATATTTTTTAAAAACTTTCTGTTGATACCATTAAAAAGGAATACTAGACTAACCCATTTCAACAGAATAATATGCTAGAAATCTGTGTTGTGAGCAAATCAAAATTGCTTGGAGATGTACATTAAGAATATTGGATTATTTGTCACTTCTTGTTTTATTGTGAGCAAAAACTGTTACATAAATAGGTTGAATTGTATAATTCTGTCTAGTTTTAAAGGTACTTTAAAATTAAATATTTAAGTTCGTTGTTAAACTGAATATTTGTATTATCGGAATAGTATCTGTCAGCAAGAACAAAAAATTGGAATGAAGTTCATTCAAGTGATATTCATTGCAGTCAAATGACGAAAGTAAAAAGACCCTTCTCTGGCTTTCATTGTTTTAGGTTGTGCTGCAATGTATTAATACAAGTAGCAAATTAAGGATTTCAAAAATAAATGGGCATGGTGCACTTGTGTATCTCATAATCTTAAATTGAATTTTAAATTACTATTTAAAATTGCATGTGTCCTTTCTTTTGCAAGTACTATTTTTGTTTTTAAAGAACTGGTATTATTCAGGTAAGAATCGTCCAAGGTAAGATTTCATATTTTGATTTATTAAACTTTAATTTGGGTTTTTACATTTCAAAATAATTTGATTTTTTCTTAAATATATTTACTAACTTTTCAGTGTCAAAATATTTTGAATTACTATTTACAGTAAAAGCTTAACTAACCGGCATGCTCGGTAAACGCCGATTTCCGGATACCTGAAAAGTCCGGATAGTTGAGTGTGACAGGAAAAATGGGCGGGGGGTAGATTGTGGCCTTTCTTTTTTCTTTTTTTTTTTTCTGCATTTTGAAATGCACATTAAATATAATTTTAAAGAATACTTCTGTATCTTCCATTACATTATATTATGAAGATTTCAATTTAACACTGATGAGAAAAAAAGTATGATCTGTAGCTGAATTTTTACTGTAAATATATAGATTTTAAAAATATACAAATAGCTGACGAAAAAAAATATTTTACTCAGCAAGCATAATAAAACTCTTTTAAGTGATCATAATCAAATTCCAGATTGAATATTAATTATCTAACTAATTATATTTTAAAAAATCTCAAAAGTTATTGCGCAATATGCGCGCCTCTAATTCCCCCGCACGTGATATTACGTAATCGGAATCAACATCTGCCGGTATTCGGAGAATAAATGAATAAAGGGGAAAAAAGACTTACCAATCTGGAGTAACACCCCATGAGCTTTTTTTTCTCACCGATTCTGTCGAGTTCGTTTTTCGCCGAAAGGTGAGGACCTTTTAATTTTTAGGGGGAGACCCTCACTTTTGCTTTTGACCCTCCATAAAACAAGTCTGTGTACGTCACAGTACTGTATATTGCTTTTGACCCCCTTCTACACCCCTCCGTGCGGAGCGAATGCTGCATTCCAGAAATAAATTATCCTCGTGAATGGAACGGCGCGCGGATGTAAAATTTTTAGAAAAACTCCTTTTCTAATTTTTCCGGTTAGTTGAGCTTTCCAGATACTTGAATGCCGGATAATCGAGAATTTACTGTATATACATGATTCATGACAAGATCTAAATAACTTGGAATAAAGCAAGTTGTTATTTATATTAAACACTGTAATAGCATAATTTAATTTTATAATAGTGTAATTAATTAAAATTGGTCTGTGATTAATGTAAAGTAGAAAGAAATGGCTTGTGTGGTGATTTCAATGGTACAAGTAAAGTTTAAGTTACACAGGCATTCCTCCCCACTTTGGATCGCTTTTTGTCGTCATGAGCGAGATGGTTTGGCGATGTGGAGTACATTTGTTTTGGGTAAGCAGTGAGCATTTTATTGTTCTCTTGCGCACACGATACCTGCGGCATCTTAAGTGGGTTCCAGGCAAATTTTTTGAACTTAAAAAAAAAAACATCAGTGGCTTCAATTTCACGAAAATGGAAACCTGCTACGCTTTTACATCGAATGTTAGGTATCTAGGTTTTTTTTTAAAATTCCAAAGTAAGTTCTCACCTCAAACACTAACCATATTTTCAAACCTCGTCAGTCGAAACAAATCCACAATACAAACTGTCAAAATTCAAAACGGAGAATTCCACACGAAGTTTTATTCAAATTTGATTAAATCGACCAATGAAATTGAAGATAGCACATAGCTGACCAAAAAATCAAGTCGCTGATGTGCAAAATAGAAATATAATGATCCCTGCACACACAAGACACGATTATGTACATCCCTACGCAACCAAAACAAATGTTCTCGCATTGCTAAATCATCTTCCAGGGTTTGTATGCTCCTTGAAAACGATTTTCATTTTCAAGCACTATGGAAACTCCTTGAGTTTGGGTTTTACTCCTTATAAACTCCTTGATTTTCAATTTTTAACATTTCTTTTATTAATTGTGTACTACGTTTCACCGATAAAAAGGATTCTAATTCGGCGCCGTATCAATTACCCAGTATTTTGCGTTGCGATTTCCACGATTTGATATTCATCTCCTAGCAGTATCCAAAATTTAATAATTGGTTTTAAGTGCCAATCAGTAATAAACAAAATAATAGAATGGTGCAAATTGAGAATGTTATTAATCTTGGATTATTTCGAAAAATTAACTGTATTTCTTTTAATTGTAACATATGGTTTGTTGTAAAGGACATATATTGTGATGGTGGAGTTGAAGGAAAATAGATGCTGTTAATCAATTTTAGCTAAATTAGTTGTAATAATAAAGAAATTTTGTTAATTTTATTTTCTTCACATACTATTTTATAAGCAATGAAAATGCCAAAAAACAGTTTCTAATATCTAAATCCATGTCTCTCTTTGCACCTCTATATTTTAAATACTGGATCACTGTACACTACATAAGGTACGCAGTGAGGCATGGAAATTATTTAAGAATTTAAATTCTAAAAAAAATTAATGGAAATAGTTTTTTATTTGAAACATGGTAAATCATGGTATGTAATGAACTATTTGAACTTTTGGGGTAGTTGTATTTTCTACTTTCATATAAACAGATTTAACATGGCATTCTTGGATAAATGAGCGTAGTAAAAACTTATAAAAGAAATAAATATAACCACATTTATTTGAGTTACTAGCTGTTACCCGCGACTTCGTGCGCGAAGAATTTGAATTATTCTTTTTTTCTAATTCATGAATGTAAAGGTTTTGTTGCATTTTGAAAGGGGAAAGTAAAAGTTCTGACGGAGATAATACTTAATTGGACAACTGACAGGAGTGTATTGTACATATATGCTGATATAGTTATGTAAATTGTTTATCTATTCTAATATACTTTTGTATACCACATTATTTGCACGGATGTAAAGGTTGTGTGGGCTGGACACACATGAACACGCCATGTATAGTTGCCCATGCGAAAAATATGGTTTTTCCAAATGTACATCTGCCACTTTCAGTATCTGGCCCTGAGCCTGGCAAATGACATTTTTAAAGGGATTTGTTACCTTCTGAACTGAGATGATAAATCCTTCGGCATTATCGGTAGGCGTGGAATTAAAATACTCTCTCTTCTCCCTATATCAGTCATAACAGTAGTTTTCATGACGTTTGGACCTTGAGGTGTAATTTGCTACCGTGTGCCTTTGCGCAGTCTCGGTATATTGAGGTTGTGTATTAGTAGTACTGGCACACCGGCATTCAATCTCGGCTTGTCGGAAGGTGCCATGACAATTCTAAGATGTTGAAGAGCTCTACAGTATATGATGTTCCTTGTTAATGCCCATTGCCGTATCTACAGATGGATATTCTGTAATACCTCACTGTGAAAGTTAAACAAAACATCGAGAGAATAATTCACTAACGTCATTGGATCACTGTGTAACAGCATTAAAAGCTGCAAATGCTACGACAGCAGGTAACCAGAAGTGTAAAGTCTCCTTTGTTGTTAATGGTGAAAGAAAGCAATATTTTCTTATATTAACTTTAACACTGGCAAAAGCCCGCGCATGAAACAGTAATTTGGCTTGAATTTATTTCTATAAGAATAAAAGGCCTTGTTAGAAATTACGTTACAAAAATATTTTTAAACCTTAATAACAATCAGAGAAAACATTTCATCGCAATGTAATTAATAGCATTAAAAAGATCATTTTCTTGTCTTTAAAATGGCATAAAAATAATTGTCTAATAAATATTTCAGAAGTTATTGGCAAAAAACGTCTAAGCATTAGGCTTAAAAGCAGCTAATTTTCGTTATTTAATTAAATATCTTAAGAACTTATTAATTCTGAAAGTTGAAAATAGCACCTTTGACCTAGAAATATGCTCTAGAATGTCGTGTGTAAATTTCATGTTGCTACCATTCACCGTTTAGGAGGAGTTCTTGTGACCGACCAACAGACAGACAAATACATGTAATTTCTGCCTTATTTTATAGATATTTATAAACATAAGGAAAATTTTCAGAAATGAAGATCAATTAGTTCAAAGTCTAACCGTTTCCTAGCAGCGAAGTAGGTATAAATTTGCGTTATTTCAAAATCGTCTGCACATAAAAAATTATTAAACTTTAAAAAATTAATAAAAATTGAAGGAAAAATGTCACAGAAATAAAATTAATATAATTGAAAAGGTAAAATTTTTAACTTTAAGATGGTATAAAAATAATTTTTATCAGACTATTTGTTCCGAAGTTACAGCGGAAAAAAGGATTATGTGATAGTTGATTTTAAAAATAATTTATTCCACATGTTTTCGCATTCCTGAAGGATCACGTGACAGTTGATTGAAAAATGAAAATCTTCATCGCGAATCGTGGAGTCAATGGGCTTTCTTTGTTAACTATTTTTAATCTGTAGTCAAAAATAATTAATTTAACGTGATTTCACCTAGCCTATGTCCGTTCTTGGGTTTCAAGCTACAACTCTGCCAATTTTCATCCAAATCGGTTTTGTGGTTTGGTCGTGAAAGCTTAACAAACAGACAGACACACACTTGCACATTTATTATATTATTAAGGATTAGCAATGGTTTAAATACTCTAATATAATTTTTGTGTACTCTAAACCCTTTTTCATGCATAAATATTGACTCCTTGAAAATTTTGAAAATACTCCTTAAATACTCCTTGATTTTTAATTTTAAAAAACAGTAAGAGCCCCATCTTCCTCTTGGCGGGCCATGAATTGGCGATCCGAAGTGGAGAGAAACAGCTGTGGGGTCGTTCCATGTCAAGTCAACACACTGTTTAGGACGGACCATCTCAGATTTTGATGAAACTTGGTAAATCGAGAGTCTTAACATAGCTATGAATGAAAATGTAAAAAAAATTCATGCATTTCATTGATGAGTTATTAATTATTGAAATTTTCATTAAAAAATGCTCTTTGAGACAAACCTCAATATCTCAAGAACGAAAAAAGATACAAGCTTGAATTTTATCATATATTAAAGCTCCTTTAATGCACTTTAATTTGATGTATAACATGACACAGATTTTAATTTTAAAATTAAATTAAATTAAATTTTAATTTCTCAAAATGCAACAATTTTAAAATTCTGAAAAAATTCACAAAATTAGTTTGTACTGTGCTCTTGCATCTCCCCAAGTTTGATTTTGAGATCATCATGGGATCTAATGATACATGGAGGATAAGTTTCACATTGATGAGAAAATTGCATCACATAGAATTTTGCTTTTTATATGCATAGTATCATTAGCATTGTTAATCTTACATTATTACTTGTTAAATAAAGCTTTCATACAAATTTTTTTTTCAACTATGAATTTTCTAACAATATAGTGATTTAAATCTTTTATTTATTACTTAATTTTCAAAAAAATAATGAATTGATTAATATTTCAGTATTGGCACATTAAATTTTGTTTTTAATAAACTGTAGTTTTTTTTAAATCTAGCATTATTTAACAATTTATTACTTTAAAGAAAGCAAAACAGGCATAATTATTTTTTTTACCTATTACTTGTATTATTCAAACTGGGTTTACATTAAAGTTTGTGCATTGTTTGGGATTAGAAGAGATTCATAATCTCTGCAATCCTTTTTTCTTCAACTGGTAGAATGTTTCCGCGACCAGTTGGTGTGATGGGATTCACTTTATAAATAATATCATAACTGGGAATCCAGAGAACATCAGGTGTTAATGGATATTAAAATGAAAGCAAAGGTCCTGATGGATGGAGGAAAGTCACTTTAACTTCATTTTCTCCAAAAACATTACTTGGCTACCATTTTTCATTATACATGGAAATCACATAGTCATTCATTACCCTAAAATTTAACATTACTCCTTTTGACATGACCTGATAGCTGGTTGATGTTGTAGCAAATGAGAATGTTTTATTAATTTTGGCTCCACAGCATGAGGGGATAAAAGCATGTAACTTTTGTGTCCCTGGTATTGGGATAGCCTTACTAAAACGATGTGTCAAATGGTTCCATATTTGCTATATATTCATCTTGTGTTACATAATAAAAGTGCATACTCTTTGAAATTTTAGATTTTGCCCGTTCATATAATTGCAATGGTGTCATAATTTTTCGTATGGCCTTTGTAGACTGGCCCTAGCAGCTTCTCTTTTAACAGTCCCCCCAACTCCATCACACAGACCTTTACCGTGAGCAGTGGCAGAAAAATGTCATCCAACATCAATTCCAAAGTCTCTTTGGTGATAGTACAGATTTGAAAAGTTCTTTTTATTTTTGTACTGGGCAGCTGAGCCATCTGAAAAATATTAAAAAAAATTTCAGCCTGTTCTCAAATTTTAATAAATCAATAAGCTTCTGCTGAAATAAATGGACTGCTACATTGTTGTGCTCAAGGCACTCCGAGATGATAACGGAGCTATAGTGTTGAAGTGTGGTTTCCTTTGTAAAGAACACAATGAAAGGATGGACAGTAGCTTGAGAACTGTTCCAGTGGTAGGACTCAGCTTCGTCTTGCAAAACAAAGCTATAATTTTCAGAGAAGTCACAAACTACTGCCACCTGTGATTCGACAGGCTTTCCTTTGTATTGGCCATAAAAGCACTTTGTTGTTTGGCAATAAAATAGTGACGGAGAAGAACTTTAAGATCTCTGCAGAAAATATCCACAAATTCATCAGCAGATTTCTTTAAGGTTATCAGAAACCCAATGATGAAAAGTCACTGTTTCTATCAAATGTTTTTGAAGTCCATACTCCAATATTTCTTTTCTTTCATCAATGCCAGGACGAATTTCACAATTTGAAAAATAGCAGTCTATCGAAGCTGGATTACATACCATTTTCAAAAGGCAGTCCTTATAGTTTATTTTCCAATCTGCGAAACTTTTCATTTTCGAATTTTCAATCATTAATTTCATGTTTTGATGGATGGTGCATACACAAACTGTGTTTGTACCACTTTGCCCACTAGTATACAATTTTTTGGTCATAATTCACCAAATTTTGAAAAACCAATTTTAAGTGTAGGAGATTTTTCTTTGAAGAGCTTGTATAAATGTGAAACTTATCCTCCATGTATTATTGAATCCCATGACGATCCCAAAATGAAACTTGGGGGGGATGCAAGAGCACAGTACAAACTAATTTTGTGAATTTTTTCAGAATTTTAAAATTGTCGCATTTTAAGAAATTAAAATTTAAAAATTTAATTTAATTAAATTTTAAAATTAAAATTTAAAATTTGTTTCGTGTTATATATCAAATTAAAGCGCATTAAAGGAGCTTTAATATATGATAAAATTCAAACTTGTATCTTTTTTTCATTCTTGAGATATTGAGGTTTAACTGTCTCAAATTAGAGCATTTTTTAATGAAAATTTCAATAATTAATAACTAATCAATGAAATGCATGAATTTTTTTTTTTAACATTTTCATTCATAGCTATGTTAAAACTCTTGGTTTCCCAAGTTTCATCAAAATCTGAGAGGGTCCGTCCTAAAATGATTCAAAATTGTGTTGATTTGACATGGAAATGACCCTGTGTATCTTAAACTTTATTTGTACCATTTCATTATTGCTGATGCAGGAGGGTTAAGGTAGCTTGAGAGTATTTGTCCTTCAAGATACATTAAATCCTCAATTTAATGAACTATTTTGAGTCAAAAGGAGTTTCATGAAATTGGCATGGAAAATGTATTATTCATCTTTTTTTAAACAAATTTAAAAATTCTCTACATGTAGTGGTTTCTAGCTTTATTTTTAACTCTATACCCTGTCATGAAAATTTAGATGTAGATCGAAAATAGCATTCCAAGCCAAAGTATGATTCATGTACTTCTAGAAATGATTCAGGTGGTGTAAATTCACATATTTATTTGAATTTATATTTTAATGGTATAGTTTTATGGGATGGTAAATTGCTACCTGTTTTAAATGAGCGAGATTTAAAAAGTGAAAGGCTACCTATGATTATTACATATAAAGATCAAGAAAAATTGGTCGAGTGCCAAAATTGGAAAATTCTTCAGGGAAGGAGCAAATGATGGCTGTCTGGAGTATTTTAAAAGATTGGGAGTTGAAAGATAAGGCTGAAATTCTCTGTTCTGACACAAATAGTTCCAACACTGGTCATATCAGCAATGCGATTAAATTTATAAAGCAGTATGCAGATTGAGACATCATATTTTCCATCTCGGCATCAGATATATGAAAAGTTGCTGTTTTCTTTAAAAAAAATCAGAGGAAAATGAAATTATTTGGAATAAATGCTTGAATGAAATATTTAGAGAGAGTGAAATACTGAGTAAAGTAAAATATCTTTCTAATGCACTTAAAAATGAAAATTGAAGCATGATTAAAGGGAGCTCGTTGAATTATAACGATAGTCAATTTTTATCACTTTTCAAATGTTTAACAAGATTTTCTAATGAATATTCACTATTTGTCGTTCAGAATTTATATAAGACATCAAAGAATTTAGTTCATTGTTGCTTTTTCTTCAGAAAAAGCATTAGCAGACTTCATTTCTCAGAAAAATTTAAAAGTATTAAAGAAATTAGGCATGGAGAAATTGGATTTCTGAATCTCAGTCCAGGTTTTTGGGATAGGGATGATTCTTATTTAAGGTCATATGAAACATTCCAGGAAAACTCAGTATTGTCAATGAGACAGCCAAAAAAAGGGGGTAAATTTTATGCAATCTTTTAATCGACTCTTAACAGTGGATGAAGAGCAAAAGCAAATTCTTTTTGAAGACCACAGAAGAGTCATTCCATGGCAAATCAACCAAAAAATTTCAAAATTCAACCTGACCATTTCAGATCTCAATGAAACTTTGAGATCATTCTCCTTAATAATAAAAATGAAAATATAATTTTAGAATTTTTTTATCTTATTGGGTTTTGGTATAATTAATTTTTAAATTTTTGAAAAATTGTCATTTTCTGGCATGCATTAATTTTATGAATTTTGAAATACTCAAGTTTTATTCGGCCTAGAGAGATGTTTGACCCCTTATTTTAAAGAGAATTTCATAAGGTTTAATATGCTACTTAAATATGCTTTGTGATTTTTTTTTATTTTCAAAAAAAAAAAAAAAATTTAAGATGGTGTTTTATAAAAATTTTGAAAAAAAAAATTTTTTTTGCAGTGTTATAATCTTTATATATTGAAATTTACAGAGTGAGATCTCAATGGGATCAGGAGATATAGGTAATAAACTTAATTTTGTCATAACTAATAATGTATTACAATTCTGATTTTAGTATAATTACACAACATAGATTTAATTTTAAAATCTTTATATATATCATACTAGAACATGATCAGTAGAAAACATATAGGTTCAAAAGGTTAAATGTTTTACCTGGTAAATTAATAATTTTTTTTTACATTCAGAGTCGCAGTTATGCCAAAATAGTAACCTCTTAATTTTTCTTTAATTTAACAGATAATTTCTTGTTTGCCTTATTTGTTTCTGAGTCTGTAAGTCGATAAACTCTTCCTGCGGCTGTTGTAGGATCAACTTTTGTTAAAACCTCCTTTTTATGCAGAACTAGTATATCAGTAAATTGAGGATATTTGAATGATAGAGAAGGGCTATGTGGTTATAAAAAAAAACTTATTTTTACTTCATCTCCTCCTACTTCTAACACACAACCTAACCATCACTTATCTAAGTATTGGCATGTAACAAAGCCAACAATGTCATTAATGTCCAGATCATCATCTCTATCATCAGATGAAACTATTTTTATAGTTGATTCCTGTGAAAATGAGTAGGTTTTGACTAAAACTCTAGTCCCATTCACAGGACTGTAACTGTGAAATTGCTGAGTGCCCTTTATCATTGTTGCTGCTTCAAACCTGCTCTTCAAGATCTTTTCCTTTGGAGCTGTCCATAAATGATGTCACACTTTTTTCAATATTTTTGACCCCCCCCCCTTTCTCACAAAGTGTCACACTCCACCGTACCCCCTCCCCTTGTCACTTGTCACGCTATATTACATAAACATACACTTGCAGTTCAGAAACCAAGTACTACGTTATAGATCATATATCAAATTTTATTTTTAAACTTTAACTATGTGTTTTAATGACATTTGTGAGCATAACAATAATAATGATTATATGTGTACTTATTTTGTATGAAATAAGATTAAGGTTTACAACAAAAAACATGATTATTATACAATAGTAATAAAATATTGATATAAAACAGCAGTTGAAAACAGTACTATTTTGGAATGTGATATATTTTGCTTTAAATCTTATCTTTACTTTTATGAACACAATATACTCTTAAACAGATTGAATTTAAAAAAAAAATGCCTCAATAAGATCAACCTGTTTGTGCCACTACTAGTTCTACCACTCACCCAGGTGGTGCGTCGTATCTTTTGTTGAACATTTCAAGGGTGTGATAGGGGGAAGTTTTCCTCTAATGGTGAAGAATTTCTGCTACTACCTATATTCTCAGAACCTACCCTGAATGCATTTTTCGAAAAGAAAGGAATATAAGTGAGAAAAAAAATCACATGAAAGTTGTTTTAGCCTCGATTTAAAAAAATACCTCCAAATTCTGGTAATTTCAAAATAACTTCAAAATTTAATCTGCTGATTTTAAATGTTTTTATTTTAACCAAAATATGTGATGTCACACTTCTTGTTACCCCGTGCCGGCTTGCCGCTAGCCGGCCCTTGGGGCAAATTTTCGCGCCCCCCCCCCTTCCAAGCGTGACATCATTTGTGGATGGCCCCTTTGCCTCATGTTCATCTGTAGTGGAATACAAAAAAATTGATGTTGGCAATATTTTTTTAACCCAATCATAAAGTTGACCAGAAGTTATAATTTGATTGTTGTAGACCATTTGTAAACTGGCCAATGCCGCTAATCGTTTAACAGTTCCTCCAACACTGTCACATGTATTTTTTCCATGTGACGATGCGAAGAAATTCCATTCTCATGATTACAAAGATTGAGAAAATTTGATTTATTTTTGTATTGTGATACTGCTCCATCAGAAAAATAATTCAATTTATCAGGTTTATAGGACAAGTTCTGTTTAAGGAAGTCAATCATGAGACACTGAAACAAATGAACAGCCACTGTATCATGCACCTTACAATCAGAAATGATAACTAAACTCGGGTGTGCCAACTTTTTGGTTTCTTCATCAACATTGTAAATCGCAAATGGATGTATTGTTGCTTGAGCATTGTTCCAATGAAAGCCTTGTGCAGCATCTTGGAAGTATAAATGCATAATTTTCAGCAAAATCACAAAGTACAATGCATTGATTTTGAGGTAAATTTTCTTTAAGTGTCGCAAATAGGAAGACTGTTGTGTAACAATGAAAGAATGTCTTAAAAGTTTCGGCTAACTCTGAAATAAATGATCCAAAAACTCTTCTGTGGATTTTATGATAGTTTCCAGGACACGCTTGTTATCAGTCTGCATCCACTGTTTGAAACTCGCATGCTCAATGCTATTAAGTTCAAAGGCTTCCTCAAATCGAGCTTTCAAATCATCATTTCCTGGGCAATTAACACAACTTGTGAAATAGCATTTTGATGTTGGGGTTTTACAAATTATGCTGCTTGTCACATCTTTGTATGTTTTAATTGGCAGCTCGCCATTTGTCAATTCTGGTATTTTACACTGAGCCATCATTAATTTGGCATTCTGATGTATTGTACAAACACACACAGAATGCATCCCACTGGATCTAAGAAGAGCACAATACTTGGGTCGAAGCTCACAAAATTTAGAAAATCCAATTCTCTTATCAGGGTAATGCTCCTTAAAAAGTACATATGATTCTCTTAATGTACTTAGAATTAAATGCTTTTGAGCATGTACATGTTTGCCATCTTTTTTTACTGAAACAAAGTCTTTTTTTTTACCAGGCATTTGAAAACTAATTTACCATTTTGAGATAAAATTTTTTGTCTATGTCTGGAATTGCAGGGTCCAATGTTCTCCAAGATTTTGGGTTTGGACACGACATTACACCATTTTCATTTAACTTTTTTTTTTTTTTCGCCTTTCTAGCAGTAAAATTAGATACTCTAAATTCAATTTTCTTTAAAGTCCAGCTTTTGGGAAGCATAGTTAAAATCTGCATTCTAACACTTTTGTCTATAGTATCATTGAATTTTTCTTTCAGTTGATTAATAATTTCATTGTTATGATTTTTTACAGTGTCAGGTTGAGAGGTACTGGAGCTTAAATTTAGTATTTTTGTTCGAAAAGCTTCCATCACCTTTTTAATTTTTGTTTCTGGGTAATGTTTTCTTTTAATAGGTGTTTCTTCGATAGCAGTTAGACTTTTGTTCAAAGCTTCAATTGCCTCTATTTTCTCTGAAGTTAATGGTACTTCAGGAACATTCAAATCATCTTGTGATTTTGAGCTGTCTGAAAACCAACCTTCTTGCTGAGTTAAAATCACTGGAAGCTTTAGTGTAGCTTTATGACACCCATCACATAACTTGTCACCTACATGTAAATTGGCATTATATCTCAAAAGATATTCATTCACAGTTCTCAAATTTTTCTTGTGGTAATCATAACCATGTTTCTTAAATGGGGTTACAACAATATACCAAAAAATGCTTTGATGTACTTGGTTCATCCATGTTGTTACAAAGCTCAATTAATAGAGCAAAGTTAAAAATTAATAATAATAAAAGTCAATTTGTCTTCATTCAATTGTAAATATCACATAATAATAGGCCTATAAAACTAAATAGAACTGACTGTGCTTCTGAACTGGAGAGAGAGTCAGTTGTTCAGAACAAAGATGTAAAAAAATGTTCTAATTACTTAATAAACACAGAATATTTTTCACTTAAAAAAAAAAAAAAGTCATACTTTTAAGTGAAAATTGTAAGTAATACTGCTCCCAACTAATTGTTTACTCACTGAGATCTTAGATGAAACTAAGCAAAATTTGAGCTAGACTAGGCATGAGTTACACTGCTGCAAGAACATGAACTAGACAAGTCTCGACAAGCTTTCAGTAGAATGCCAGAACACCTGTGATTAGCAGATAGTTTACTTACACTGATATACGCTATTTTTAATTTTTATGCAAGATTAGTAAATAATTATCTGTAATATGCCCTAATATAAATTGGTTACTCTATATCCTATGCCTTTTTTCTCTTTTTGTTTACATAACAAAAGTTAAAGGTCGCCCTAACAGGTATTTAAAAACATCACCACACTTCTTTTTTATGTTAACTACTGATCCCATTAAGATCCCACTCTAAAAATTTCAGGAATTAAAGCTTATAATACTGCAAAAAAGCATATTTTTTTGAAAAATCTTTAAAAAGGCAATAACTTAATTTTTTTTTCATTATTTTTTTATCAACGTATTTTTGTCATATCTCCTGATCCCACTCTGTAAATTTCAGGATTTAAAGCTTATAATACTGCATAAAATTTTTTTTCAAAATTTAAAAAAAAAAACACTATCTTAAAATTTTTATTTTTATTATTTTTTTTTTTCAAAATTCAAAATTTTTTTTCACCAAACATGTTCAAGTAGCATATCATATTAAACCTTATGAAATTCCCTTTGAAATAAGGTGTCAAACATCTCTCTAGGCCTGATAGAAGTTTAGTAATTCAAGTTTTAAAAGGTTAGTGCGTGCCAAAAAATGACTATTTTCCCAAAATTTAAAAGTTAATTACACCAAAATCCAATAAGATAAAAAAAATTCTAAAAATATATTCTCATTTATATCATTGGAGAGAATGATCCCTGAAATTTTCATAAGAATTGGAAATGGTCAGGTTGAGTGACTGGTTGATTTGATATGGTATGACCCAGAAAGTAGTAGCCGAATATTGTTCTGTAGGGATAATTTCCTGCCATTTCACAATAGGCCGGTTGGGTGGTGGAGAGCGTTTTTTGCACCTTCAAGCGCGATCAGACCAAACTGACTGATTCATTGTCAGTGGAAATGTAGGAGGAATGTTAATACGAGGTTAGAAGGGCAGTGACCTCTTCACCTTCCATAGTTTTTATTCAGCTTATGGTACATACCCACTGGCACACTCTATATGCCATACCTATCCTCAATGGGTTAATCATATTCGATGCAGCACGGGTTAACCTTTAAATATTGAAGTATTTGGTGTACTTACACATTATGGTAAAAGGAAAAAAATTAGGGGGTGTGCACTTAAAAAATGTTAAGTAAATTTTTCACCATTATACTAAGGGCCACCCTAGGCTACACGCTCTTGTCTTTTGCATTAAAAATTGAATTCTAGGAACTATCAGCTAGCACGAAATGTCCATACCATGATCCTATAGAGAATATGTGGGAAAAGCTTGCATGAAATTTGTATGAATATAGAAGCTAATATTTTTCAAAGAAGCAGCTTATAACATTATATGGAGCAATAATGTATGAACTGACCCCAGAAATTTCAATGGAAAATCTGGTATTTGAAGGGACAAAAAGAAACTGTGTGTGAAACAGTATTAAGTATGAGCATTTTTAAGTGTGTTGTCAAACTTTAAAATTTATCCATAAAACATTTTAGTGTGTATAATTATGGGGCACTCTATTTTGTGATTTATTTAAATAATAAATGCATTTTTTTGAATTTTCTAATAAATGAACTTTTAATTATATTTCTTATGGTGTTTATAATCATACACAGCGCATATTATGATTTACCTAGCTAATTTTGTAAATGACAATTTAAGCTTGTGTCTATATTTTTGGGACAGGGTGTATATGAAATGAAACTAGAAAGCTTTTTATGTTAGAAATGTAAACTACTTAATGAACAAAATTTTGTTACAAGCTTTTTCAGTAAAGTCTAGAAATTGTGTGCATAAAGTTTCTCTTATTATTTATCATTTTCTCTTATTATTTATTTCTCTTATTTATTATATTTTCCATATAAATTAGCTGAAACAATTACTGCAATTGTTTTACTGAGCTGTTTAATTTTGTTTCTACATCTGCTGTTGTAATTTTGTCTTCCCATGTAACGAAAGGGTCATTCCATGTCAGTTCAACCTCACCATGGTCACCGATTTTGATGAAATTTGGCATGTTTGTTCCTTTTATGGATTTAAGTAAGCATAAAAAATATTTTTCATCTGTTTCAAATTGTTTAGGTTTTATAGCCTGTTCAAGTTTTTCAGGATTTTTATCAATTAGGCTTAGCAAACGCAGTTGGTTCTTTCATAGAAAGTAAGTTATCTTCCTTATTTACCAACTAATATTCATTAAAATATTTATGAGTATACTTTAATATATAAGGAATCCAGCAAAAAATAAATTAAACTAGCAAGTATTTATACATGGCCAGGAAAAATTCTAAAATATTATTTTGGAAATGAAATATGGAGTTTCACTCTGACAGGACTATCATCAAAAGGGAAAAGGATAATCAAATTTTTTTTTCATTTATTATTCTAAAAGATATGCTCTATCACATGAAAAAATAAAAATAATGGGTTTTTCAGTCCTTCAATATTTTTACTGACTTCAAAATTAGAAATCGCTTGACGCTTTCATCACAAATGAAAAAGAGCTTTAAAATCAAACACACAAAAAAATAGATAAAAAAAATTTGGTGTTGCATGATTAAAGTAATAGATTAAAAAAACATTAAAAATATGACCTTCCAACATATATCTAAAGAAGTGGTTGATTCTACTTGCCTGACTGGGAAAACCAAAGATGCTCAAATTCTACCAGGAACAAGATTGTTCCACAACTTTGAACCAGTAGATGACTTGGGAATGATTTAGGCTACAAGAATCAGCAGTGATGGAAAACCAACTCTCACTTTCAACTTACTCAACATGGAACAAACTTTATTAGTGAAAATGAAATATTTTTATCTTAGATGTTTCATCGGGCAACATATGGTATTTTGGTATGGTGAATGCAGAAGAAGATGATGTCACTGTAAAGTTTTTGAATCCTTATGGACCATCACAGTCATTTTCCTAACCCAACAGAGATGTGCAGTACCCATCCCTCGTGTCATTGCAATCGTGGATCCCAAAAAAACAATGACTGGAAGTACTTACCATTTCTCTGAAGAATGTGTTAGGCTTGTTCAGTCAAGTTTTGAAAACATTGAGAAAATTAAAGAACAATGGAGTTGGAATTTGAAATATTCTTAGTAGTGAATTTTGTAACTAGCCATTTTCCAATCCAACAAACATAAATATATATCTAACTTTGTAATTGATTTTTTTTTAGAAATATTTTTTAAATCCTGTTTAGATTTAGCTGCAGTACACAATAGTGGTTACTTTTCATAGTTTCTAAAGCAAAATGACTGTATATAAATAAATGGAAATTTGAATTGAATATGCTGAAAACAAATGCATAAATTTTGAAATTATTTTTTTTTCTATAAGGTAAAAAAATGAAGAACTGGAAAACCCATTATTTTTATTTTTTCATGTTAGAGCATATCTTTTAGAATAATAAATGAGAAAAAAATTTTGATTATCCTTTTCCCTTTTGATGATAGTCCTGTCTGCATGAAACTCCATATTTCATTTTCAAAATAATATTTCAAATTTTTCCTGGCCATGTATAAATACTTGCTGGCTTAATTAATTTTTTTCTGGATTCCTTATATATTAAAGTATACTCATAAATATTTTAATGAACATTAGTTGGTAAATAAGGAAGATAACTTACTTTCTATGAAAGAACCAACTGCATTTGCTAAGCCTAATCGATAAAAATCCTGAAAAACTTTAAAAGGCTATAAAACCTAAACAATTTGAAATGGAGCAAAAATACTGTGTATGCTTACTTAAATCCATAAAAGGAACAAACATGCCAAGTTTCATCAAAATCGGTGACCATGGGTGTCAAATCTTTTTGTTGATTTGACATGGAATGACCCGAAAACTTAACAAAGTTTTTGTATTAAGAATATTTTATTATATACTATTATCTGCATCATTTGTATGTAGATTTTTTTAGATATTTAATACTTAAGTATCAAATTTTTGAAATTCTATAGTTCATTCTTACTCCCGAATTAACTTTTAATTTTATTTTCAGTGTTGTGGTACAAAGCCCTTCATAACTTCTCTTATGAAAATTAGTCTTAGTTTACCTAATGAATTTTAAAATAAGTTACTTCCTGCATTTTCGCTTGGAACATTTGTACAAGTTCATTCTATTTTGAATTTACGTTTCTGGAAATTTTAGTTGCAAAATCATTCTAGAAGGTATGAATGTGTGTTATTCTGACATTTTATGCATTATTTCCAACATCTTTAAATATCGTATATAATCTTCCAAACATGTTTTCTTTCATTAAAAGCTTTTGCAAGATTTTTCCTCTATTAAAATTTTAAGCTATTTGGTATGTGTCAGAATAAAACGAATGTGAAATTAGGTATGATGTTCTATATTAATCTTAGAACATGGCTCAAAAGAATATTTTCTTTACTGTTTTTTTTTATTATTATTATTTTTTATTGATAAATCTTCTTCAATTAATATTGAAGATTAAAAGGATTTTCAAAGCATACTGAACTTACTGTGGGTCCCAAAATTGAGTACATGCCCCTATTTTTTTTTTTTTTTTACTTGTAAAATTTTACTTTAAGCAAACCACGTTTTTTACTGTTGATATTCTTGTACTTCTTCGAATATGTAAAAAAAAAATTAAGTAATCAATTTTTTTCTTTTACTTCTAAAAATGAATAAATAAGACAATTAGATGGAAACAAGCATCACAAAATTCAGTAAATTTTGTTGCAATAAGCAAATTAATATTTAGTTGCAAATCTCTTTGTCTGAATCACAGCTGTCTATCTTTTAGACATGAATTCCACCAGATTTTTGGTATATTTCAACTGTATTTTGTTGCTTATTCTTCCCTTAAGACCTTCAGATCCTTTGTCACATCATGTTCATTCACAGATTTCTTTTGAGACTATAAATTTTCTATGACTTTTGGTCTGGAGATTAGGAGAGTTAGCCCAGTGGTTGGGTAGTTGAATTCGGAATTAATTAGGGGAAAGCTAGAAATTGTTTTAATCCCTTCAGTTTAGGTCTGGAATGAACATACTAAGTTTTCCCCCTCCAGTTAGGTGAGCTTTATCCACTGCATGCAGATTTGCAGTCGGAAAATAGGACTTTTTTCAATAATCGAGCAATATCTCAAAAACATTGTTATACAAAAGTTGTAGAACCTGAAATTCTGAATAAAATGAGTACTAACACTTATTATATTCAATGAAAATTAAGCCCACAACTGTGCTTCCAAGTTTTGCCTAAATCACTAATCAAGGGCTTGAAGCGAGAACGGACTAAGTTATCTGTTCACCCTGCCTCCACTTATTATACACTCCTGATCAAGAAATAAGCAACAAACACGAAAAGACACGGTACACATGCAAAATGGCAAATTAAAACACACAATTTACATATGAGGTAGAGGTTGCATCAGCGAATGCAAATAGGCAACAAAAATTAGCATAAAATGCCATCCCGCGGTCACACTGCAACAACTTAAAAAGGGGCTTGATGGGCCTATGCTTCAGTTCGCAAGCAGCAGTAGTTCAGTGGAATCCAAGGTAGCCAAAGCGGAAAGCATGAGTAGAAGAAACCATTTGCACGATAAGATGCGTTTGAGGACTGTCGGTATGTTGCAAGCTGGTGCAAGACAATCTGCTGTTGCCAGACAGCTGAATGTGCTTCGTAGTGTCACCCATAGGCTGTGGAACCATTACCAAAGGGATCAAAACGCCAGTAGAAGACATGGGTCTGGATGCTGGAGAATCACCACAATGGCAGACGATCGCTACCTGTTGCAATGTGCCAGATGCCGGAGGACACTAACAGCTGCAACAGCTGGTGTTGCAGCTTTTGCTGCTGCAGGAAGGCCCATATCCCACCAAACTGTGTTGTGCAGACTGCATGAAGGAGGACTGTTCGCACGACGACCTGTTGTTTGTGTGCCTTTGGCCCCAGTGCACGTCAGAGTGCAGTTGCATTGGGCCTGTGAACATCGCAGTTGGACACCAGAGCAGTGGGGCCACATACTCTTTATGGATGAGTCTCGATTTAACATCCAGAACGATTCCTGAAGGGCAATGATATGGCGAGAGCCAGGAACACTGTTAGTTTAATTAGCAGTTTTTCATGCTCCGAAAATCATATAAATATTTATTTGCATCTTTGTTTACATTTAAAAATGATTGGCTTGCATTTATCTTGTTTGTTTGTGTTAATGATGTCATAATATGGGCGTATACGTTTTCTATGACGTCATGGCTAGTTATGACATCACAGCCAATCGAGTTTTGCCACTTGTTTCTGGATAACTATATAAGATGGTATGTTGGATTGTTTTTAATAAAAAGGTTTTAGTTTTAGCAATGCAGTTGTGTTTTGTTTTTGTTGTGAGTTAACCTGATATTCTAAATTGCAACATGAGTGCAGGTGTATTGCTACGAACGCGCCAAACATCGTCGAAAGAGACCATTACAGAGGTGGCGGGTTACTTGTCTGGGCAGGGATAGCAATGATTGGCCGAACTGACCTCTACGTGTTCGCTGGGGGTTCCGTCACAGCTGTCCTATAACGCGACGAAATCCCACACCCTCTTGTGCAGCCTTTTATCGCTGCAATGGGTACCGGCGCAATATTTATGGACGATAATGCCCACCCGCATAGAGCATGATTGGTGCAGAATTATCTGGAGAGTGAAACCATTCCACAGATGTCGTGGCCTGCTAGATAACCGGACTTGAATCCGGAAGAGCATGTGTGGACATGTTAGGAAGGCAGATTACTGGTCGCAGTGTGCTGCCAGACACTCTCCACAAGCTCCAACAAGCCTTACTACATAAATGGGCATTACTGCCACAACAAGTGACCAACGACACTTTTGACAGCATGCCTCGCCATTGTCAAGCATGCATTTCAGCTAGAGGGTATCATACCCGTTATTTAGCGTGTGGTTCCCATTGCACATTCTGCCTACCAATTTGGGCTGTTGAGCCTCGACGGCCGTAATATATATGTTTTTGTTTATCATTGCTTTATTGTTTGATATGTGGTCTAGTAATGCCACACCTACCTCGTGTACATCTTTCACGCATATCCATTAAATACAGCGTGGCCACCCGACCGGGAAACCAGGAATAGTCAGGGAATTTCGGGAGACCGGGAAAAGTCAGGGAAATTTATTCTAAACCTGGAATTTTTTTTAAAATTTTGATAATTCTTATTGCAGGCGACAATTTGCTGATCTTTTTTTATAAATAGAATGAAACACAGTTGGCAACCAATGAAAATCAGTCATTTACCGACAGTCAAAAACGAATGCCATTTGTGTTGTTCATAGGTGTTTACATTTAAATTTCCAAGGGACTGAAATTTCGGCTACTAGTCCAGTCAACGAAGGGTTTGAAAAAAAACATTAAATCATATAGTTTTGAAAATTGGTACACATGTCCGTTAGGAGCTTCTGATAAACATACTAAAAGCCCCCGGTCCTGGGGGGGGGGGTAAGCTCACGGCACCATCTTGGATTTCATCCCCTTTTTTAGTTTTTCCAGAATATCTCGAAAACTATTGAGATTTCAAATTATAATTGATTTAACAAATTAAAGAGCGTGAAATTCCCTACAAATACATGCTTATATTTTTCTTCCAGCTTTAATTGTTTTCCAGATAATGGGTCTCAGAGGTTGCCGCCTGTCTTGGATTTCATTCCCCCTTTTTTAGTTTTTCTGAATAACTCGAAAAGTATTCAATTTTCAAATCTTAATTGATTCAACAAATTAAAAAGCGTGAAATTCCTTTCAAATATATACTTTTATTTTTCTGCCAGCTTTAATAGTTTCGCAGATAATGGGTCTCAAAAGTTGTTGCCATCTTGGATTTCATCCTCCTTTTTTAGCTTCTCTTGAATATCTCGAAATCTATTCAATTTTTTTAAATAACATGTAGTCAGAAAATTAAAGAGCGCAAAATTCCCTACAAACGCATGCTTTTATTTTTGTTTTAGCTTTTAATAGTTTCCGAGATAATGGATTTCAAAATTTGCAACCATCTTGGATTTTATCCCCCCTTTTTAGTTTTTCTTAAATATCACTGAAACTATTAAAGATAGAAAATAAATAAAAGCATGCATTGGTTGGGAATTTTACAATCACTAATTTGTTGTATTTAATGTAATTTGAAAATCAAATAGTTTTCGAGGTATTAAAAAAAAAACTAAAAAAAGGGGGATAAAATCCAAGATGATGGCAAATTTTGAAATCCATTATCTCGGAAACTATTAAAGCTAAAACAAAAATAAAAGCTTGTGTTTGTAGGGAATTTTACGCTCTTTAATTTGCTGATTACATGTAACTTGAAAATTGAATAGATTTTGAGATATTCAAGTGAAACTAAAAAAGGGAGATGAAATCAAAGATGGCGGCAACTTTTGAGACCCATTATCTGGGAAACTATTAAAGCTGGAAGAAAAATAAAAGTATAGTTTGAAGGGAATTTTATGCTCTTTAATTTGTTTAATCAATTGTAATTTGAAAACTGAATATTTTTCGAGATATTCAGGAAAAACTAAAAAAGGAGGGATGAAATCCAAGAGTGCGCTGCGAACTCACCCTCCAGGAACGGGGACTTTTAGTATGTTCATAATAAGCCCCTCACGAACATGTGTACCACTTTTCGAAACTATATGAGTTAATGTTTTTTCACCCCCATTTTGGACCTTCGTTGACTGGACTATATATGAACAGAATCGCGTTCCTTCTGGTAGTTAAATTAGATGATACTTCTTGAGATGAAAATCTATAGTATAATCACATTCTGATATGGAAGAAGAACTGGGATGTGGCTATATGTCCAAGGGATTCAGATAGCTTACGAGATCGTAAATTTCTCTTTATCTGTCTGCAAGTTAGCATCCACACTACTGCCTGCTTTTATGATGATTTAATATCAAATAGGAGTTATACCAGAATTAGTTTGTTTTTCCATTTCTGGAGATCTTTTCATTGAATTATGAAGTATTTGAAATTAGTGCTAATATTTTCTTTCAGCATTTTTTTTGTTTGTTTATTTTGTGTATGTTTTTTTTCTCCGAGTGTTGGGAAACATTATGATTACTGATCATTTTGATAAATTATGGGATCTTCAAAGTATGGGACAGCCGTTACCCATACATATAAAAGAACAATTTTTTTAGTATTATGTATGCATGTTCGGGGTTTCTTTTTTTTTCGTTCTTTACGCACGCCCAGACCTTTGACATATGAGATCAAATTTAGCAAACTGATGGATTAGCACAAGAAGGAAGCTAACACCACAGTAATTTTTTAAAAAAAATTCAAATTAGATTTTTATTTATTTAATTTTAAATTCCCATTTTTGCGAATTTTATTTTTTCTCTTTGATGCTTTATTTTATTTATTTCTCTTTATATATTGTCCATTTTGAGCTGTATTGAAGGAAGTTGGTTGGAATAAAAAGCTGCTTTTTTTCTTTTGCAAACTATTCGATTCCATTCGTGTGACAGAATATTATGCTTCTGTATTTTAATTTATAAACATCAGTAAAAAATCGTTTTCTTACATTTTTTTTCCTCTGCCTTTTTATATTTTATTTTGCAACGTATATTTTTATTGAGATTTTGATCGTCCTAAAGAATTTTTAAGTTTATATTTTTAATCAGAAAAACCTGGAAAATTCGGTACAGTAGAATTGTTCATTGTAAAGATTTATTAGTTATTTTATGGTTTATTGTTTTAAATAAATGTTCTTTTTTCAAACATTTTGCTTTTTTATTCAAACCATACTGACTTGAATGAATACTTAGTATGGCTAATGTGAAGGTGATTTTTTTCTGTGGTTAATGGGCTACCTCCGAAAAAAGTCAGGGAATTTTTTGTATAAAACCTGGAAAAGTCAGGGAAACTGAAACAGCAAAAATGATGGCCACCCTGAAATAGTTTTTGTTTTATTCAGAGTTTTGCCTTTGTTGCATATTTTTTGAGAAGGAGTGTATATACATTTTAAATTTGTTCAAGATGCTTTTATAATTATTTCAAGGTTTTATTTAGTGTTTTTGAGGGGAAAAAACACTGTTATTATGATAATAATGCTCCCCTATTTTCATTCGAGTGGTCATTTCTTATATGCCAAATCTTGTCATCTTTATTTGCAAGATATGATTCGTCTTAAAGACAGACTTGATCTGAATGAATACAACAAGTTTGTCTCTGATGGACTTTTTACAATTAGAAGTTCTGATAAATTTTGGTGTGGTCGACATAAAACAAACCCTTATGAGATCCATGAAGACTACAGGAGGATTGACTCAAGGATGAGGTGTTTCTGAGAGTACGATGACTAAGTGGATTCTCACCATTCCTATTCTTGCAGAGGTTGCTCAGAAAATTGAAGAGTTTTTTAACTTATCAATTGCCTCAACTAAACAACATGTGGATGCTAGGGATTCCAGAATTTCAAGAGACAAGGCAGATCTTCAAAAACTGGTGGACTGCTTCTTATCCCATGACCCGTTTCCAAAATAAGAACACCTCATATCTATAGCAAGTGGTATTGTGGCAGATGAAAGTATAAACTGCCACAATGCTTATGAAATCGGAGTATATTGTTTGTCAAAAACTGTTGGTAATAATTTTGCTTCTGTTACATTTAAACTGAAATTTGAGTAATGCCTATTCGTGGTTTCATTTCTAAGGTGAAAGTTCATAATGAATTAATTCTTGTGAATCCTGACACAACATTCAGAAGAATCTCTCTCCTGGAAAAGTGAACAGAGCTACAGAAATATTTTGAATTTGAGCTGACCCCTTTTCCATTGCCACTCTTTGATAAAGGAGGACTGCGACTGATGTGCATTTCACTCCAGCATGTTATGTGGTTGATGGTGTATTTCTGTTACATCGTGTGTTGTGGCAGGCAAAGGAACCATTTTCCTTCATCCTGAAGAAATATGTTGTCTATGCCAAAAAGCACTTCAATGAAGGGGCCACAATAGTTTTTGATGGTTACACTAAAGATGCAGCAAAAAGTACAAAATCAGTAGAACGTTTCAGATGAACAAAGAAACACATAGCTGCTTATGTTTGATGAATCGATGTCCTCCACTATGTTCCAAGATAAATTTTTATCAAATGATCAGAACAAGCAAAGGCTTATAAATATGCTATGTGTTAACTTTCAAAAAGACGGTTTTGTTGTGAAGTAAGCCGAGGAAGATTCTGATTATCTAATAATCAAAAGTGCTTTGGAAATAGAAAAAAGGTTACAATGTGTTATGGTTGTTGGTGAAGATATCTACCTCTTGGTTATAATGGATCACTAATTCCGAAAAAAATTTTCTTCTTGATGCCTGGGAGAGGTAAGGCAGAAGATGCTTTATAGTGTGCAGCAACTCTGAACATTGCTCTATACATAAGGGACAATATTTTGTTTCCTCATGCATTCAGTAGTTGCCAAATCTGCTCTTTTCAGGCAGGGGAAGAAGAAATTTATCAATATTCTGAACAGCACGTAACTGCAACAAGTTGTGAACATTTTCCATGATGAAAATGCATGCCCGGATGACATAGATGAAACAGGATAGAAAATTTCGATAGCTCTGTATGGGGAAAAGAACAATGAAAAAACATTGGATTCTCTGAGATTAAATTTTTTTCAAAAATCATTAGTAAAAATGATTAAAATTTAACGTCTCTCCCTCCCACTACAGTAGCTGCACATGAATACTCTCTCCGTGCATACCTACAGGTTCTACTTTGGAGTCGATTTGCCAAAAGTCCCATAGATTGGGCTTGGAAAGAAACCAAACATGGATTGTTCCCAGTCACCCCCTACAAGAAAGCAGCTCCTCCAGCCCTTCTCTCTATAATATCATGCAAGTGTGCAAAAGGGTGTAATTTGACTTGCACCTGTAGGAAATCTGGCATTAAATGTTCTACGATTTTTTTATCACTGCAAAGGGTAAGGGTGTACCACTTCTCAGGAAGATGATAACATCAATACAAACTCATCTCACCAAGAGGCTAAATTTATATCAGGATGGAGGAGATAATTTCAGAAGTTGATTTGGAGGAAGATTATCAAACATAGCAAGTGGAGGAAAGTAACAGTAAGCAAACCGACATCATTGATTGACTCGCTTTCAACATCTAAAAAATTGAAATTGATATTAAACATTTTTCTTTTTAATATCACTTCAATTATGCCTAATTAAATAATAAGTGTTAAAAGTTATTTTTCATTACGCTCTCAACCATTGTTGAAGTTTTCCTGTGATGTTTTCCTGTGTTAAATCACAATAACAGTGGTTTTTCCCCTCAAAATATACTAAATATAACTTTGAAATAATTATAAAAGCATCTTGGACAAATTTAAAATGTATATATTTTAAGTAGAGGCAGGGTGAACAGATAACTTAGTCCATTCTCACTTCAAGCGCTTGATTAGCGATTTAATAATAACTTGGAATCGCAGTTGTGGGCTTAATTTTCATTGAACGCAGCGGATAAAGCTCAGCTAACCGGAGGGGAGGAATTTAGTATGTTCATTCCAGACCTAATCTGAAGGGATTAAAACAATTTCCAGCTCTCCCTTAATTAATTCTGAATTCGCCCTTGTTTTACGACCCTGCCACTGTGCTAAGTATGCACTGTGGTACAGCCGGTGAAAAAAGTATCCAAATACTTCTTATTGCTCTCCATCTCCAAATGGTAAAACCAAGCAAAATGTGTCATTTAATTTATGAATACGTCTTCTTTAAATGCATGTAAATCGCATTTACGTCAAGGTGTGTCTTCATGTTTATTTTTATATCCTATTCAAATTTGCCAATGACAACCTTCAGTTTTTCTTGTTTTAAATGATTCCTCGCATTCAGAACCCTCCAAATATATTTTAGGTAATTTGAAGCAAAACAATCAGAGATATACAAGAAAGGAGACCTAGGGGGTTATCTCAATATACATAAATGTAGAACACAGGTCATTTGTATAACTCTTTCCTTTGCTTTTTACATTTCATTAATTGATTTGATAATTTATCCCTGAACTTTTCAGCAGTTCTTAAAGATATTGCACTGAAAGATACGAGCCAAAACATTCGTTAAAATATGATTCCAATATTACATATTCATGCATGCGAACTGCTACGGATTTTATTGAAAATTTCCGCAAACTGCAGATAAGGTTTAAATTTCTACTGAAAAGAGTTTTTTCCCCTTTGCGCGCAGTCTTTTTCATTGTATTCTTCGATGACATGACTATCCAGATTTTTCCTTCTACATTTCATGTTTTTGAAAAATGTCATATCATTATTCTAATAGTGTACAATGAATCAGAAAATCGACGCCAAAATCCGGACCTTTTCATTCTGTAACTCCCCAAAATATATATATATCCTAACTTTTATCTACCAAATTCGCCCAGAGTCGGCAGAAACCGGTCGAAACCATCTGGAGAGGGAAGGGATTTAACCACATGTACAACGATGTGCGACGAAGGTATTGCGGGGGGTATCGTAATCCTAATGTTAGGATCTCAAAAGAAAAGCAGAAATTTTTGAACTACTTGAGTACATCAAGTTAATAGAACAAGAAATTGCCGAAGATGACGCCTTTGAAGTACTGCATTGCGACTATAAAGCCCCGACAGAGTGCCAGCTCACCGATGCCAAAATATGCAGTATGGTGTTGATGAACTCCCAAACTTCAGTATCCGATAGCGAGGAGAGCGAAGAAGAAACACGAGTGGAAGATAAAATACCAATTGACAGTTTAGTGGAAGTGTTGAACACCGCAATAAAAGGACTTGAGCAAAGGGACTTTATTTCGGAGTCGGACATAATGGCGATACATAAAATAAAAGAGAAGTTACTTAATCAAAAGCCAAAACTAATGAAGCAACTCACTTTAAATTAAATGTTTTGTAAAAATGTTAAAATTAACAAGAAATATTATTAATTATGTTTATAAATCAAAGAAAATAAGTAATAAGTTTTAAAAAAATTTAAATTGAATTCTGTGTTTTTTATGGTGTTAAATTCACTTCTTAATATTGAAATGATCTAAGATCCGGAATTATCCCAAATCCGGAATTGCCAAAGTCCCGACGATTCCGGATTTGCGACGTTCGACTGTATATATATATTTCTTGTATTATTTATTCAGATAAAATATTTTTCTTAAAAATAGAAATTTTTAATTATTTAAAATATCATTAAATATATAAATGATCATAAATTCAAAATTTTGACACTTATCTGTTTCTGCGTGTGTGTGCGCGTGTTTGTGCGTCTGACACCCTCTCAGACCTTCTGCAGGGGTTGATCCAGGGTTTTTTTCAGGGGCCCATTTTGGTGAAAAAATATATATTTGTGTGAAAAAAAATTTTATCATGTAAAACCTTCAATTTTAGCAGTCGTATTTCTATACTTTACGTCTAATATCAAAAGCGTTTCATTGAACTAAATATATGCAGTAATTTGATATAATACTGAAAAAAAAATACTTGTATATATATTTTGTGCAATGCCGCATTCAAAAACTTTTTAAAAAGAAGTCAGATTAAAAAAGGAGCCATTTTTGTGAATTTGAGTTTTGTGAAGGGACTGTTTTTATGAATTTGAATTTTGTGAAAGGGCCGTTTTTATGAAGTGGAATTTTGTGAAGGGGTCGTTTTTATGAAGTAGAATTTTGTGATGGGGCCGCTAAACAGCCCCAATTTTTGCCTGGATCGACCCATGTACAGACATCCACCTTTCCAATGTTGGCATGTATGCATATTTCTATTTTCAAGTTCGTTTGTGGAAAGAAATTTTTAAAAAAGCAAAAAAATATTAATATAAGTTCTTTAAATTCATATCATTATCATCCAAAAATAAACATTGAATATACAAATTCAAATATTTCATCAGAATTATTTTTAGAGTGCTTGAAAAATAGTGATATTTTAAAAACTTATTTAACTATTAAATATAATTTTTCTATGAATTTTCTATCTAAACTATGATAAAGTTATCACCAAACAAAAATTAGTATCAATTGTAAAAATTTTTGTGTCATTTGCATTCAATTGCATTTGTTCATATTTTTTACTTTATTATACATTTATGGTTGTATTTATTGGTACTTTCTTCAACTTTTCAAAAACTTTTTATATATGTGTGTGTAAATCAAGGGTTTCCCAGAACTTTCAATATGTGTAAAAACAATTTTGTTTCATTTGAACACTATCAAAATCGAATCTGTTTAATCAATTGTTCACATCTTCATTTTGCATTATACAGTGGACGCCGCTTGTAGTGATCATTTTGGGTCAAAGCCAAAGTTATCATTACATCTGAAATGCCTTAAAGATAATATATAGATATACAAGGATAACAGAAAAACAGACCATACAACATTGTTGATATGTGCTGATTTGTTTTAACTAGAAAATGAAAAGTGATACAATGTACAGAATTGAAAAAAAATTATAAATATGTAATTTTTTAAGCTTTCTTAAAGTTATTGAAAAGTAATCTCTTTTTCTTTTTTTCAAGCATTCGTTGGATAAACTGTTCATGTGAATAATACTCGTCAAAAGATTCAGTATGGTATTGGACTGATCTTCTTAAAATACGAAGTGCTTGCAGAGTTTCTTAGGTTGATGGTGGTTTCTCTTTTGACCCCTCTTCATCATCATTGTCCTCATGTTCTCTGGGGTTATGTCTTCGATTCACCCAAACTTGACATTTTGTTTCTTCTGTAGTTTTTCAGCTTCCTCCAAATTTGAGTCAACCTTAATCCAAACCTTAGAATCCTCTTAGGAAATGTTTGGCTGGTTTTTTAATGACATCAGGATTTCTTGTTTGATCCTGATGAAACCTTCAAGCCTAAAGTAGTTCCTTATGATAACTTCTTGTTCAACCATCGAAACCAATTGCTACAGGCAAATTGTTTATCACTAGAACCAACAGATTTTCTGTGTGTTTAGATACAGGAGATCTGTTCCTCTCTAATTTGTTCAGTACAACCGACTGATGAGTATATATCCATGATCACTATAAGTGGTGACAACTGTAATTATTTTTTTGGGGAAAAATGTTCTATTAATACTTAATTATTAGTCTAAAGTAATACTCAAAGATCTGCTTTATTTTCTGTTTCATTTTAGCAATATTTTTTCTTGGCTAATCCAATTATGATCCCCCCCCCCTCTAAAAAGTTAAAATGGTGATATCCTGAGTGCTTTAGAATTTCATTCTTTTTTTATTGGCATCAAAATTGTATTTCTATTTTTAACATGTAAATTAATTAAAATTATAAAATATTATTTGAAATTTGAAAGAAGTGCAAATTTTTTATTTATGTTATGTAACATTTTTATATAAAGCATCAATTATTGTAATTGTTTCATTATATCTTGAGATGTTGAAAAATGGCAACCTTTGTTTAACCCTTTGAGGACAGCTGCACGCGTAGTGCTACAAGAAGCCAGCACGCCCACGTGATAGTCGTCTTCAAAGGGTTAACATTAGGAGTCCTAAATTTCAACTGCCCATAATTCAGCATCCGCTTCTTTGAAATGCCAAAGTTTTAGATGTATTTGAGCTAATTTAATCTTGAAAATTTTAATTTGCATTCTAAATTAAGTACTGTTATTTGAAGAGTCAAATTAGTACAAATTTTAATATGAAGAATATAAACAAATTGCATACAATTTAAGAAATCAATTTTTTAGGACAACATAAAGTTTGGTTTTAGTATGCAAAAATTAGCCCTTGAGTAACATACAGCATTCAGATACTTTTTTGACAGATGTTACAGACAATATAACTTGAAATCGGCTCCGTATGCTTCAGGTCCTTGTCTTGTTGGAAGGTGAGGTTTGACCCAAGTCCTAGTTTATTGGTACTTTCTTGTAAGTTATTCTTTTAAATGTCAAGATTATACCAGTCTATCTAGCCTGCAGTGAAGACAAGTTCTCCTACTACTCCTATAGCCATACAGCCCAAAACAAGGATATTTCCATCCCTTTATTTACGATCTTTATGGTGTTTTTAAAGTCCAGTTTTTTCCTAACTTCCCTCTACATTTTATATCATCTGTCACTCCCATACAGATTTGCTTTCATCAGAGAAAAGAAAAATGTCCCGTAACGATTTCGGCTTTAAGATGTTTTTTTGAAAGTCTCTCTTGTTTTCTATTGTTTTACAGTTCTCTAATAGTTTCAGCAGAGATCCTTCTTCCAATTTCTGAGAATAATGATGTAACTTTGGATTTTCCTTTACTGGGCATGTGATCTTCCTCTTTGCTGCAGATCTCAAAGCTTTTGCATGCCCTTTTCCTGGAATATTGGCCACAAATCCAGGTTCTCCTATACTTCTGAGTGTATTTGGGGCTCATCCAGGGGTTTTCCCTGTCAATGAAGCAATTTCACTATCAGATTTGCCATCTTTCCACTATTGCGTGATTAAACATTGTTCTCTTTCAGACATTCCTCTCTTGCAGCTCTTTTCAATGGGTTTTTAGGGTGAAAAAATTATATTAGTTAAAGACTGTTATTATGTTCATATGCTTCAAGTGCAACTATAGAATGGTGTTAAGATAATTTTCAACAAAAGAAAACTTATTGATCAACTGAGAAATTCATTAAGTGTATGCTCAATTTTGTGATAATCATTTTTGATAGTGTCGTCTAATTTTTAAAAAAATAATAATTAAACTAAACTATTTTTTCATGCAATGGAAGTTGATGTGCGAGAATATACACAGTGAAAAATATCTTTTTAATAAAATTTTAACCTGTTATTTACAAAATACTTTAAGCTTCCAAAGTGTATACTCAATTTTGGGACTAACTATATTTGTATTAAATACCATGTCTTAAGTGAAAAATCAATTTTTAAATTATTTTTGCTTTGCTTATTGATTTAGAATCTGAAAAGCAATTTTAGACCTGCTATGCTTAAATTTTACTTGCCAGTTGAAAAATGATAGTGTTGTCCGGTGTCAGGTCACAAATGAATTAAAATTGATTGATGATGTACAACCTTTGAACAATTTGTCGCGAAAGAATTATGAAACAAATATTAGCCTTTATACTGTTCACTTATTTTCCTTTAGTGAAAACAAATACAAGGATGAATATGTATTTATGGGAGCAAAGAAGTTTATAGGAAGTTTATGTGCCCTACCAGAAAGTACTCAGTTTCCAGAAGGATTAATTTTAGCTGGCAGTCATGACTGTGCAATTTATGGATTTACTCTTACTTCAAAGGAACCAGTTATGAAACTTCTAGGTCATTCAGATGCTGGTAAGTTAAAAAAAATATATATATTTAATTAGTGCTGGCAAACTTTTTTTGTTGCTTTCACTATTACTATAATTATTATAACATGTTTATATTCATTAATATAATTTAGTGTAAATATAGCTATCCAGTTATACAGGACTGTTTCAAGCTACTGAGAAGCAACCATTTTGAGCCTTAAGCAATTATTTTGATTAAGGAAGTTGTAAAATTACTGTTGAAGAGAAACTTTGGTAACTGTAATCTTTTGTTCCCTTTTAGGTAATTTGCTCCTCCCCGTTTGGGAATAAATTTTTAATAATACAGTGCAGGCCACAACTGTTTGTTTCAAAATATCATAAGTCATAATCGGGATAGTAAAAGCAAAGACAAAATTCGGAGGATTAAAAAAGTTTTTGTTTTAAACTGGTTCACACATACACACAAATTGGCATGATGAAGAATATTATACAGCAAGGGATGACCATATATAACGTGTATTTGCATGCATGCTATATCTGAATGCGGGTGTTTTTCTAAAGGGTGGTATCTTCAAATCACAAAATTTCAGGCTTTTATGGTATCAGAATTTTCTTTGTTTTGTTTCTTTTGTCTAATGCGAAATTATATTAATTTAATGAAAAACAAATTTACACCATTTTCTCCACAGCTATCTTTTACAATGCTCTGAACTCCTTATAGGATTTGCTAATTACAAACTGTTCCTGAATGAAACTTGAGAACATTTTTTATTTTTTATCAGGACTTAGTCCATTCTGCAGTGTTTCTACATTTTACCATTTTCTTTGTATTTTTTATATATACAGTCAAACGTCACATATCCGGACATCCAAAATCCGGACCTTTTTCATTCCATAAGCCCCCCCCCCCCCCAAAAAAAAATCCTAACTTTTATCTAACAAATTGGTGCCCAGAGTCGGCAGAAACCGGTCTTAACCATCTGGGGAGGGAAAGGATTTAATCACGTATACACCGATGTGAGACAAAGGTATTGCGGGGGGAAGGGCTATCGCAACGAATTGCAGAGTTACAATACCTTTCCCTCTCTAGCACTCAGAACGAACTAGTCCAGAATGTAAGAAATGTTAACAAATAATTGCCGAAGATGACGCTTTTGAAGTACTGCATTGTAACGATAAAGCACAGACAGTGTGTCAGCTCTCCGAATATGCAGTATGATGTTGATGAACTCCAAAACTTCAGTATCCAATGGCGAGGAGAGCGAAGAAGAAACACAAGCAAAAGCCAATTGACAGCTTAGTGGAAGTGTTGAACACCGCAATAAAAGGACTTAAGCAAAGAGACTTTATTTCTAAGTCGGAGATATGGTGATACATAAAATAAAAGAGAAGTTACTTAATCAAAAACTAAAACTAACGAAGTAACTCACTTTAAATGAAATGTCTTGTAAAAATGTTAAAGCTAATAAGAAATAATATTAATTATGTTTATAAATCAAAGAAAACAAGTAATAAATATTCTGTAAAAAAAATTTTTAATTAAATTATGTGTTTTATGATGCTAAATTCACTTCTTAATATTGAAATGATCTAAGATGCGGAATTATCCCAAATCCGGATTTGCGACGTTCGACTGTATTTGATTAAAACTTACCCTTAGGCTCTAGCTTATGCAAGCCATTCATGACTATCTGAAAAAATTTTGTACTGGTTATAGTCATCTGGCACATCATAGCTGTGATAGATTTGTTGTTCCTTATGTAGCAAAATAACTTAGTAGCTTGTAATGACGAGGTTTTATTTTGTCTTATTTTCTTTTGTCAACCTGCTTTAATAAATTATTTAAAGCATTTTTGTATGAACTTGAATCTATCCTGACTTATAGTCCATTACTCCTACACAAAAAGCAATGGGTATAACTTCCTATCGCCTTTCATGTTTCTACTGAGCCTCCATGGCAGTGAACTGCCCAATTTAGATTAAACTAGTTAATTTGCTGAGTTAAAGTTGAATGAAACTATTTAATTTGCAAAAAAGAGGAGGGCTTTTTAGATATGAATATTTTGAATTATTTGAATACAAATTGGAGATCACAGGTTTCTTTTGTGAACATTTCAGCTCTAGTAACTTGATGATATGGGAAATAAATGATCCCTTAAGTTCTACACACTTTCTGAAAGACTGATTAGTGGTCTCATGTCCATTTAATCATAAATACATTTAATTACCTCTGAAATAAAAGTTATGCTCAGAATAACTTGTTTTTTCATTCTTCATTCATTGCCTCATTCCTTGTAAAGTTACAGTAGAAGAAAGTTTTATAATAAATATTAAGACAGAGTTAGGCTTTCTTTGTTTAATATGTCGTATTCATTAACCCCTTCTTTTCTGGATTTTTTTTTTTTTTTTTCCGAATCTCCAACAGAATGATTATTTTTTCCATTCAAGGCAGGAAATCTCACCGCGAAAGCATGAAGAAAGTATGACTATTTGCATCATTTCTTAGCAATATTCAGAAATACAAAAAATAATTGCAGAATATAACGAGACATGCAAGTAGCGACAAATTCACTTTAAACGATGCAACTATTCTCTTTGTCGCATGACATGCGATGCCGACCAAGAAGAGGTTAATATATACTTTTCATTTGTTATTAATTAGAAAGCAATTTCAGCTCTTCATTTTTAAGAAAATATTTGCTGTAAATAAGTATTAAAAATACAAGCAGATTTAACAGAATTGTAGGTAGCAGAATATGTTATGAATTAAGAGAATTTTAAAGCAGTCTACACTTTAAAAGCTGCTTTTGTTTTGTTTTGAGTCTTTGCTTGAACATTGAAAAAATGAGTTTTTTAATGGTTTGTTTTTCCTCTTAATTGTGTTAAATTTGATTTCTTTTTTTAGTGTGTTCTTTATCTGCTGGGTTTGGACTTTTTGTGAGTGGCTCCTGGGATGGAACTGCTAGAGTGTGGTCTGGTCAACAATGCACTGCTGTTTTGGAAGGCCATGGTCAAACTGTATGGGCTACTGAAGTGTATCCATTGCAAAATATGATATTGACAGGATCAGCTGACAAAACCATACGAATCTGGCGTCAAGGATCCTGTGAAAATGTGCTTTATGGTAATAATAATACCTATATGTAATATTTGGGTTGTTTTGTATGTAACTCCACCTTTTATTGAATAGTAATAAGGCATTTTCTCTATAGCTTATACACCATAGCAAAATATGCTTATAAGAATTTTAAAAAAAATGCACAAAAATTGTGAATTTTAAGGTGTAGGTCTTTTTTGCAGTTGGAAAGTTTCTTTAAAAATACTCTCTATTTTGGGGGGATCTTATCTTCTGTTGTGTTGCAATACATTTTTTATGACGAATAAAACAAAACCATTGATAAAAAATGCACAAGTTTGAAATGCAAATCTTTCAAGATTAAATATTGACTAGTAATTGAATATATATGTTCAAATATGTACATATTTTTACAGTACATACATTTGATTTTGAATATTTATTCAATAATATAGATATTAAAGATATGGTGAAAATCCTATTACAGATTCATGAAGATTTTGGTTTAAATAAAGTGATTTACATTTAAAAAAATATAAAACATTGATAGATATTGTTTTAAAAGAAAATTATATTAGCTTTGACAACAAATTAAAGGCCGTCCACAAGGCGAGCCTGCTAGTAATGCATTAGCTAATTTATATTTACACTATTATGAAAAAGAAAAAATTAACAATAATTTTTATATGTATAGGTACATTGACGATTTATTAATTCTTATAACAGATGAAGACTATACTCCACAAACTAATTTTTATCCAGATTACCTGATATTGCTGAGAACTAATGACAAATTTTCTTCTGCAGATTTTCTTGATCTTGAAATAAAAATAGTAATAAATTATGCACTAAGATTTTTATAAAAGAAACACTTTTGAGTTCAATATAAATAAGTTACCATTTTGGAATAGTAACATAAGTCGTGTATAATTTATAAAAATATTGTAATAAATTATGTTCACAGAAGCAATATGCTGGTCACAGATATAAATAGTCGGCAGTCCCAAATTAATGTATCTTTTGAATGTTCTTTGAGATATGGGTATCCTAGAAAATTCTTGTATGCTTATATTAATAAGAAATATTTGAAACCAATAAATTAACTTTTATCTTTTTTATTTATTCTCCAATTAAGTATTTCCACTTAAATTATCCTTTTTATGATCATATATGCTGTATTTAGCAATAAGATTTTATTTTAAAGGTAAATGGCACCACTATTTTAAAGGTTTTGATTGCATCATATAAAAAGTAATCTTTTATTTATATATAAATCCATTTTTATTATTCTAATAGGTTAAATTTAATATTTCTTTTAGTGTTTTATATTAGTAATAAAACACTTAAATTAAAAATCCTATTTTCCTCTTAAGCGCGGAACTTAGGTTCATTGTATAGTACAGGAGTCGGGTATAAAAAAAATGTATAGTAAGATGAAAAAGGTTACCCAGAGAAATTCATTTTGCAATTTTTATATAGAATTTGCTATATTTAATTATTAATAGTTTGTTTGTATAATAGTTTGTTTATGTTAATTTAGAATAATTGGTATATATACTAGGTTAATATTTTCTCTACTTTTTATTCTCATCTTGAGATGATTTGGGGACATATTCCCTTTTTCTGTTGTCCATCAATTGGCTGTGTGGAGGGTTGGCGCCAGAAATCTAGATTAATACGATGAACTAGTCTCCAGGCTAGTTAGCCACTTTGATTGTTGGAATTTCAAATAAGGACTGTCTTTTTCAAGTTTGGTTAATTATTAGTGCTAATAGTTTTATGTCAATTGTTTTTTTGTATCTTGAGTGTATGATTATGGATAGGGTAATTTAATTTAATCCTAATAATTATATATATTACAAATATAGTGCATGTTTGTGTAAAGTACTGAATTGATATTTGATGTTTTTATATACTTATATATATATATATATATGCACACACTTCTCTAACAGGAAGGATAGAGTTTTATAATTTACTAGTTAAGTTTCTCCAGTCAGTAGTATGGAAAGTGTAAAGTTTGATATGTATAAAATTTGTAATTTTCTGACTTGCATATGTTATTCTGTAATAATTTAAAATCTTAAAGTTTATTAAATCCAACCTTTAAATGTGTTAAATAAAATCTTAAAACAATTAAATAAAATATAATAGAACCTTGATTATTCGGACTACTGTTAACTGAACTGGTACGAGAAAATCAAATTGTGTTTTTCATTTTTATTAATAAAGTCGATGGATTTTTCAGAAAAGAGTATCGAATTTGGCACTGAAGCTGATTTTCAAGATGCATAGGCATGTAAATTTCTTTAGCCGGAGCTGGTGGTATTTTATAAATTAAGAAGGGGGGAGGGACACAGTTCCATTCTTAAGTACTTGAATAGTGATATAAAAAAAATTCTATCCATTTTCATGAAAAGCTGTAAATGTGTTGGAAATTTTTGTGTTCTTGAGCGAAGGAAAATATTCCTTTGGGAAAATGAAAAGGAAACTATTAAAATCAGTAATCGCAAATTCTCTTGTCAAAACTGCTTCAAAAAATGCATACAAGAAGTTTGATAACTAATAAAAGAGTTTGTTAAAATGTCAATACATGGTAGTATTTGCAGACATATTTGATATAGTTTCAAATAAACAATTTTGGAAAACCTTGTCAAAAGAAGTCACGATTTAAAATTTATTCTCTATTAACTGAGTTTTCGATTGTCCAAGTTGATTATGGTCCCAATGAGCTCGGATAATCAAAGTTTTTGCTGTAAGTATCAAATGACATAAACCAAGCAATAATGTCATAACTTTACAATCTGTGCATTTTATTTTGAAGAAAGTAACTTTTTAATGCAATTTTAATTTTTATTTATAGGTCATACAGACTGCGTTAGAGGTTTAGTTATTACGAAAGATATGAATATTTTATCTTGTAGCAATGATGCTACAATTCGCCTGTGGAGTATTCAAGGACAGTGCTTGAATATTTTTCAGAGTCATGAAAATTACATATATAGTATCACTCTTTTAAATGATGGAGTTGATTTTGCAACTTGTGGTGAAGATGAAAAAATCAAAATTTGGAAAAAAGGAAAGTGTGTGCAGACAATACATATACCATCTAAAACATTATGGAGCATTGCTTGTTTAGCAAATGGAGATTTAGCTGTAGGATGCAGGTAAATCAATTGAACCATTTAAATTGTTGTCAAATGTTTATTTTGTCAAGGTAAAATGTTGCAAGTATTCTAGCGTGTGTAAAAATATTGATACTGAAGTAAATAAAATTCTTTTGTATTATTTGTAATTACCATGAATTAATTTTTAGTAGTATTTTTGATTTCATTGCATCTTTATAATTATTTGTATTTTGGTAATGAATTAACATATGATTTGTGGTTAAGATCTCTGTTAAAAGTTTGGAATATTTATGTTTAACTGTTTTGCTTGTATGTTGTACATGTATTGCATCATTTTATTTTTAAGCTTATAAGCTAAAATTAAGACATTCATAGACATTATAGATCCCACATAATTTTTGTACTGAATTATAAACTAGGGGTGTAACAAGTTATTCGGTTAAATTTGGTTAAAGGGCTAAATTTGGTATTTAGCCCTTTTGCCAAATATTCAGTCTGGCTGAATACTAAACAGATACTCAGCTGACTAATTTCAGAATAATAGTTTTTTTTATTGTGCTTTTAAATAAATTTAACAAAGAATATTGCAGAATTACATTTCAGTACATTTATTATCAAAAAACTCCTTATATTTACTAAGCTTTAACTTGCATAGTACATAAGTGTATTTAATAATTCTGCATATCATTTATCATTGTAAAGCTTAAAATTATGATGCAAGAACAATAATTTTTCAGGAAGTCTGTTCCATTTGGTCTTATATGTATTACCAGCTGCAAGAAATGAATGCTTGCAGGGGCTGCAAGATATTTTCTTGCTAAATTTGCAAGTCTGGGGATTTTCTTTTTTTTCTATCCTATCTAATCGAAATTCTTTATCAGAATGGGAATTTACGTCTAATAACTTTAATGTATCCACTGAATTTTTGTCTGGGTTTGTTTTGTGATGGTGACTGTTTTATCTCTGTGAAGCAGTCCCCAAATGAAGAGGATTTCTCATCAGTGACTCTGGCATCTAAAACCTACTTTATTAACTTCAAAGTTGATACCCATAGTTTCCACAAATGAAATGAACTTTCTTTTAACACTTATTTTTTCGACATCAAGTTTATTAAAGGCTAGTTTGAATCGTGGATTATAAGGCTGTTGCAATCGCATAATGCTCATTATTTTCAGATAATGGAAATCGTTTCTCTGAATTTTTGTACAAGGACAACTACTGTTCCAACATCAAAAAAATTGCCTCCTGACTTGGAGAGGTATAATTTTAAAGTTTTAATCATTGGTATAACCACAGAAGTTGAGCATTTTGTGGAACTAACTTTTGTTATTTCTTCAACGGTTTTCCACAAGAATCCATTAATTTCCAGTTAAATTATTTATATCTCTATATTCGCCCATTTAAAAGGAGACTGAAATTTCTTGTTCATTCAGACATTCTAGCATATAAAGTGTGCTGTTCCACTGTGTTAATATATCTTAAATCAATTTTTTTTTTCTTTTGAATGCCAAGTTTCTTAATCTGAATATCTTTAAATTTAGAACAAGTTACAGATGAATGATTGAAGTGGCCAGTAATTCTAGCTGTTACAATAAGATTGTTTATAGTTATTTGTGAAGATAATGCATTTGTAACTGTTTAATGCACCAAATGTATAAAACACCATTCTGGCAGCATATTTGCAAATTTTAATCCCTTTTCAATATTACTACCACCATTCCTCAAAGAGAATTTTATTCAAATTACCTTCAGTGCACACTTCCTTGATTATCCTAAATTTTCTCATTGCAATCTTCATACAGAAAACTCACGATTAACTGACTTCATGTTTGCTATAATCTAACAACTGCATTAAATATATTTGGTTAAAATTATTTTACTGGGTGCATCAGGCAACTGAGATTGCTTTTCAACATGTAACATCCAAAATTTATTTTCTGTATACAACAGCAAAGCTTCTCTACTTTTCGACAGAATGAACTGGGAACTAGAACAAAGACTTTCATTCCTATAGATTTGCTGACCTATAGGGAACCACAAACTTCCAACAATAAAATCTACTTAACCAAGATCACTTATGAAAAACTATTTTAGGAGGTATCTGATTGTAAATTAAGGGGGAGTGTTGCATTATCAGGGACTTGTTAACATTTTTTAAAGAAAGAAGAAATGTCTCGCTGGGTAGCAAGTAGGAGTGAAGAAGTAATATATTTTAATGGAAATAACTTAGCATCCTTATTTGTTAAAGTTATATATAAGTGAAAGATAAAAAGGATGACAACCAAGTTCTTAAATTTTTAGGTTTTAATATTTTTCTAAAAGAATGAGTAAACTTAAAAGTATAAACTTGAGTATCTATAAATAAAATTATGCTATTATTATTTTAGAATTTTGAAAGCCATATTGTCTTATTAGTGGAAATCAGGTAATTAAAATATTACAAAAAATGTCAAAGTGGAATATTTTTTTAATATGCATATAATAAAAAATCAATTTTATTAATCTTTAATTTTTTTCATTCGAAATTTGAGAAATATTTTATTTATAATCAAAAATGAAATGTTTTAAAAAAGTTGATTTTCTGCCTGAATATTTAGTATTCGGTCAAATCACCATTACATTACTGTTATAAACATTTCAGTTCTGTGAACTTTTAGTTAGAATATATTCTCAAAATCATTAATGTCATTTAATTGTATAGCTGATTCAATAAAGCCATTAAGCAATTAACAATATATTTCGCTAACCCATTGGAAATTAGAATAAGTGGGAGGAATGTGCTATGGATTTAATTAAGGTAATTGTCATTGTAGTTCGATGGTTAATTTCAGGAAGAGTCAGAAATGAATATTTTCTTAGATTCCAAAATGTTTTTAAAAGCACTAATTGGCACTGGTTTTTCCAAGCTTTTCCCATACTTAGGAAGGTGTCAGTAGTGCTTGATATCTATCGAAAGCAATTAGCATCTAACAAGGAGAGGTCACGACTTGGGAAATTCAATTCGGGATGAAACTTTGCATATTAGTACCATACCATTAGGGTGTTCACCCATCAATCTAAAAAAATGCAATGGCCAGCCAATTCGGAGGAAATGGCCCTCAAACTTTGGGCACAACTTATATACCAGTAACTTTTCTCGCGAAATCAGTGCTCAGATAGCTCAGATGTCAGCGTGCTAGCTTAACATTCGGAAGGTCCGCAGTTCGGTCCTGGCTGAGGTTTCCTTATTTTTATTTTTTTCAAAATTATTCCAAATTAAATTAAAAATTTGAAAAATATTTTAAATCAAAACTTTAATTATTTTTATGCAGAAAATAACTTTATTTATATGATACTTGAATTACAGATAAAATAATAAAAATATATAAACGGTAAAATAATTATAAATACATCTTTAATGGTGATAAATATTAACTATACTTAAAATTCTCATTCTAAATTCGTTGAAAGTTTTAAATTATTGGGTTTTTATATTCACAAATTCTTCGTTCTTATTTTATCTTGGAAACAGTAGAGAGCAGATGTTAATATATTGAATACATATGCAGATGGTCCAATATTTTAATTCTGGAATAAAAATAGCAGAGAGCAGCTGTTAATCTATTAAATGCGTAGGCAGATTGTCCGAAATTTCAATAATTGAAAAGGGACCAATGGATAAATGGCTTTACTCATTATCGTATGAAATTCTTCGACAGTGCTTTTACTTCTATTCCTTTAGAAACCCTCAACAAACGAGGTTATTCACCTTGGATTTTGAAGTGTTTCGCATTGCTTTTTGATTAAATTAGCATAATACAGAGAGTTAAAATATTCTAAAGTGAAAATGTCTTTGAATTATAATACTGCTAGTGTGCCGGAGGTTGAAGATGGAACCACACAAGAATCACTATACAGTGAAGTGTCACAGTTGAGCTTAAAAGATGCTGTTATTTATTTTCAAGGTTTACTGGCTCAAAATAATTTAATTTCATCAGAATCTTCAGCTTCAATTTCTCATGAAGTAATGTTGATGGGTGAAGAAATTTTCCAAAATACTTTGGCCATCCTGGCTGAAAAAATTATTGTGAGTGATGAAGAACTTATTCATGAAAATGAAAGGTATCAATAAAGTTATTTTCTGCACAAAAATAATTAACGTTTTAATTTAAAATATTTTTTAAATTTTTAATTTAATTTGGAATAATATTGAAAAAAACGCAGCTAGGACCGAACTGCGGAGCTAGCGAATGGTAATCGAGTGCGCTGACATCTAAGCTATCAGAGCACTGGTTGCTTGTAAAGAGTTACTGGTATATAAGTTGTGCCCAAAGTTTGAGGGCCATTTCCTCCGAATTGACTGTGCATTGCACTTTTTTAGATTAATGGGAGAACACCCTAATGGTATGCTACTAATATGCGAAGTTTCATCACGAATTGAATTTCCCAAGTCGTGACCTCTCCTTGTAAGGTCAGAAACATTCACACTAATTTATTGAATAGTTTTGTCATTGTGTGTGAAATACTTTCTGTTGTCTATTTAATGGACTTGGAGCATAGGTAAACACTTTTTTTTTATCAGCTATGAAACCTCTGTTAAAATATACAAGATTTCTTTCAGTTATGGAAGTCATGAGCTCTTGGATTGTGTGCTCCGTTTTGGGCATTTAAAAACTTAGCAGAAATCCATAACAAAGCTCCTAGAAAAATGGTTTAAGGCTCAGTATGCCTTATATTTATAAATAACATAATTTTATTTTGGTTTCTCAGTAAATTAGGAATTTTTAAATATCGTGAATGACATTGTAATTGATTAAATTTATAACATTAATTTAGTTATTTCTGTCATTCTAACTTCTGTTAATGTGATTTTCATAATTAACTTAAGATGCTACCTTTCTGTAGTTTTCTTGTTGCTTTGATGGCTTTTAGATTTGACTTTTTTGTGTCTTTTTTCCCCCCCCTTTCTTTCAGTTGTCTATACTTATAAAAGGCAATGTTTGTGTATGTGCGTGATGTCCAGACAAATCTATCGCACTTACAGCCTTGAAATTTGGTACACAGGTAGTCTTAATGGTGACTCAATGTACCTTGAAGCCGGAATTTTAAAATTTAATCTAGAAAATTTTTTTATTTAATGTTTTGTGTTGTTTTGGATAATTTTTCGCACTAATTTCTCAATAGCATGGTTTCGGATAATTTTACGAAAAAAATAGATACACCATTGGTAAGAGCACACTATTTCCGTTCTAATGAAGTTTATTTTGTACGTCTAACGTAATTTATTGAATTTTGAAAAATAGTCACTTGTATGTTAATTTTTCATTCGGTTTTCTTTAAATTCTAGCATCCGCCTTTCTAATAACGCTATCATTTTCAATTTTTTTCAGCTCATAACTGGAACATTTCTGTTGGATTTAAAACAAGAACCATTAAAATACCTTTTCCCGTTTTTTTCTTTTTTTTAATTAATTTTTCCCTGATCAGTTCAGTTTTTTTGCTAGCAACCTTTCCCAACGAGACATTCTCTGGAGATTCCCCTACTGCATTGTTACAATTTCATTAGCTGGTCCCTGACCTTCCTCGAGCCATGTGACGTCATTACTTTCGTGTTCTGCGAGGAGATGATTTATTTACTCCATGATTATTATTATTGCTTATTATTTTTAAGCGTGTCTTAACTTATTTCTTTGTCTTTATACTTTGCTTGCAGTGTAAGAAATTTCACATTGTAATTTTTTAACATTGTTTTGGATTAATGGTACTCAGCACTGTTTTCTTACAATTCAAATATCATTGTCGAGAGGAAAAAGAAGCAGGCAAACTTAATAATATATATATTTCTGTTTTGATTTCGTTTTTAAAACTTGCATTTATGTAATTGTGTGTGGGCTTTTTTTTATTTTGTTGAAGTCCCGATTCCATGGGCAATGCCATGCGCATACTGCTAGTTAATATTTATAATATATAATTTAGGAAAGGTTTTGCTTGTTCTGTTTATGTTACTAGCATTTTTGATTTTCATGATTTTAGCATTTATCTTTTTCTTTTCAGTGATGGAGCTGTTTATATTATTGGTAAAGGAACAGGAGATGATTCAGGTACTTTTTAAAAATTATAATATGCTTAAGTGTTATAACTAATAATTTTATTGTTTCATCAGGTATCTAAAGTATTAATGTCAACAAGGGTGCATATGTTTGTTACTTATTTTACTAGTTATCCACAGAAAAAGTTTTTCATGAACATTAAAACACAAAATCATTTTGACTTAATTTTAGGAATTTAACCTTCCAGTGGGCGCGCTAAAATTTTATACACGGGCGGACACGTGTCGTACTTTTTCCGACACAATAAGTTTCTTAATTTTTACCCTTGCAGTTGTGAGTTACTTCATTATAGTAAAAAGAGACACATCAGAAAAGCAAATCCTTTCATCAAGAGTAAAAAATATTTTTTATATTTCCAAAATCTAAAATTATACTGAAATCTGAGAAGGCAATGAGATTTAATGCTATTATTTTCTAAAAAAGGTATTGGGCAATATACAAGGTGAACCAAAAGTCTTGCCCTGATATAAATATTTATTGTGCTCAAACTATTATAATTAGACATATGTTTGCTTGGATACATTGTAAGTACTGTTATAAATTTTTTTTATAAGACCATTTACCTCAGTAAATTTCAACGTGTGCCCCCTTGGTAGCTCGGAGAATGTCTAAGCAGTATTCCAGTTCCCGCCAAGTGTTCTTTAACATGTCTTCTGTTACAGTACACACAGCAGCTTATATCCTAGCCTTCAGTTTTTCGACATCAGCAATTGGTGTGGCAATGACTGTCCTTGATATAGCCCCAAAAGAAAAAATCAGGAGGAGTAATATCTGGAGAGCGTGGAGGCCAGGCAGTTGGTCCATCCCTTCCAATCCACCGATCCGGCAATGTTTCATCTAGGCAATCACGTACTAAGGAACCCTAGTGTAGGGCTGCTCCATCTTGCTGAAACATTATCCATGGTTGAATTTCTTCTAACTGCAGTGCAATGAACAATTGCAATAAGTCTAAATAAATGTTAGTGGTAATGCTTCTTTCTGTGAAGAAAAACGGCCCAATAATCTTGTTATGTGTGAGGCCATATCAAACATTAACTTTAGGGCTATCTCGCTGTAACTGTGCAGAAACATGTGGATTTTCTTATCCCCATATACGGACATTATGCCTATTTACCATTCCACTGACATGAAAGGTGGATTCATCAGAAAAACAGATGCGGTTTGAGTAATCGTTTTCAACATCAATTCGAAATTCATCAATTTCGAATTCTGCACGTCTCGGGCAATCATTTGGTTGCAAGTCCTGAAAGATTTGAACTTTATAAGCATGCAACCTAAGTCTTTTATGAAGAATTCTTACCAAACTTGTTTGCGGTATTTGAAATTCAAGTGATGCTTGACGAGTTGATTTAGTAGGACTCCATTGAAACGATTGCCGAACGAGTTCAACAGTTGCTTCACTTACACTAGGCCTGCCACTTCTGGGAAGGTCAGTAACACTGCCTGTTTCTTTAAACTTTTCCTACCATCGCTTTATTGATTTTGTATTGAGAGAGTTGCGTCCATAACAACCTCAAAATGCACGTTTAATGGGTGATTTCGTTTTGTTAAACCAAAGCACACATTGGGCTTTCTGTTCAATCGACGCCATTTTGACCAAAAATGATGTCTTCCTTACAAATGTTCCTCTGAGTCACTCTTGAAGGAGCATTCGCTCCATCTATTACATAAAAAAACTGCTAAAACTGACCTATCCAATGATACAAAAGTAACATTATTGTATTAAACGGTTATTTTGTAATGAATTTTTATAATCAGGGCAAGACTTTTGGTTCACCCTGTATAATAAAAAATAGTATAATACCAACTAAGATTGTACAACAAATACTTTCTTCTTAGTTTCTTATCATTGTCCTTGCATTCAAAACATGAATTTTGCCAGAGAGTGACGCTTACAAGTATACTGTAATTCATGGATTTTGATGATCGTTTTATTTCTTTCAAACACAAACCATAAGCTCTTCTTCTCAATGCTATTTGCTGTTCACTTGCTTTTTCAGGTTGTGATGTATAATTTAGATTTGAAACCATGGTAATATCATGTTGAGATGATCAGATTTTTTGGGCTCGAGTAGTGAGGTGTTTTCATAAGACTGAGGTTTTTCAAGAAAATTCATAGGCTTGGTGGATTATTGGCAGGCTTATTACATATTAAATATTTTTGACAAGGTAAAATCAAATATTAAATCACTGTAATGCACACTGGATATTTGAAACTGAATATTATACTATAATTATCAAACTAAAACATTAAGACGTGAAAAAAAATTTTCAAATTACACGAGCGAGTGCATGTCGTAATTTTTATGACAGAAACATAAAACAGTTTGAAATACCTTGAAACTCGCACAAACTCATTTAATCCTGAAGATAAATACCTTGAAACTCGCACAAACTCATTTAATCCTAAAGATAAGGGTCACATGAAGAAATAGCAATGATCTTCAGACAGTTTTGACTCCGAATGTGAGAACAGGGCATGAAAAATAGTGTTTGTCATAAAATTTGTGCAGGCGCACCCGCTGGAAGGTTAATTCATTAACATTTTCTAGTGGTCGAAAAGAGAATGTTTGTGTACCTTTCTTTATAGTGTAAAATTCATATTCCCATATAAATGTTTAAAGAATATTGGTTGTAAATCGCAAACAAGCTTTTGATATGAAGTTCAAGAAAAGGCTGTTCAACATTCTTGACTGCTTTGTTCTTTGGTCTAGTATTGTCGGAACCCTTCTTTTGGTTTGTGAAATTTGTTTAATAAGAATATTGTATTTACTTAAGAACTAAAACATAATGACCGCCCTTGTCCATGAGTCTTGGGAGCAGCCAGGTGGTGTAAAGTATATGTGGTGACCATGGAAAGGTGTAAAATTGGTGCAAAGTTATGAATTGAAAGGTTACGAACTTTCATCATCAGTTAGGGTTGATATTTGAGGGATTTCGGAAAAAAGACTGTTCATCATGGCCTGACTTCTTGAAACTAGCATTTCTGAAACAGAGAAACTGGATATCTGTGTATTTACTGCAGTAGTTAGGATCTGTAAGAAGAGGATTACAGTGCACTAAGAAATTATAAGACCACTAATGAATTGTGTGCATTTCTGAAGAAGACGTAATATTCAAATTTTCGGCTTATGTATTTAAAATTTAATCATTTTTCTAAAAATTTAATAAGGTGTCTGTTAAGAAATTTTGAGACCACGTGAGAAAATCAGTATATTAAACATTACATCAGAATCATTATAAAACACTTGTGTTAGTATTTATTAAAAGCATTACCTGAAAAGCAAAGTGCTGGTTTTGATTGTGTTATCTACAATTTATTGAAAGAAGCCATGGGGTAAAGAGTTACCTGAGTGCGAAGTGAGAAACATTTTATTTTTTAAGTTAGCTGGTAAATATAAAAGAAAAATAGCTAGGTTAATGAAGTGTTTTAAACCTGCCCTTCAGAATATCATAATTGGGGGAAAAAATGATTCAAACAAAATAAAACAATCTGGAACGATCAACAAATTTTTCTACTTTCAACTAAAAAAGATCTTTCGATTCGTGAAATTTCTAAATGTTTCAGTAAAAAAACTTCACATGTAATAGTTTGGAACAATTTTAAATCAAATACTAATGCAAGATTTATGAAAATGAAGAAAAAACCAAAGTTATTGAAACATCATAAAGAAGAAAGATTGAAATATGCTAAAATGTTGATGTTGTGTAACAACGAGTGGTAACAAGTTATATTTTCCAATAAAAAGAAATTTAACTTTGAAGGTCCCAAAGGCTACAAATAATTCTGGTATGATTTGAGGAAGAACCAAAAGAATACTTCAGATTATAAATGGGAGGATGATCAGTAATGGTTTTGGAGACCCTGCACTCATGATGGATTGTACCATTTACCACAAATTTCAGAGCGTATGGGCTCTGCAAAATATCAAACTATGCTATGTGATCATTTGATACTGTTTGGGCCATTATTAGGTGGAGATAACTTGATATTGCATCAGGACAATGCTTCTAGCCATACATCTAAATCCACCCACGAATGGTTTCAAAAAGAAAAAGTTAATATTTTGCCATGACCAAGTAGAAGTCCAGACTTGAACTCCATGGAAAATCTTTGGGGAAAATAGTGTCGTAAAGTTTAAGCTAATAATAAACAGTTGTCATCTGCCAATGAATTAGAAGTAGCCTTTATAATAGAAATGACACAATATTTCTGAAATTGTACTTAACCAATTGGTCACTTCGATGAAAAGCAGTATTTGAGTTTATGAGGAAAAATGGAGGACTAATATCCTATTGATTTTCAAACTTTTGGGGGGCTTTTTAGATAAGTGGTCTTATGATTTGTGAACAGTGTATTTTTCATTTATTTCTAATATTTTTGTAAAATTAATCATTTATTGCATTATTCAAAATTATTGAAGCTTGATTATAATAAATGTGTTGTAATATCGTATTTCATGTGTTTAAACTATAATTAGGATCTTTATTTATTTCATAATTTCCAAAATTAAAGTGGTCTTATAATTTCTTAATAGACTATACTGTTGGTGCTTTGAGCTGTATTAGTATTTGTATCATTATAAAAAAAAATTTAGTTTTATAACTAAAAACTTGTATTTTATTTAAAGATATAAAAAGTCTGTTGTCAGTATTTAATTTTTGCCACCCCTTAAGAGTGAAATTAATAATTTAAATTACAAATAAATAATTATACAATGGTATACAGGACAATTTTTAAAATATAACACAAGTTATTTTTTGTACTTAATTTCTTCAATTATAACATAGGACAATTTATTTAATTCTACATTCGCAAGTTTCATAAAATACTGAAATTTCAATTATATCAACTTTTTTGTGAATTAAATATATGAAACATGTGTTGTATAAATATTAATTTCATGTCATTCCATTTTTACATGATTTTGGGAAACAAAGCTTAATTAATATCTTACACAAAATAGCATTTCATTTTTGTATTCCTAATAAAATTTTCATTTTATTTCATGCTAAATAAAGAAGTGAATAAAAATCATTTTGTTCCACATTATTTATGTAATCAAATACAGTAATGCATTAATAATAACTTCAGTATAATTGCTGCAATATTTCACATAACCCCCAAAGCAACATGCCAACATTACTGCATCTCGCTCTTACATCCATCAAATAATGAATGATGTAGACCCTAAATATTTTCTTGCAGAAAAATGCTTACAGACTTGCAATAAGAAAGTTGCAACAATGACAATTTTAAAGCTTGTTCTTAACAAAATGCATTAGTTTTGGAAGGATTAATATAAGACATTTGTTCAAAAAAAAAAACCATTTTGAAATATTAATGTAAAAAAACACGTGATTTTAAAGAGCAAAAGTTTTGTTTAAACTGTTTATAACACCATCACAGTTTTTTTTTTTCAAAACACGGTGTTGTACAGAGACTAACATCATGACCTTTGCATTCAAATTGTGTTTCTCTTCAAATGCATTTTCCATTCTCATTTGTTTGAAAACAGTATACAACACATTTCTGCTTTTATTTTCTTTTTTTATAACAATCCGTTTCTATATATGAAGGAAAATGCCTGCCAATTCAGCTAGTTACATTTTTAGATGCTTTAGGGTAATGGATCTGCGAGCACTAGGATCAGTTCCTCTTTATCTCATCAACCATTAAACCAATTTCATTCAAAAACCAATATCATTTTAACTCCCACCCTTCTTTTAATATATTATGAAAGAATTCCACGCCACTTGATTTAGCAAATGTTGAAAATTCTTCTTGTAATATTTTCTTTGCGGATTTCTGATACAGAATAGTAGGGTAGACATTGATCTGATCTATCCACTCCACCAATAATTGGTATTATAGAACACCACTGCTTTGGGTTTCTCTTTCATGGCAGAATTTTGCTTCTTTGATTTCTTTTCCATCATATTGGTTTATGGGAAGTGCCTAGCATGAAAAATTGCGGGGGGGGGGGGGCTTCCCATTTCATGACGCACATTTTCTCTTTTGGAAATGATTTTATTTCGACATTCTTTACCCTGGTACTTTTTAATAATGTAGGTAAACATATTTGGTTTGGTTGAAAAATTCCACAGATATCTGTTTTGCTGTCAATCAATAATTCTGCTAGTTCAAGTGAGGTATAGTAATTGTTCATTGACAAAAAGTACCCCTTAATTTGTAAAGTAGTCATCATACTTGTAGAAAGAACATAGTCATTGTGGAAGACTGTGTCTTTTCCTGTTAATATGAATGAGTTTCAGATGTAACCACTTTCAGACTCACATAATTGAAACAATTTTGTACTAAAACAAGCTCGCTAGTTTGGAATGTACTGCTTATGTCCCATGCAACCTTTATATGCAATCAGAGACTCGTCTACTAATATGTCTGGTTTCGGCTCATATACAGGGATTTGAATCGCTGTACACACAAACTGTGCAATTCACTTTTTTCCCCCTGGGCTTTAGATTAAAATGTAACTTTGCATTGAAAAGAATCACTGCTTTCAAAGTGTAAGAATTTCATTAATAGTCCGTATTTCATCTTGCTCATAATTTTTTCAAAAAATGGAGTAGATAAAATTGGTCTTTTTGACCAAAACTACTTTTCCACAGGCTTTTGAACTATACCTTGGAGCAAGAAAGAAATCGAAATCATTTCATCTCTAAGATGTCTGTGTTCTTCCATTTGGGAGCTCTCAGTGTAGGTGTCAGTTCGATATTCTGGAAGTATGATTTAACATATGTTAGTTTCTGTGACAATAAATTGGAAGATTTCGTCATCAGAAAACAGGCTGAAATAATCTTGAGGGTCTTCAGAATCTCCAACAGACTCTTTAATGCTTGGATTTCTAGAAAATGGAAATTTCGGATGACTTAACTGAGAAATAGTAACATTTACTCAACACCAGTCTCTGGCACCATTTGGAGTTGTCATCATTCAAATCTGAATTTTCTTTTTCGATCAGACATTCTGTATCGGAGTCACTATTGATTTTCAAACTAAGGCAAAAGTGCACTTCTTAACATTGTAATTTGAATGCCGACGAGCTGCTGCTATTTAGTTATGCTTTTATAAGAGAAAGTTCTCAGTGGAAGTTAGGAGCAGTTCTGTTGGGGAACAGTAAGCATAAAGGAATGAACCCTGCCCTGCTGCAGCTTTCAAGGTGAACTGAATGATCCAGCTGCCTCAAATAACATATTTGGGCTCTGTGGTTGACACATAGATCCTGTTAGGAGCGGCACATGCGACAACCCTTCAGATGGAAATACTACCCATAATCAGCGTGGAAAAAATTAAACTCAACAGCATTCTTGCATTCACCTAGGGAGCAAGACTACAGCTTACTTATACAGCAGCATCTCATTCCCATATTTGGGGTGTCTCCCAGTGGGTTACAGTAAGACCATTACAAATTCAGATTGTTTGTAGAATAGATAATTCAAAATGCAAGAATGAGTGATAATAACAACCAGAACACAACCTCAAAAAGAATCTCCATGTGCCCCTTAGGCCCATTTCATGCTAATCAATTTCAACAGACGGCTTTTTACTGTGAGCTGGGGGAAGGGGGAGAGGGATTGGTAAACTGAAGAAGTGAAGGGACCTATTTTTTCTCCAGATAGAAAATTTTATCCACTGCAAGTGCCAGATGTCTGTGTTAGTCGACTACACATTTTAATGGTCCCTTGGAATAAAATTAACAATGAACTGGAATCTTTCTTATAATAGTATATGAGTTACCAGGGGTTAGTGCTTGGGCACAAGGCACATTGCATCTGCAGGGCCCATCATCCTTGTATCTGACCTCTTCTGTAGGGATTTGAACTAATAGTTATGTCCTTTCACATTAGAAACAAGTGCCATAAAGAGATAGAGAAATGGTGTAAGAAAGGTTGTTTCATTACAAGTATATGAGGATTTATTCACTGAAGGAAAGCGCATTTTACTTTGAAGAAATTCCTGTTCCATTTAGAATCATTCATATTGGTAAAAATTGGTTTTTCAAGATGAAACATTTACACTTTTTAAATATCTTGTATGTTTTCAATGCGGTATTCAAAATAATTTGGGTCCTTTTCGTATTAAAAACTAAATATGAAGCAAATTTTACTAGCTTAAAATTGATACTTTACTCTTTATAAAAATTAATTTAAAATGTATATGTATTTCAAAAACATCAAGCAACTTGGAAAATAAATATTTGTCAGTATTAATATATTGGTATCAATATAATTTATTAAAGAACAAAATAAAAAAGTATTGATAAATCAGAATGTCATATAAAAAAATTAAACTGTACGAATTATGACACTTTCAAAATATTGTGATAAAAATACATTATCTGGTATGTGACGGTGAAATTTTGGTATCGCTCAAAATCTGAGACTGCTATTATTATTGTAAGAATCATCTTCAAACTTGTTATTAGCAGATCTGGAGGATACATGTTAGTGGATTTTTTTTTATGGACTTAATTAAAATTAATGTTGCAGTTGCCGCGAAATTTACCAAAAGCAATGTAATGTAGCCATTCAGATTTCATCTTTTATAGAAGAATGTTCTATAGCATATCAGCAAAACTATAATGATCCAAGGAACAAAAGCACAAAAACTGCAAAATAGTTAAGTTACGGATATTTTCAGACTCTTAATATTCCTTATAAGATTACTCAAACATTCAATTTAGTTGATATTACTCTTTGTTTTCATCTAGGACATATTTCTTCCTGGCCTTGAACAAAAGAAAATTTTGATAAAGTTAAAATTCTCATCCAATTTCTTTATCATTTTTGTGTATGTTCAGGTTGAACTTTTAAAAAAAATTAAAACAATATGGTTTGGAAGGAAAAAAAATTCTTTTCATTGTCATTTTTATGAATGAATAAAAAATTGTTCTATTTATGAAATACAATAGTTTAAAAAATCGTTATAGTTAAAAAAATTTTAGTAATAAAAATATAAAATGCCCAATGTTTCTTTCTTTCTTTTTTTTTTTTTTTTTGACAGCATATAATGAAATAATCATTATTTTCATAAACTGTTTGAAATTTACACTGCTTTAATACAAAAATTCAATTGCACTTAGTTAATTTTTTGTGAGAAAAATGTTTGTAGGTGTAGATTAACGTAAAAGGAATAGATCAGCATTTTAAAATTAGTTGAACTAAGAAAAAAAACCTTTTATTAAAGAAATCTGCTCAACCATATATAAATAGCAGCTTTATTCCACTCCAATTTGCCAATGCTTCAAAGTAGTATTGAAGCAAAAGTATCCCCAAAATCAGTTTTGCTTGTAAATTGGTCAGATCCATAAAACAATATTTTAAAGCATTGAAAGGAATGCTTATATCGTGTAAGCTATATGAAAGAAATACTAAGAACTTCAAAAAAAACCCAATACAATTTCAAACCAAACTCGCATATAGTAAACAAACCCATCCCATACTGAATAGCAGTTTCCGATTTCCCTTGTGTACAGATGGAAATGAAGGAAATTCTTACCGTCACCCCTGAATGAACCTTTTGATACGGATCATGTGACATCCCTAACCAGCAGTAAAACCGCCTTGTCAGAATTCATTGTGTTCAACACCTAACCATCGAGATGTCAAATCTTGAAGAGGGGGAGGAAGAATGTATGCAAAACCTTTTCAGTGAGTTCCAAATTCATATTTGTATACCTGAAATGATTTTGGCATGTTCCCAGGTCAATGAAATTTTGCATGTGAAATGTTTAGAAGGTTAATCTTATCTCTTTGGATATCTGAATGTCATCTGCTGTATTATGCTTTTAACAAACTTTCCATGCGTTGTACAAGGCTGCCGATAATCGAGCCAAACCCCAGGGCAAATGGGCTCCTCACACTGCCATGCAGGGCCCCCTTGTGAATTATGAGTGTAGTGACTAATCAGCATAAAGAAATCTTTCTTCCATTTTACAGGGGAGGACATGTATTGTAAACATCTGACTTCTAAAAACCTATTGTAGTTTTGATTAATGAAGAATGTGCGAGTCTTATATTCAGAGAAAAACAATCAATTTCAAAATATAGTTCAGCTCATGCTGGGTCCCATTTGCCATGGATAAAAATAAATACTCTTGAAAATAATAGAAATTTATTTTTCTTATTCTGGGCCTAGGCCCCTGGGGTTTTTGTCCCTTTCTCCCCCCTCTCTTGGCAGGCCTGCTGATATGCATTTCCAATGTCCTAATTGAGGCAACTATGAAGTGAGTATCAAGTTACAATTGCAGATTACCTTTGTAACTCGTGAGTTTAAACATAAATTTTAGTATTTAAATTATTTCTGTTCTTTCAGTAAAGTATATAGGAATCTCCTTTGTATAATTTGAGAAACATAACTAATTTTTATTTCTTCTAAAGTATATGTTTTAAAGCAGAAGTTAAGATGTGTTGAAAATACTTGCAACTGTCTCTCTTATTGATATATTGCTGATTGTTGTTTGAATTTATTTCTAGCAAATAATGGACCACATGGTGACGATTCTAATTATATGGAAATTGCCCCCCAGTTTAATGGCTATGAATGGGATTCTCTGAAGAAAAGATGGGTAAAAGTGAAGATAGGAGATGGTGAAGAAAGCTCTGATGATGTAGAACTTGAGTTGACAGAAAAGCCATTAAAGGTATTTTTTCAATACTGTGCAAAAGAAGCTTTACCAACCATCAAATTGAAATGTTATGTTCTATTATATATATATATATATTTCAATCTTTTTTTAACAGAAGACTGCAAAAAGTTTCTTTTTGTAGCAGTGTGAATACTTATAGGAAAACCATTTTTGGCAAAAAAGAGAAGATTAGATTATTGATAAATGTAAATATTGCATGCAAAGGTAATAAAATTAGTAATTATATTTATACACTGAAAAACATTGAATGTGCAGTCCCACAGCACCTATGCATGAGCCACAATAGTTTATTTTTTCTTTTAAAATAAAGTAGTTCATGCAATATTAATGAGAAAGAATCAATATATAAAATTAATGAGAAGAATTGAATAAATTTTAAAAGTTGATGATTTGAAAATGCTTAATTTATCATTTTAAGTGCTCTCATTAGATTAAGTGATTATACTGAAATCTGAACTTTAATTTATTTTAGCTAAAAGATTTTGAACACTATCTTGAAATTGATGGAGAGTTATGCAAAATAATGTTCAACAAGAATGAAGATCCATATGAAGTAGCTATGGCATTTATTGCTGAACATAAATTGAGTTCAAGTTACCTTAATGGGTTTATGGATTACATTATAAAAAATTGTGGTAAGTTATGGATTTCCATTTTACTGTTCTATTAAAAAATTTTGGCCTATCTGTTGAAGAAATATTTTAGTTCATAATTAGTACAATTTTTTCTTTTGTTATGATCTCTAATTTCTCGAATAAGTGAATGGTGAATTCATTCCAATTTTTAGAGCATGAATCTTATGTTGTTCAACAGTGTAAGGGGGAAAGTCTGAAGGAGCATGTGCCTCTATCCATAAAAAGAAATTGATACACTTATAACTTTTCTGAAGCTTTTGGGGAATGTTACTGCTTCTTCTAATAAATAACTGAAGTATTTATGATTATAGCATTTGGTAGAACTATTCGCAGAAACACTGTTATACTAATTGGTCTTATAGTTGTATGTACAAAGAGATAACTTTGGTAGGAAATCACCTTTCTCTCTCCTTTATTACTGCATAAGATAATTATGGCAAAATCTTTTTGTTTTGCATCAGTTTTTTTCATACTATTATTTGTTTTGTTTAACCACCATGAAAGAATGTAGTGAAAAAGAGTTATAGTCTATTTTCGTCTCGATTTTTCAGAATCAATTGATGTTTAGCTTTTTTTTTTTTTCACAGACTGCGAGTAATCAAAAGTGTTCAGATACTTTTTTGATCAACTGTATATGTCTTTACTTTAAATAGATAATCTTGTCATCTAATTTGATAATAACTTAAATTACCAGACAACAGAGTACTATAAAACACTATTATAAACTACTTGACTATTTGGAAACTAACACTCTGTTTAAAATTCACAGATCTGGATTATTCAAAACTGTGTTTGAAAAATTTATTCTTATCCCCAATTAATTCAGTAAAATAAATATTGACATTTTTTTGCATGATTTATATGACAAATAAAATATAAGGAGGAAAGTACAGGATGTACCCAAATGAAGTGACACATTTCAAAAATTAATTTTTAAAAAAACTAAAATTGTTGGAACTATGTTGTTTTTTTTTAATAAGAGCTCATCTCAAAAAATTTCTTTCGGGTAGGTAACGCGACATTATGCTGTTCTAAATTTGTTACAGCAGGAAAATTCCGTATGCAATGGCTACTGATCAGCAGAAACCGATGCGTGTTTCTGCTGATATCTGGTATCTTTTTTTAATATCGCAAAAACTCTTCAGTTTTCACAATACATGTGAATTAACAAATTAAAAGCGTAAAGTTCCCTACAAATACATGCTTTTTTTTTTTCTCCCGTTTTAATTTTTTCCCCAAATATTGCCTTAAAAAAATTTTTTTTCTTCTAGTATTTACCCCCCCCCCCCAGACGACTGAAATGGCATGTTGCCTATCTGAAAAAAAACTTTTTGAGATGCGCTCTCATTTAAAAACAAATTCGTAGTTCCAACATTTTTAGGGTTTTTTTTTTAAAATTAATTTTTGAAATTGTCGCTTCATTTTTGTACACCCTGTATATCAGTATGAAACTGCAAATTAGAAAGAACCTTTTTAGGAAATCACCATTTTCTCTCCTTCGTTAAGTGAAACTTTTTATTTTCTATGAGTTTTTAGTTTTCTTTTCTTTTGTTTTGCTTAGCCACCATGAAAAAAGAGTAGGATAATGTAATGAAAAGGAATTATAGTCCATTCCATCTTCATTTATTAATCAGTTTTTTTTCTTGAATGTATTGAAAACTTAATGCAGCATTATATAAATACAGTAAAACCTGTTTAAAACGACACTGTAAGAAATGGAATCCTGTCTTAAGCACAAAAAAAATATTTGGTCCCATTGAAAAAATATAGGAAAATCCATAGTTCATCCCCTCCTTAAAACAGAACCTGTCTAATGCAGAAGCGAACAGAATTTCAAAGAACAATTCACAGTATTTCATTGTTAGAAAACCTGTTCTAACGGACAAAAACTCGTGCCTTTTCCAAAAGTTCTTTTTCTTTCCTTTGGTAAAAAAAGGAAAAGCATTCCGTAGAGTAAACCATTTTTGTTTTTCTTTCATATAATGATATATATATCACACATTTTGAATGCACTAACTTGTGACTCATCGTTGTAGTTTAGCTTTTCGTCATTTAGTTTTAAGCGCTGATCAGGATCAGATGGTATGCAGGGTTCGTACGCGTCCTTAAAAGTCCTTACAAATCTTTATTTTTATGCCCCATTTTTAAAAAGTCCTTACTTTTTACTCTGCCATTATTAAAAAATTTAAAATTTCACCGATTATCGTTTTTCTAATTCCTCCTTCTCGGCGGCTCTAATCTCGGTCAACGTGGCTCTCGCGGAATGGGGTGGAGAGACGACACTACTCGCGTTCTACGAATCCATATCCATCGCATACACTTTGGGAAATAAGGGAGGAGTTACAGATGGCCTTTATTGGTCCATGGTTCCATAGGAATGATTGTCAAAAGTGCTGTTACCATTTTTAGAACAGTATCAAAGTGATAAACCTTTACTTCCATTTTTTGCCAGTGATGTTTTTAAAACTTGTTAATGATTGCATTCAAAATTTTGAAACCAGAGAATGAAAGAATTGGGAAACCTGAGACTTGATGCAAATTCAACTTCAGTGACCCAAACTTGTATAATGATAAAAGTTAAGTGTATTTAGGATTTGCTGCAGAGCAACTAATAAAAGAAAAGATAAAAAATAAGGAATTAGCAGACAAGGATGTTTTCACACTCAGACAGGATAGTCGGAAAAACATCATAACAATGATAAAACATTTCATGCAGAAATGTCCTGTGAATTACGCACTAGCAAGACCTGCGATGTGCATTGATCGACGAGTAATGGCTGGATATCCCGAAAAAGCACAGGAAAAAATGAAAAAGGTATTGATTGTGTTGTCGCAAAATAAACGTATTTTGGAAAAATATTGCGACGAAATTTTGTTACTCTATGCAGATTTTCTGTTAAATATTGTAAAGCCAAATTCATTTGAATTTACTTTTTTCAATCCAAAGAGTGATTCCCTTGATAATTTTTTACTAACTTATTTTAGCAATATTCATTATGAAAAAGTTTGGAAGATTATCAAAATGGTATTAATACTGTCACATGGACAATGAGGTTTTTCGGTGAATAAGGCCCTGAAAATAGAAAATTTAAAAGATGCTTCATATATTTTCCAGCGTGTAAATCATGAATTTATTAAGCTGTCTGGGGCTATTTATGACTTAAAAATTACTAAAGAAATGAGGACGGCTACCACCTCAGCTAGAGCAAAATACATGCAGTATTTAGAAAGTGAAAGATCCAAAGAAAAGACTGAAACGAAAAGCTCTAGAGGAAGAAATAGATTTTTTAAAACAAAAGAAAATGTTCCTCCAAACGGACATGCACCAAACAAATGAGAAAGCAAATGATTTAGCTAATGAGGCTGAAAAGTCGAAGGACATAAATTTATTTATTCAATCGCATGAACTAAGAAAAACAATTATTGAAAAGATATTTAATTTGATTACCAGTTTCATGATTTTTTCCATCAATTTATTAACTCATATTTTTAGGAGTTTTGTTGTGTTAAATTTGTAATGTATCTTCTATGTTTTATATTATAATTTATCATCTAATAGGTTGAATTTGCAAAAATGAGATTTTATTTAAAAATCCGTGCGACAATTCGTTAAGTTTATTCAATTTAGAGGTCCTTATTTTTTGGTTTTTTTAGTCCTTGATTTTCTTTTAAGGAAATGTGTACGAACCCTGGGTATGTTTTAGTCATGGCAATACATAAAAAGAATGTTTTGGATATTGATATTAAAATGAAAATAATTGAAGTGAAATAGAAAGATAATTTAAGCATGAAGCAAATTATTGAAAAATTTAAAATTAAAAAATCTCAATTTTACGAAATATTTAATTAGAATAATGAAACAACTGAACTATGTTTACATGGAGATGGCTCAACTATGAGAAAAATGTTGAAAACAGGCAACAAATAAATTGGGGAAATTGTTTGGGAGTGGTTTTTAGATGCAAGATCTCACAATCTGCTGATATCTTGACCTGTATTACAAGCTCAAGCTAGAGATATTTCAGAAAAATTAGGAAAATCTGATTTTCGTGCATCAAATGGGTGGCTAAAAAGTTTCAGAAAAAGGCTTGGGATATCTTTCAAAGTAGTCTGCGGTGAAGCTGGGGACATTTCGGAGAAGACTGTAAATATGTGGATTAAAAAAATTGTATAACTCGTTGAAGGTTATGAACCTCAAAATATGCAAGTGGGATTTTTTTCATGGCTTACTAATAAAAACTTTATGTATTAAAAAAGAAAAGTGTACCTGTGGTAAACAATCAAAAGAACATCTCACAGTGCTCTCTTGTGCCTTTATGTCTGGCGAAATTGGTAATTGGCAAGTCTGCAAAGCCTCGGTGCTTTAAAAATCTGGCATAAAAATCTTCCTGTAATATGGAAAGCAAACAAAAAGGCATGGAGAATGGTTAATTACTCTTAGTGCAGAAATGGAAAAAAGCAGTTGTATTTTGCTGTTTTTAGATAATGCCACGTGCCACTCTCGCATAGAACTTTCAAACATAAAATTGTCTTGGTTTCCCCATAATACAACCAGCATAACTCAACCTATGGATAAGGGCATTAATTGCTGTGTCAAAGTAAATTATTGAAAATTTCTAATGCAATGTTTACTTGCTAATGTGAAAACAGCATCAAATGCAAGTGATATAATAAAATCCGTAACAGTTCTTGACGCAGTGATGTGGTTATTGAAAGCTTGGAAAGAAAAAAGCAAACAAATGATTCAAAAATGTTTTGTTGAGGCGAATTTTCCTGCAAATGTTTGCATCGAAAATCGTTTGTGAACCAAAGATATAGATGCACGTGATCTGGAAATTTTGTGAAAGAATTCATATCAATCGACAATGATATTTTAACAAAGGTTCCTATTGATAATCTGAATGATATAATTCAAAGACATATGAACAATGATAGCAGTGATGATGATGATGAATGTAATATAAATGAAAACATTTCTGATAAAGAACAACTCTCCATTAAATCATATGAATCCTTTTTAGATACTATATCTGAAATTGAAAAGTTTGCTTTAAGTCAGGGAGATGCTGAAATGCTTGAACTTTTGAAGAATACAAGAATATTAATGGAATGAAGAATTATTCATAAAAGATATGTACAGAAAACAATGCTGGATTATTTTAAAATGCAAATTTAGCAAATAGGCTTTTTTCCCTTAAATTTGTAGCTTTTGAGTAACAAATTTTTTAGAGTAAGTAATGACTATGATATTTATTTCTATTTAGTGTCCAAAAGCAATATTATTAAAATAAAAATGTGACAAAATCAACTTGTGGGTGTATGTGAATGCAGTCCAATAAGCAGGATTAAAAAAATAAAGCTCTTTATTTTACAAATATTCCAAGCAAAGAGCGTAGCGTTAGTGTCCAAAAGCAATATTATTAAAATAAAATACCTATAAGCACATAACTTTCATGTTTCCATATTCTTTATTGTTATTGTGTTATTTTAAAATTTAACTAAATCTTAATTTTAAAATGTGACACTTGTTAAAACTTAATTATCGGAATGTTATATTTTTATAGTATTTTTTTGTTAATATTAGATATTTTTATTACAATTGATTTAATTTAAATGATGAATATATACATTTTGAAATCCTCTTGTACTAATGTGACCTGTATGAAATGGAATCTATACTTATAAAAGGCTTTGTTTGTGTCCGTGGGATGTCCAAACGAATTTATCACACTTACAGCCATGAAATTTGGCACACAGGTAGTGCACCTTGAAGCCCGAATTTTAAAATTTAATCTAGAAATTTTTTTTTAATGTTTTCTGTTGTTTTGGTTCACTTCTGGGATGTTTATGGCTGTAGTATCTTTTCTAATGATAGTTGAAAGACAATCAATGCACCATCAGATATAACAAACAATTTTCGTTCTAATGAAGTTTGTTTTGAATTTCTAACGTAATTTAATGAATTTTGAGAAATTTTTGAATAATAGTCACTTTTATGGTAATTTTTTATAAGGATTTCTTCAAATTCTCGCATCTGATGTTCTAACAACTCTCTCTCTATATTTTTTTTCAGCTTGTAACTGGAACGTTTCTGTCAGATTTGAAATCAGAACGATTAAAATATTTTATTCCTTTTTTTTTAATTAATTTTTCTCTGATCAGTTCAAACAGTTTTTTTGACAGCAAGAGTTTCTCCGGACTATCCCAGAATGCATTGTTGCAATTTCATTGGCTGGTGCTTGAACTTCCTCGCAGGAGGTGACCTAATATGCTTTCATTCCCAGCATGCATTCCTATAATCCGATTCCTTCCGGTGATGTCATTACATTTGCATCATTGTCGAAAATCAATAATGTGTATCTTTTATTTTGATTGTTTTCAAAACTTTTCCGTGTCATTGTGGGTATTTTTGTTTTTCCCATTTTGTTGAAGTGCTGATTCCACTGGCAACACCGTGCATGTACTGCTAGTCCTCTCTAAAGCGGAAAATTTTTCTGGTCCCCTTGGATTCCGTTTAGTACAGGTTTTACTGTATACTTCATTAAATATTTAATGAAAAGTGTTATGTTGTCAATCTTTTTAAATATTTTTTATATTTGTTAAAACATTTTAATTATTTCTTTTCAGCCTCTTCTAAACTACCTCTTTGTTACAATGAATTTTTCCCTATTCAAAAGTACTACAGATATTTAAATGCCAATGTTGCTGGTTTGAAAGCTAAATTGCTCGAGTTTACTAATTTTGTTTCAAAACCTCAACATATTCCACCTCCAAAGATAGAGAATCTTATGTTACTTGTAGATTTTCCTGAAGAAGTTACTGAAGAGCAGTTGCAGAGCTTAGATATAGTAATAAGCTGGGATGATGGTAATGTTTTGATTTTCATTTGTTTATGAATTCAGAATTTTCGTAGTGCCCAAACTCATATTTGCATTTATTTTGAAAAAACATACATGATTTTTCCTTTAGAATTGTTTTTCAGTATTTGGGTATAAGTACATTCTTAAATGCACTTATACTTAACTATAATTGTAATTTTTATTACTGGACTATAATTGTAATTTTTATTATAGAAAAGTAACATATTTGGTTAAAAAATCTTAAGTCATTTGGAACTCTTTCACTTCAGTCATCTCTAGGGATTGCAATCCGGAAAACTGGATCCGGTAATTCGGCGGATCCGGCATCATTCGACGTCTGCTGGATCCGGTAAATTAAAAAAAAATACATAAAGCCAATTTCTTGAAAAAATACTCGCGTTGTTGCAAGAGTAGGTACTTAAATGCGTGGTGTGTACGAGTCGTTTGACTCTGACTCACCCGCTTCATATATAGACATTCTTATTGTTCAATTGATTGATGAATTATGTTTATGTTGCATTTACGAGTACGAGAATGATTTAAGTAGATAATTAGACTTAGAAATGAATTGAGTAACGATCCATATTTCTGATTTTTCTTTATAATATGACTTTCTTCTTACATAGTGACCGAAATAACGTTTTAAATTGTAAGTATGTACCTATTTGTATTGCATTGCAGGTGCTAGTCTAAAAGTTCTAAAACAAACATGCCACTTTTGAAACCAATTCAAAATGAAAACAGGAATATTAATAATATACTTACAGAGTAAAAAAAAATGATGATGATACAAGACGAACTGATGATACATTTACTATGCCGGAAAAAAAAGTTGTGAGACTAGAAATGAAAAATATCTTAAAGAGTTGTTCAAGATGATAGCTTTAAAGAAAACGTAGAAAATAACTCAGATTCATCGTCATTGAAAAGTGATTTGACATTACAGATGCAAATCCAGCAAGATATGAAAACCTAGAGAATAAATACCAAAAAAAAGAGAAAGATTATGAGAAAACATTAAGAAAGGAAATGACTGCATGTGAAAGTGAAGGAGTTCGGGGAAAATACTTGTCTTCTATTCATGAGTATTTGTTGACAATAAAACTGACAAGTGTAGAAGCAGAAAGGGCTTTCTAGGCCGCTGGTTATATTTGTAGCTCTGTAAGAAGTCGATTGACAGATGACACAATTAACACTATTTGTTTCCTACGATAATTTTTTCAAAACCAAAGTGAGTTTTTTTAATTGTTTTGCTTAAAATAATAATTTAAAGTAAGTATATTAAAAAATACAAAGAAGTTTTAAACTCGTTATTGTATAGTTGTGCCATTGATTAAACAGATTTATGATGATTGTCATAATTATAAGAATGAGACTGCTTGGCGTGTCTAAAATACCTAATTATTGTGATCTCAGTTGATAAGCTTGATTTAGTTAGATTTTATATAAGTTAATTACATAATATAAGTTACATTACAAGTTATCATTGATGTCATTTGTGAAATCTAGTAAGTGAGACTGTACTTAACCGTCCGTCATTATCTAATTATTACTAAACTAATATTACAATTTAACTAGTTACACTGTACTAAATTTTTATTGTTGATTAATTATAACAGTGTAAATAAAGTTGATTTCATAAGAAATTAACGCTTTTTTTACAAACTTTGTAATACACTTTATCATTTTTTATACAGTTGATTTTGGAATGAAAAGGCAAAATAGTTTTGATGTGTCCAATCCGGTCGGATTGACGGGAATCCGATTTAGATTGCTATCCCTAGTAATCTCCTCTCAATCCATCCTGTAAAACTTAGGCCCCCCAGATGGCCAACCGTGGTTAATGGAATGGTCTTTTAGAGAACCATTGATTCTTTAAATGTAATTTTTTTAGTATAAACTTTATTTATACTGGGTGCCCACTCTAATCTTGGCCCAATAGTAATTTCTAAACCGTTAAAGATAGGCACATACTTCCAGTTGGAAAAATGGTTTAAATGATCTAAAGAATTTTATTTTATGTTGTTTCAGTCAATTTAAATGTACTACTGAAAAAATTATGAAGTTTAAATTTTTATACATACTCCCCACCCTGGTCCTATTAGTCATATTTAGTGAAACATTATTGACTGACTAAATGTTAACCAAAAAAGTTCTACTCTTTTGCAACTGAAACTGACCAGGTGATAGAGCTTTGAATTTCAGAATTTTAACCGCTTCACAGTTTTGTTTTCTCTGCTATCTAATAAGATGACGCCTTCTGTTTTGGAAAGGGGTTATCATTTTGATTCACCTAAAAAGCTAATTAATGATTAAACTTTAGTTCGTAAGACTAAAAATCTAATAATTTGATAATATGGGCAAAACTGCTAAGAGTTTAAACTAATGAGTGGCTGCATTCAGCGAGCACTGCACATTGATTGGAGGATCTTTCTCGAGTGGCCATTGAATCAGTCTGAAGTGGTTTAAATCGGTAATATTCAAAGCTTCATAACTTGGTCAGTTTTAGTCGTAAAGGGGAGTGTAACTTTTTTTGTTTAAAATATTAGTATGTCAAAAATTTTTTACTAAATATGAATAATAGACTGTATAAAATTTTAGATCTCACAATTTTTTCAGCAGTACATTTATTTACTTGGAAGGCATAAAATATAATTATTTATATTTAAAGCATTTTTTCCAATTTAAGAGTATGTGCCTATCTCTAATGGTTTAGAGATAGGCATATACTAGCTATTGGGCCACGTTTAGAGCAGACACTGTACATAAACACATAAAAAAATTTAGTCTTTGGCATATTTGTTAAATATTTTCAGAACTTGAATGCTTATATGAAATAGATTTTTTTTTGTTTTGTTTTGTTTGTTTGCTTTACATTTTGTAACAAAGTTGATCTGTTCTTATATAAAGAAGGGTACAATGATTTCTATATTTGATACTCTTTTAGGTTTTTCAATGAAATATTCCATAATATAATTAAAATGTTGTGTAATTTTTAAACCCACGTGTGTGAGTAACATTTGTTAGAAATTGTGTTCTGGTATATGTATACAAATGCTAAACAAAAGTGCTATTTACTACAGTATTTTTGAGAAAGCTGCCTTAAAACTCTTTTGCTCTGGTCTTGTAATATGATCGACTTAAATGTGCTTTGAATACTAGCTTGCGTTTTGTAGTAAGTATTTGCTTTTTTTAAACGATAGATACCGTCTACTTTGCCATTAATTATTTCATTGTAAAGAAAGAAAAATACAAGAGTTAATGCTTTATAGAAAATTTCCTCATATGTAGTAAACAGTAAGTTGAAATTAATTTTGTGTTGATTAGTTATATTTAACACATTTATCATATCTTCCCTTGTATAGAATACTTGTTTCCTGCCTTGGATTTGCTACGTCTTGCCGTGCGATGTGAAGGTGTTGGTGCAAGGATTGGAAACCCGCCATTCATAAACCACTTGTTACAAACTTTAAGAAATACAAAATTAAGTGTCAACCGTGTCTTAGTAATTAAAATATTTTGTAATCTTTTTGATGTCAAAAAGGGGGCAGAATTAATGATTAACTTCCAAGGGAAGATCTGTGAAACTGTAAAAGAAGCTGTATTATCATCTGATAAAACACATAAGTCAGCTTCATCTCTCTTATTCAACTATGCTGTTGCTGCTTTCAATGATTTGCCACTTGATATTGATTTATATTGTTTGAATTTGATTGATATGATGAAAGTTATTGTTGACTCTGATTCATTGTATAGAATATTCGTTGCTGTGGGAACCTTGTGTATAGCTAATAATTCAGCCTTTATGCATTTCCAATCATTGAATTTGTATGGTGCACTTCTTGCTTGTCGAAAACATGTAGAAATTGGAAATGCAAGTGCTGTTATAAAACATTTGCTTGAAGGTTTCCAACCATAAAATAGAATGGCATTTATCATTTGTGTAAATTCATGAGCATGTACTGTGAAGTAATTCATGTATATTTTGAAGAAAAATAATTCTTGTTTTCTAACTAAAATTTCTGAATTGCAGTTTTAAATGTTTACTTTCAGAATTTTGGAAGTAGTAGTTTTTGAACAAATACAGCATTCAATTTTCATTTTCCTATTAAATACAGAAAGTAAACTTGCATAGCAACAGTTGAATTTTTATATACTTCTCTCCGATTGCTTTTCATTAAATTATGTTACTAATGTTATTTTATATTGAAAAGAATTATTTGAATTCTATTGTGCATCTGTGATACTGCATTTGTAAACTGTTTATATTCTGATTATAAATTATCCATTTTTACCTACACATCTTTTTATATGAACATTCACATTGTATTTTCATAAAACTTTAAAATATTTATGTATATAAATATTTTATTTCTGAATATTTGGCTGTAATTTTTCAGCTACTGAACTCTGCATTAAGACACCATAAAACATGACATTGTGAAACCGAAGCCATGTGTCTGAATTTTTACCTGTTTAACATTTAAATATTTTGAAGCACAAACATTTTATGAAAAAGCCAATTTTAGGAACTAATGGCGGTATTAAATTTAAAGAATAAAATATATTCTAAATCATTTGAAGGGGAAAGTAAAACGTTTCTGAAGTTGATATGTTTATACGTCTTTAAAGTATTAATGAATTTGGGTACAGAAACATTCCTGTGATCATAATGAAAAATCCACAAATTTTCAAATCTCTCACTACTTTGATTTTTTTATATCAATATAAGGATCTTATACAAAAAATAAAGAATTGCTACTGATTTGAAACTAGATAGATATTTGCACTTTAGACCTTCTCATGACATATTGAGATTGTAAGATTCGCCCCCCCCCCCCCCTCATACAGTAAAAAATTCTAAAATTTTAACTGTGTTTTTCTTTTTGCAATAATTTTACGATTAAGTTGAGATCTCAAAAGTAACTGTTATGATTTTCTATATTTCTTTTGTGGTGTTTTGCCTTGTTTCTCCCTTATAGGTATATATAGGATTTTGTCGTTTTGATTGGGATGTGGGAGAAATTTCAAATTAAGGTAGAATTAGAATAATATTTGATTCAAATTTATACGTTATAAATAAGAATATTAAAACTGATTATAAAGTATTGATAGATTTATAGAGGTTCTCCAACAGGGGTTCATGTATGGATGATTTATTTTGTTCCTGTTTGGCCCTGGGAATGCCTTAATACTACCTTTATTTTATTTATTTTTTTACTTAAAACCAACCACAATGAATATACATAAAGTATGTTTTTATCGTAATAAAATGGACATTAGTGGGCATATTTCATTTGCCCTCAAAATGCACTAACAAATTTTAATAGTGCAAAAATTTATGTTAAATACCTCACTTTTCATTCCATTTCTCATTAATAGCTATAATTATAAATTATACTTCATTACGGTGAGCAAAATTTTTAGGCAATGTGACTTAAGTTTTATCTGTCTATCAGAATTTTGATAACTGCCACATTCTCAAAATGAACTGTAACCAGCTTGCTTTTGAATATAATTTTTGATCAATAGACAGAAAACATTTTTTTTTGGCTTTCCATGCTATTTTAACAGTTGCAGTGTTTCTGTATATTTGTATTCCATTATTAGCTAATCAACTTGTCATCTAACTAAAAGCCAATATGATTTTAAATGTGTTGACGACTGTATCTTTTATAATTAATGCAACATTTATTTTAAATAATCGACATTGAATACTAATCGCTCATAAACATAACAAAACTAATGCAATTTTTGCAAAATATTGGTCTACTTAAAATTGCTATTGACACTATTCACAAAGGTTTACTTGCACATTTAATATATGTAAAACTTTCACCATCTTCCAAATTGTTTCTGTTTGAGAATTTTATTAAATTCAGTTATAATGTTTGTGTATGATGCTTGAATGACATGAGAAAATTATTCATTTTTTTCCTTTATATAGCATTGTACTTCGGGTATTATAATTAAGATGCATTAAACTTCTTTCCTTTGACCAAATTACAGCAAAATTTGTAAAAACAACTAACACGTATTGTAAATGTTTAGGATCATTATAATTAATTGCTGTGAAACGATCTAAAACTATAATTGAAGGTTCTTTTAAATTAAAGGTGTTGTAATCAGACAAAATAAATATATATACATACATAAGGGGTGCACAAACTCGTAGCTTTACCTTATCAAAAATCCTTGTGTATATAGTTTCCGAAGTTAAGGTTTCAGTTTTGAATCCCATATGAAATGAAAATTACTGGAATAAAATGACTAAACTTGGAAATACTATAGGACATAATTGGATTTTGTATTCTACGATGATAATAATTAATTCAAAACGGCACTATATACAACATTCATTCTCGGAGCTTTTGACTTTTTGTACAACATGCATAATTCCAGAACTGGGGCATAAGAAACTAATGTTGCTTTTAGTCCAAGAGCTCATGGCAGTTTTAGGACAGGTATTTTAGGCACTTAGTAATAAAAAAAATTTATATCAATGTTGGTGAATATGGAATTGAGAGTTGGGAAGAGCATTTGCGGTTATTTTGCTACTGCTCAGCTAGTGACATTTGCAAAAATTTAAACATAAAAAATATTCCCTTAGCAACTTGAATTTTTTAAAAATTTTAGCATTTATAGAATCCATAAATAAAAATAGCAGACAATTTGGACAGTTTTAAAGTATGCAGGCATGAAAGACTTCCGCTTTTAAGCGGAAATCCGCTTTTTTGAATGTCTTTCAGGCTGTTTCTGAGATCGATGCAAAACCGTCGAGAAATCGTGACCGAAAAATGGGGTGGGGTGGGGTGAAAGCAATGCCTGAATCCGAAACGAACGCCATTTTTTCTCTGTCACAAAGTAAACAGAGTTGCATTCTCTGGGGTTTACGTGCCGTATCTATCACCTCAAGTGATTGGTACACAGCGTAATGGAGGAAGGCGGAGCTTCTCCTGTATAGCCGAATGACGACCGCTCTACGAGTAGGTCACGCCTTGCTGTTGAAATCGCACGTCAGTGAGCTGATATCGCCGATGTTGAATCACGGGTTGAATGCTAACGGTTGTTATGCAAAGAACTTCTACTACTATTATCATTTGTCTTGTGTTTGACTGATCGCACGTGTGATGCTGTATGTTTAGTGTTACGTTCGTGAAGATCAGCGTTTGTGAGTGTGACCGAGAACCAAAATGGAGATTAACTTAAACGATGAATATAAAGTTCGTTCCGTAGATGCGAACGAAAAAAATAAATTTAAATTCGAGTGGTTGAATAAATCTATGAAAATTAAACTGCCGGCGAAAGGTAACGATACGAACGTGGAAGAGATAGCAGTAAAAGTAGGAGATTCGACCAAGAAGATCGAAATAAGTGGAACTGTAAATTGCCAGCTTTGCTCTAATACTAATACATTTATTACCAAGCATTCTAAGCTTGAGAGATTATTTCATATTTATGTCCTTAATTTAATGCTTTTTAAAGAATGTATTGCAATTATTAAACAATCTTTAAGTTGCTGAACTCAAACATTATTCAAAATAAGTTAGTATACATGCATGAAGATTGTATGTTGGAATTTTTAACAACAGATCATAAACCTAAAATTATTAACATACGTGAGATGAAGAAATCATTTCCTATATATTAAATACAGAATATAACAGCTGTTCTAGAATAGATTCAGATGTTGAAGCAGCACCAAAAAAATTTCAGTATCTAAAGGAATTTATTAATTGCACAATATTTCAAAACATAAAATTGTATAATATGTCAAGTTCTTTTGATTATTTTCAGAGTTCAACAAATAGAGAACAATTTTAACTGTAGTGTTAATGTACTTGTTGCTAATTTATTGAAATATTAATTTCTGTGAAAATTAAATATAATTAAATTGTATATCTTTGTGAGGCAAAATCATTTGTATTTTAAATTGTAATCTCATGACTTGTAACAAGCATAATAGGCCGTGTTTACTAAGGTAATTTTAGAGATATGCAAAATGATCTGTATTATACAAAAATCTATAAACCACACAACCTCTGGTTCCAAGTTATGCGTTACAAAGATCTTCTATTGCATATGATAATATATATTCTTAGGCACTTTTGTCATTTTTTTTCCTCCCTTAAATAAACTGCTTCATTTTTAAAAAGTATGCAATTTTGTTATGATACTATCTGTTGTTGTTCAACTTTGAGAAAATAGAAGGAACTCTGAACTTCTTGTATAGTATTTAAAAATCAAAATTCTGTTCAAATAGAGAAAAAATAGTAAGTAAAATTTTATATATACTACTTTTAATTGCTTTTTCTATATGTATTTTAAGTAGTAACATCTTGTGCCTTTGCGTCTGTATATATATCGATTTTGTGGTAAATTTTGTATTCGCATAGAGTTCAGCTTTTTTGAACAGCTTGCACTTTCATGCCTGAGTATGACTAGACTGCCCAAATTCATTTTTTAATATACGCAAAAAATATAATTTAGGCATTCTGAAATTTTTTATAGTAGATTTATTAATTAATATTAAAGATATGTGCAAATAGCCAGACAAAAACTGTGGTTTTAAATAATTAACAGACGTTAATAAAGATTTGATATGAGCAACAAAAAAAGTCTTATGCGCAGACATACGTACGAGATAAAAAGTTTATCGGCAGCTACTCGGGACCTGGTTGCTGAGAGACCATGAGACTCGAGTTCAGTATGTAGCTCGGGCAGTTTGCAGAGCATTTTGAAACAGTTTATTCTTTCTGAGCAAACGTGACCATGTGCAAAATTTCGAGTTTTTTAAAACTATTTTTGGAAGTTTTCGAATCTAGTTTTTGTTATTAACATTTTGAGTGTTGCATACGCATTAATATATCTATGTATGTAGTATCTATGTACAGATAAATTATTGTAGTGATATTAATTAGTTTAGTGACTACTGGTTTTAGGTTATATACTGTAAAATCACAATGGAATGAAAAACTATAAGTTGTGTTATTTGTAAAAAAAAAAAAAACAGTGGCAAAGTTATAATTTTTACTGAAGATAGACTAACAAAGTGCCTAATGATTTTGCCACAAGTGTCCTAATTAAATCTTGTGATACGGATGTTTTAATAATTGTGCTCGGCAATATAGATCATCTGGAGTGTAAAAGTCGGACAATCTTCATGGAATATGGCAACGGAGATAAAAAAAAGATTAATCAACATGTCACAGTTATATACTGAATTAGGACCTTCAGTGTGTTCCAGCTTACCTGGGTTTCATGCCCGACCCTTCTTTCTTCAAAAAGGAAAGAAGTGACCATTTCAAATATTAAAATCCAACAAAGATTATCGAAAAGCTTTTACCGATCTTGGATCTGCCGACGTGACAGGTTTACGATACTATACTTTTTCGGTATTGGAAAAATTTCTCTGCGAAATTGATGGTTTCAAAAATTCAATAAAGCTCATAACTAATGAACTGTTTAAAAAAGTATTAAACTACGTTGCATCAAATTTGCCTCCATGTAAAGCGGAATTACACCGGCAACTTTTACGTACTCAATATATAACAAGCATTTGGCAAAATGCACATTCATGGTTCCCAAGTAGTTTATTGTCAGTAAGGAATGGATGGCATTTGCAAGATGGAAAATTTGAATTTTACTGGTTCGAAGGAGATTGTATGCCGCCTTCTGTTTCAGATGCTTTGAAAGTAGATGAAATAGAAACAGAAAATAATACAGGTAAATATTGTTTCCTTGCATTTAATGAAATTTCATCATTTATTGTACACAAATGAAAAGTATGTTTTTCAGACAATGATCAAAATATGGATGAAGATGAAGCTGAGATGACCTACAATGATGCATCAGAGAGCAGTGAAGAGGAGGAAAAGCATCAAAAATAAAAAAATTGTAGCTTTTAATAATTTGAATCGATTTATAATAAAGGGTATCTACTTTTCAATATTAATTTTTAAACAAATCTTTTCCTTAACAACACCTTTTCTTACTATACAGCTAATATATCTGCATAGATATCGTCGGTTATACTCTTTCTCGTACCTTTGTCTGCACACAAGACTTTTTTTTGTCGCACTCGTATCAAATCTTTATTCGCGTCTGTTTATTTAAAACCGTAGTTTTTGGCTGGCTGTTTGCACACATTTTTAATATTAATTAATAAATCTACTATAAAAATTTCAGAATGCCTAAATTATATTTTTTGTTTATATTAAAAAGAATTCCGGGCAGTCTGGTCATACTTTAAAACCATCCAAATTTCTGGGATTTTTATTTCTGGATTCTATAATTGCTAAAATTTAAAAAAATTCAAGTTGCTTAAGGAATTTTTTTTATGTTCAATTTTTTTGCAAATGTCACTAGCTGTACAGTAGCAAAATAACTGCAAACGCTCTTCCCGAATCCATATTCACTAGGGCCATTCTCCTGTTATGCATGGAACATTTTCAGACTTTTGAAGTGTGCAAAAATAGTAAAATAAAATGTGTATTCATTTTGTTTTGCAATTGAATTCAAAAGCAGGACTAGTTCTCAAATTTCAGGTAGAAAACAAAACAATAATTACAGTTTAAATACTTAAAAAAGGATTTAATATGCTTGTTATGCACGGTATTTGGGAAAAAAAAAAAAATTCCACCTTGATTTTAATATGTCATAAACTGTGAATTTAGAGCTTGTATATTGACATTATATTTTTCCTAACAGCTAAATAGTACCTCTATCCAATTACGCAACATTTTTGTCAAATATATTATTCAATAAAATTTATTTAATTTGTGTTATGCACAGGACATACCCAATGTTATGCACAGGATATGTCTGAATTTTACTCCATTTTGGCAGTAGGAATTCAAAAATTATGATGGTAATTATATTTCTAATGAAATAAAAATTACTATAGGTAACAGGTAAGGTATTTAGGTAAAATTTTGAAGAAAAAAAAGTTTTATATTTTGCTTAATTATACATGTAATATTTACTATTTACATAATATAGACTATTTTTAACAGGAAAATGACAACACTAATTCATAGTTTTGAGCAAACAGGTGGTAAATTTGGTGACTTGAATATCAAATTTTATGAAGCAATAAAGATAGAGGATAATTGAACATTATAGTGAAAGACATGCATTAGGGAAGTTTTGGATTGTATGTGTGACTACTTTTCAGTAATAAGTTCTCATATAAACACCAAAAGATTCTAAAATAATAAAAATTCTCCTGAATCAAGAGTCTTACAGTTGGATTTTGTCATGAACTACAGTTGCTCATACCAGGATGAAGTTCAGAGTTCACTTTTGACACGAAGAAGCATAACCCTATTTACAGCTGCAGTATTTGTATATGGAAAATGCAATACTTACTTAATATGTTCCGACACTTCTGAGAAGGAAAAAAAATACTGTGAGAGGTTTCATTGAAAAAATTTATGAGGAAATTCAGCCAAAATGCAAGGGAAAACAATTTTTTAAAAGATAATATGGACAGTTGGCTCTTCATCAGAGTTTAAAAATAGATACATGGCCTTGCTGCTACAAGACCTTAGCATTAAATTCAAAAAAACTTTCCACTGGAAATATTTTGCAACGTCCCACCGAAAAGGTGTGGTGGCTGGAATTGGTGGCAAGGCAAAATGCTTGGTTGTTGCATCAAAAAAAGCTATGCCATCTACAACAGTTTTGTTATTTTTATATAAAGATATAAGTAGAGATAACAGTGTGTGGGTTAAAACAAAAGCAATACTAGGCATTTCAAAAAGGCACGGAATTAAATGATTATCTTCTGGTTTATAATTTTTTACAAATGCTATAACACCAATAAAACAAAATCTTGATACCATAGCAGTTAGCACCATAAATATTTCTACAGAAAATTGGGTTGTGGTGAAGTACGATGAAAGTTTATATGCTGGATAAGTTACACAAGTTTTAGTTGATGATATTGAGGTTTCTGCCACGGAAAATTTTGGAAATGGCCTAAATGAGAAGATAAAGTGTTCTACAACACGAGTGAAGCCATTAAAGAAATTCAGCCACCTATAGTTGTAAATGCTTGTGGAGTTTTTGACTTTCCAGATTTTTAGAAAAATCTGTGTTATGCACGGGACATGAAAACAAGTGCTAATATTTAATTTAATATTAAACTTGCAGAGAGAAATTTTCTTTACAGTATAAATTGGTACTAAGAAAAACAAAGTAAAAATAAAGATCAGGGTTTTGTGTTATGCACGGGACATCCAATTTTTGTTCAAATAAATCGCCCGTTTTTTGAAAAATTTTATTCTAATATTTTATTTTTCTCGCATTACTGAATAAGAACATTAAGTAGATATATTTTTTTAAAAAAGAAATTGAAATGCCACCATATTTTTCCAATTAAGGAAAAACATGTAAATATGTTGATTGTAATGAGAAAACTTAAAAATTATAATGCTGACTTTCAAGAATTGATTCCATATTAAAAAATTTAGTTAAAACAAATATTTTATCTCATTTCTTAAGGTTTAACTTATATACTTTAATATTGCATAAATAAAAACATATACAAGTAAAAAAAAATTGGGGTTCAGAGGGTTTACAGTGGAGAATTGCCCACTAGCATTGATATTATGATAATTTTTTTTTTATTTCAAAGTGCCTAAAACTGTCACAAGCTCTTGGACTATTATAAAATCCCACTTGAACTCACTTAAAGTCGTCTGTTGAATGTGGTTTTAGTACTTGTTTCATATTTGGATCATTTGCAGATAGATCTGTTGCAGGCCTCTTACTATGCTCCATAACTCCTGTCATGTATGAATTTATGTCCATTTCGATTTTCAACAGTGTTGTGTTTTAGCACAATTTTGTCTGAAAGGGGCTCCATTTCATACTGATGCAGGTGTCAAACAACAACATTTTACAAACCTAGTTCCACTTTAGCATTTTATGGTTCAGCACTTTACCATTTTATGGGCTCCAAGCATGTGACTTGGATTGTTTCCATGTTTGAGAATGTTCATTATACAAAATCAAATGTGTCATTCACCAATATATTCATAGCATTCCAGCTGATATTCCTTAAACTATAGTAGAGAATAAGATATTGCACTTTCACCTATTTGCTTAAAATAGTGAATAGAACATTGAACATATGCCATCATTTGTAAGGATTGAATGTCTAAAAAGACAAAAAATAATAAAAGAAATTTAAATGATGTTCGCAAGTGCGGCAACATCCAGGAAAAAATTGCGAAGTACAAAGATATAAATACGAATTAAGGGAAGTTTTGATTGTGAAAGAGTTAAAAATACAAAAATAATAAACTATAAGGAGTAGGAATCCGGTGGGAGATGATGTCATCAGAGGCCATTCATCCATGCAGATTCAAAACCAGAATGGGTTTTCTGTAGAGGAAAAAGACTTTAAGAGGTCTGAATTTAATATGAATTTCCTCTAAGGCCTGAACCTATACCGGAATATATTGGGAAGAAAAACATTTATCCACAAAGAAGAAATTAAAAAGTCTTTTAAGCAAATCCACTCAAGACTATCTTATACCTTGGATCACACCCTCTCGTGCCTTGGATTATACAGAAATGCACATGCATATGCCTTGGATAAAAATTAAGACAATAAGAAACCTATGTATATTTGCAAAATATGTTTTCTTTAACCCCTTCGGGACAGACACCTGCGGAAGTGAGTATTCCCACAGGAACCTGGCAAAAGCCGACTTCCTACAGGCTTTAAATTTCGTAAAAATAACTCATTATATAATGCGTTATAAGTGCTCTTTTACATAGGAATGAAACCATTGTTAAATATGTGATGAAAAATATATTCTAAATCATAATAAAAAATTTTTAATTAAAGTAACTTGGTTTTTAATAATAAAAAATATAGTGTATTTTATTATAATTGAAAGCACCTAAATAAGCACTAGATTATTGATGCAAAATATGAAAACGTAGGAAAAATAAATATTTAACTAGCTGCATGGCCCGGCGTTGCACGGGCAATCTTGAATAATGGGATATTCCCGGGCGGAGAGAAGTAAGATCACGTGAGGCCTTGGGATCCATATTTTTTCATATGCCCGGCTCTGACTCCCGTTTTTTTTTTTTTCCAACAAATTTGTCCTTACTTTCCCCAACAAATGTAAATATTCTTTCACAATCTAGTCTTTTATTACTAATTTTTCATATGTACCCGCCTCCGGTTTATTTTTTTTACACATATTGTCGCTAACGTAGATACGTTCCCCAAAAGCAATAAAATTTTTTTTGATCCTATATTGTTTAATTAAAATTTTAACCAATCTTTTATTACCTTATAGTTAATAACTCAGCGTTTCTCGAATCCACATTTTTCATGTCCCGCCTCTGTTTTTTTTCTAAAATATTGTCATAAGCTACCCTTAAACGTAAATCTTTTTGAATCCTCTCTTATGTTGGATTAAAACTTTCCATCTAGACTTTTACTACCTTAAAGACAGTTTGGTTTGAGATGAAAACGAGAGAATTCTTATGCTTATAAATTAAAACAGATTAGCATGATATTTGTTTGCAAAGAAAAATAAAACGAAATAAAAAAGAAAGCGATAAACGATTTAATAGTACACTATGATAATTTAAACACCAGAAACATATATTTTCGTCTTGCGGATTTGAATAATAATGAAAAAAAAAGGCTCGCTCAAAAGAAATACCAACTACCGTTATATAAATATTTAAAAAAAATGCAACCGGATGCGAAAATAATAATAGGAGAATAAAAAAAAGTCCGCCTGAATGAATTCACCATTCTGCAACAGATGGCATTCACGTCATTCATTTTGACGTTTTTATTAATACCTTTTAACTATTACAATTTCGGAATTTAAATAGTGAAATGATTCCTTGGGTTATTTTCCATCTTTTGGTACTTAAGGCTACTTTCAGGATTCAGTGGTTTGTGAGAAGATAGAAGGACATATACATACGTGTCTGTTGACGTTCGAATTTTAATAGGACAGTAATTATAAAATACTTCAAGAAAATAGTACCAATAAAGACTTCAAAGCCTTAGAAAAATCTTCTATTTTAGTACTCCACTGATATGTCGAGATTGAACGATATATTAGTACTATCTCTTCTAATTCAAACTATCTTAAGATACTTAATTTATTGTTTTGTCTTATTATCGGAAAAATCCAGATGGGTCATTTAAAAATTTACATATTTCCTACTCGGAAAGATAATGCGTTCTTTTCCTGGCTGTACAAATAAAGCTGAGAGGGATAAAACCCTGACAAAATATCACCATAAATTCAATCCAAGCAAGAGGAGAAATTATAAACAAAACCACTTCAAATGAGTTAGCTCTTTATCATGTGCTTCTCTCACACTTGCTAGCACATGTTTTCCTTTATTCTCACAAAATGCAATGATTCACAGACACGTAATCGACTACAATCTGACCTCGAAGAGAAATATAATATGCGGACCAATCTTTTGAAAAACAGGGATAGTAACCATAGCGTAGAAGACATTTGCTCAAAAGCCCAACGCATATTGCGTCGCTTGTCCCACAGGTGAATTTCGCCGTACAGCACGAGATGCGGCAACTCGTCCCAAAGCATTAAGACACTACTCTAGTTTTAAAAAGTTTCAACATTGGTGGACTGTTCAACTTTCTGACTTCATGATAATTTTGCCGCGTCATAAGTAGTCACAACCCTTTCTCTAGACATTTTTCCCCTCCTGTTCCGCTTGACAGATTAATTTTTATTAGTTGGCTGAAGGAACTTATAACATGACTCTGAACTCGTTTCTTTGTCAAACCTCATCATTCATCTTATCCGACCCTAAGGTTTTATTTGTCATTTAGTAAATATTCTTTTCCACTAAGATTAAAACAAAAAAATTCTCAGCTCTTCTAGACTAAAACTGGACAAGTTATGAAACCTAAAGTTTTATATAACCGTAATATCTATAATCATTTTAAACAAAAAAAAAGTTCTTCTCTCTGTTATGAAGCTTGAACATCATTATTTTAGCTGTTCTTTAGACTGCTTTACGTGACTGCCTGGATGAAGTGTCCCTCCAATCAACGGGCAGCACGCTCTCAATGGCGTTGATTAGCTTAATGGACAGGGTGTTCATTAATTATTGAGCAGGTCCGTACCTATAACTTTCGAAAAAAAAAAGATATTACGCAAAAACGATTCGATGGCTGTAAATTACAACTCAAAGAATTTTATTAATGATAATTAAAGAGTTTATTGTTGTCTTGCAAAGAAGAAAGTCAATAACTTCAGTATGTGATAAAGCGCCAAACATTCACTCTTTGGGCTATCTCTCTTCCAATTCTCGATAATCGTGCGATTCTCCGAGCCTTATATTCTACAGTTATATTTTGTCTACGCTGCCTGACGCATGAAAAAGTGGTAGTTCGTCACTGAAGAACTATTTCGAGGTAATTTTCATCATCCTCCTCGAGTCAAAATTTGTTCCAGCGAACCCCAAAACGCATTGGTTTATTATTCGGGTGTAAAGCTTACCAATTTGCACTGTAAAGCATTCAGATGAAGGTCGAAAGTTATGGAGAACGTTCCTTATCGTCGTATGCGGCATATGTAACTTTGCACAGCTGCTTGTCTCGTTGATTTTCGTGGACTGGTGAGTAAACGTTTCTTGGATACGATCAAGCATTTTTCTGCAGAAGTGCTCGCCTTCCCGCTCCCCTTCGATGTAGAACGCTACCAGTTTCCCGGTGTGTTAATCCAGCGTCTGATAGAATTATCCGATGGAGGATCTTTTCTTTGTACGTGGTCCCTAGTCGACGTTGAGTAGTTATGACTGATTGTGTTTCGAAAAACCTAACAATACATTCTTTTTCTTGCACGGTCACTCATTTTATGTTATGACGTCATATATTACGAGACTTGGACAAATGCACTAAGATCGCATTGTTGACCACGTAAATTCTTTTTGAGTTGTAATTTACGAATACGTAATCGGTTTTTTTGCGTAATATTTTTATTCGAAGCGTGAGGTACGGAAACCCCGACAATTAATCGAACACTTCCTGGGGGGCCAATACGAGGGGTGGCGGATTGCCCGACAATGGCGCACTGACAGAACGGGGGCATAAATGACCATTAAAAACTTTGTTTAAGAGTTGATTGGAATACGATGTCTATGCAAAAAAAAAAAAAAAAAAAATTAGGAGTCTTCAGTGGTCTAACAACATACGTGGAATTTCTGATTGTTTTGTTCTAGTGGTCGTTGTTAGCTTTGTGGTTGTGACCCCTTTATAAGAGAGAGAGAAGGGGCCTGCGCCTATTCTTTTGAACTTTGAGTTTCTTGCTGCCGCAAAAAAGGGTCCCACCAGCAAGGCGAAAGTGGTCCTTCCTGAATAGGTGTGGTTCTTGCCTAGAAGTGGCAAAACACAACAGTTGCTTTTTTTCATTTTTGGATTAAGGAAACTCGCCCTCCTTAGATTCTTCTGAACCCTAAGACGCTGATAAGGGCAGGAGGGCAAAAAATTACACTAATTTGACATTAAAAGCTCAAGCGAAAAAAGAATCCCTTTTTATTAGAGTTTTGTGTTTCAGAGTGGGGAGGTCTTATTTTATCTTGTTTATTATATTTTAGGAAGGATAAAAGGGCCTCGTCCTTATTCGGACAGAGTGGTCCTTTGAGTATTTCTTTAGTGTGATAATACAGAAGAAATGCTGCATTTCTGTTTTGTTTTCATCAAGAGAGTGAGCATAAAGAAATGCTTGGACATATTCATTTCTTTTCTAAGGAGATAAATTAGTTTCAAAAGGTGAGCTCAAATTATTTCTACATTTTTAAATTGCTTTGTTGTATCAAATACTAATACTTCTTTTACTGCCAGCTGATTAGCCCATTTTTATTAATTATATATTATTTATGCAACCATTTTTAATTAAAAAAATGGAACTGATTTAATTTTCGCAAGCTAATTTGAACTAAACTTTAGGCAATATGTTTTATCTAATAAAATTCATATTTGACTTTGATTTTAAATTCAATTTGTTAAAAAGTCTTAGACAGAATCATCTTTATCATTAAATTCAATGAAAATTAATTTTTATTTCGATCATGCATAATTCAGATTTTCCAATTACATTTATTACACTTTATTTGTATCTAACTATAGCGAATATTTTACCTAAGGTAATACAAATAAATAGTGGTATGGTTTCCATTGAAGATTATCTGCCCTAAGTGAAAAAATGAATTTTTAGATCATAGCTAAAGTAAATCTAATAAAATAAGATATTAAATCTAAAAATAAGAATTTATTTCAAGTAGCAAAAGAATTAACAAAAAAAATTAGACTAAAATCTGGAAATACAACGAAAATGGCAGCATTTCACTACAACAAAAGGTTTATATTGTAATAATCAAAATACATTATTAAACATTAGAGAAACATTAAATTAAACATTAAAACAACACGTGAAA
>BGPR01000129.1:1213054-1245472 GCA_013235015.1 Araneus ventricosus
AATTAGTAATTTATGTACTATACTCTATACATAAATAAATTCTCTTCTTTATTATGTATCACACAAAAGCCAATGTTCAATAGTTACAATAAGCAATGAGATATAGATTTTGTTTTATTTTCTGTCTTTTAGAAAATATGTGCAATTTATAATTTATTTGATGAAAAGTTCAGTATTTTTCATGAATATAGTTAATTAAAGTATTTTTTAAGAATATGTAATTTTTATTAAACCTATTTAATAAATCATAAAATATGCTAAATTTGTGTATAAAAATATTTGCATGAATGTAGATTTTTCCGTGTAGGGGTTTTATAGAAGGGATGAAAACTTAATGAAAATGTGTCACATAAGGGGAGTGGGGGCGCAGCTGTGCAAGTTCCGCCAAGGGCGCAGGATCACCTCGGTACGGCCCTGACGGGAAGGTTCTATATACTTATTTAGAGGACGTTTGGCTGAAATTGGATGGTGCAGTTCCAGGTTATTGTTACTCCATTCAAAGACGGAATGTAACTAGAGTATGTACAGAAGTAGAAAGTAGAGACAATATAGAGTTGTACATCAATGTTGAAATGGCAAACAGACATTTAACGTTTAGGGCAGCTAATGGATATGAGGTATTTCCAAATGACATTTTCCAGAACGAAATGTTTGAGCATTTATCATTATCCAAAACAAGATCTTTCACAATCAGTATTCATTATGGCCGCCAACAGCTATCTCAGCAAAAGCTTCAGTGCATAAAAGTGTTTATTTTGGATTGAAATTGGGGGGTTAATATAAACTACGGGCCGCTCAGCTTGTGTTGAAGAGGATTTAATTTTGAGAGTCGAATGGTGTGGCACGGACTACTAGGAATCTGTGGACTCCTAGGAGCTACTTAGAAGTAGAGTTTTAAAGCAACCGAGTGGAGATTTATTTAAATAAAAAAAAATTAATGGTTTTTTGCTGTATAATGGCAAAATTCTAGAATCAGTACCAATTACTCCAGAGGCGGCGCACAGTGGAGTATTTGTCACAAAATCCTGGCCAAAATTATTTTTCACCCTTTTTAAAGTTAAAATCATTGCTTTTGACTTACTTTATATTAATAAATACACTTAAATAAATTTATAAACACAGAAAAGAATGTTTTTATTTAAAAGATAAATATAAAATACAAAGTTTACTTAAGTATTTACTTTTTATAAGAGGAAAGTAAATATGGTTAGATTTGTTTTACTTGCATATTATTTTTTGTTATTAAACGCTAAGTTCGAAATGTTTCATGTATGTAAGGTTGGAATTTTTTGTGATCGATTTTTCACTCACTTCTTAATGCAGTAGAGTTCTGAAATTTTGTATATTTATTGGGTCTTGATGACAATGCAATATTTTAATAATTTTAAAGCTCTCAATTATCAATTTTAAAAAAAATCGCAAAATTACGTTTGTGCTCGGTAGGTTTCAATGGCGCCATCTATAGTATTTTTGAGATCTAAAATACTTTACACAGTAATTTAAATGTTTCAATAAAAATAATATTAAATTTTAAAAACTTTTAAAAAATGCTACCAATGCATTGGTAAAAGCGTAATAATTTTTTTGAGAAAAAAATTATTTTTTCTCAAAAATCTGGAGTTCCCAACAAAAATCGGAAAAGCGTGAGGCGCAGGTAGAAAAGCTGTAAGTAAATCAGAATTGTAATCACATTTATAATATATTTTATATTATGAATGTTTAATAACATTTCGTTTCTTATGATAATCATTGTTGTTTTATATCTTTCTCCTATTGTTTTTAGCGCCTCACGCTTTTATGATTTTTGTTTAGATCGCCAGATTTTTGAGAAAAAATTATTATTTTCTTTCTTAATGCATTGGTAAAAGCGTTTTTTTAGTTTCTTTTTAATATTTATTTTATTAAATGCGGTTAAAATTTTATTATCTATAAAATTTTAGTTATTGATATAAATATACATATTTACATTTAGTATTTGCCAAAGTTGAGGCATTGCAATATAGGTATGCATGTTTTCTAGGACCTATAATAGAATAACGGTTTTAATCTGATTCTTTAGAGCTCTGGTCTACGTCTTCATAATTCTCATTTTGGTGTTTATTAGAAGGACCGCCTTCAGATGTCTCTTAAAGAATCTGCAGGGTTTCGCTACTACAAAGTATCTCACTTGGTCTTTGTCTAGCGCAGATCATAAATGAATTATTGCTTAAAAGAAACCTATTCAGGGCATCAGAGACGTAGCCTAAAATTTTTGATGGAGGTGCTCAAGTAAGGGATATGGGCAGCATCAGGTCATAGGAAATGAATCGTCTAAAAATTTGTCCATATCTTTAAAATAAATTTATCATGGTTAAGCATCATAATAAAACTACAATTTTATTTTACATTTTGTTATTTATTGGTTTTATTTAACATTTCGATATTTACACAATGTCATCGTTTAATAATAACATAATCACAAAATGAAATATTTACGAGTGTAATTCGAGATTTTTTTTCTTTTTTGGCAAAAAAAAATATTCTGTAAAGCAATGTCCCTTAATATTTTGTACTCTAAAGTAGTCTTCACAAATTAATTCACACTCTCTTTAAACCTATGATATATAAATCAATTTCTATTCGCTTCAATATATGCATTAAGAAAATTTTCTGTTAAACTATGCCATGATAAAATTATAAATCGGAGCATTATTCATAAATTTAATTAACTCTTTATTAGAAAATAATAAAAAATGAATTCAATTAAGTTTTTAAGATAGGATTTTGAGTTTTTGAAATAATTTTGTTTTAAAATCTGAGTTAATTTTTTTTGCAAAATTTCAATTTATGTTTGAAATTTAAAAGCTAAATACAATGATCATCGTTATTTATTTCCCAATTGAGTTGCTCCACCTGTATGCATTTAGTAGAAATAAATGTTGAAAAATGGTGGTTTCAAGAAGAGTTTACTCGTTTACTACTGTTTCAAACAATAAAATTTTAATTTCTTGAAATAGCTCGATTGAAAAATAAATGTGGATTATAGGGTTAAAGAATATATATTTAAATGATGAAACTTAGTCTCCTAGATCTTCTGGCCTGCCAGTCTATCGATGATGACTGCTACATCAATGTCCCTACTTCGATGGATCGACATCATCGACAATCCCGTTAATCGATCTTCACCCATTGTTTTAGTTCTTCGCGAAGTGCTAAAACTTTTCTCCGAAGTTGTTGTCGTTACGGGCAGTACCCCAAAAATGTTTAGGAGCTTTGAAACATTTGGGAAAAGAAGCTTTATGTCAGGTTCATTTAAAGCTTCGACTGCTGTCTTCGGCCTTTGGTTTGGCTCAACCTTCTGCCATTTTTTTTTCCAAAGTTCAAACTCTCCTTTCACAATATCAACATCGCTATCGATATCTGAGGAGTAGAATGATGCCATGTCCATGACATCCTCAAATTGTTTTTCGCAGCATCTAAAAGGTAAAATATATTCCCAAAATGCTGCAATTTCAAAGCCATTTTGAAATCGACAGTTCAATTCCCCAATTAAAGTATCCAAATAAGTAATAAAAACGGAAACTCTGTAATAATCTTCTACATTATCTATCCCATAATTTTCTCGATGAATTTATCTTTTAGTTTGCCTTGGTAATTTCAATTCAAAATTGTTTTCCTCGCTTAGTCTCCGTGCTCTTGAATAAATGGTTGAGAATTCGTTTTTAGCATCATTTCTGATTTCTTGAAAGCATTTTTTTTATATCTTTAATTACATTCATCACCTGAATAATCTCGGCAGAATTTAACTGAAGTTGCTTAGAGGCAGGTAATAAAAGACAACTTGTTTCATGCATGCACAAAAGCATCATTATGAATTGTGTATCACAAATGGCTGTAAGGAAAGATTCTACCTTGAGCGATGTGTCCCTATCTTTTTCTTCAGAAAGAATTTCTAAGGATAAAAGTACTCCAGGATACAGTTCTAAAAAGATATTTACTGCTTCATGGCATTGCACCCAACAAGTAGCACACAAAGATTTCAAACGGGAGTGTGATATTTTGGGGCACTCTTCTTCAATGCTTGTCTGTAATTTGTGCGTTCTTTTGGCTGAGGAATTAAAAAAAGAACAAATTTCTTTTATCGTTCCTTGCGTATTTCGAATGGCACGAATTTCGCATGCTTCGTTGTCAACAAAATTTAGCATATGACTTGTACAGTGCATATAGAAGGCTGTTTGGCTAGTGTTTTTTTATAATAGCTTGCACTCTTCTCGTGTGACCGCTCATTACCCCAGTAGCACAGAAATATCATATATTATTTGCACAATGTTATAGAATATTATGAACACCGAGGAACACCGAATACCGTAACAAAGTATTGTATTGTATGTATCAGTATTTCCGAGATACTAAATTTGCACAAATAATATAAAAACAATGCTTTCTATAAAAAAAATCTTCATTTTAATTCAGGATATCACTCGATTGTAGGTTTTATTTCAAAAAACTCCACTGGAACAATTATTCTTTAGGATGCTAAATATTATATCATACTAAACATTACAATGCATACAATATCTTAATTTCTATATTTATCGACGTTCATCAGTATTTTAAGGTGAAGTTATTCTTACAGTCGACAGATGACAGCATGATGATACTGTAACACTTCATTTATCAACGTTTAATCATATGTTCCGAAAAAATATTTTACAAAATGTTCATTTGAATAATAAAGTTTACACAATCATTTTGTTTTACTGTATATAAAAGGCGGGCCAGATTCAGCTAAGGAAGTTAACCATAAAAAAGCTCTCACATAATGTTTTATCTATTGTTCTTTGAAAAAAAATTTCGAGTGTTATTCTCATCGTAAAAATATGCAAGGGATTTATTGTTGCGAATCCTGTATTTGATTTTCAATCAATACTGTAATTATAAATGTTAAAGGCGTCTCGTAATACATGGAAAGAGGAACAAACAAATTGCAAAATTATTTAAAAACCTTTCAAATATATTATTATAATTACTCTTAAACCTTATTGCCTTAATTTATTAAATTAGCAAACTTAGATATAAGAGCTAAAACTGCTTCCTCTTTGACTTCTAATTTCATTTAAGCTTAAATGTGATAAAAAAAACATGTCAAATTAGGAAGAAATCTGTTTCTTAACTGACACTAGGAGCTACCGGATATGACTCATGCTCCTGCGATAAACGTCGATCGACGCATCAGTTAGTCAGCTATTATAAAATATCCTTTTTACTTTCTCGTATGTGAAGTATAAAGAGAAAGTATTGTAATCGCCAAAAAATTCGAACTCGAGATTTTGACGGATCTCCACGTTTTAGACCTCCTGAGAACGAAAAACACAATTTTGGAATTGTCTGTATGTGTGTCTGTAAACACGATAACTCGAAAACTATTCGAGCTACGGGGATGAAATTTGGTATGTGGTCTTTACACATAATTTGTAGGTTTCGATCAAATTTTGGACAAAATCCGTCCACGGAAAGTCTGTCTGTATGTCCGTGTTAATGTGAACGCGATAACTCACAAATTTGAATAGCTAGGTAGATAAAATTTGGTACACATTTTTATCATCAGGAATGCAGGTTTGTATCAAATTTTCGAAAAAATCTACTGAAGGGTTGACTGTCTGTCGGACTGTATAATCGCATACTTGTTAACACGATAACTTCTAAACCCTATGACTTAGATTAATAAAAGTTAGTATGAGGTCTGCTAACATTAATTATAGATCTGTGCCCAAATCTCGTTTCAATCGGTTAAAAAAAAAAGGCGTTCAAATTGCATGTTCAATTTTTTTACTTGCGAACCGGAAGTAATCTCTGCGCATGCGCAAGCTATTCTGCGATAGCGAACGAGGTCATTTTCTCCTGTTTTGTTTTCGCTTGCGCACGCCCTCGCATTAGCGGAGCTTGCTAGAGTGTGATAGAAAATAAATATTGCTAAGTTTTAATACATACGCATCTCTTTGAATTTGATTCTTCACCTAAATATTTTACAATCGCTATTAATATACAATGAAAAACCTTCTGACAGTCATTGCATTCTGGGTTACAGTAGGTTCGAATATTTTATCCGCGCAGGGGGACGGGAAATGACAATTTTTTGAGAAGTATACGAGAAAGTTTTAGGGGAGGCCACTCCCGCTGGTTACTTTCTCGTATACGAAGTGTACAAGGAGAAAGTATTGTAATTGTCAAAAAATTCGAACTCGAGATTTTGACGAATCTCCACATTTTAGACCTCCCTGAATCCAAAAAACACAATTTTGGAATTATGTCTGTCTGTGAACACGATACCTCGAAAACTATTAGAGCTACGAGGATGAAATTTGGTATGTGGTCTTTACACATAATTTGTTGGTTTCTTTCAAATTTTGGACAAAATACATCCACGGAAAGTCTGTCTGTATGTATGTCCGTGTTAATGTGAACTTGATAACTCACAAACTTGAATAGCTAGGTGGATAAAATTTGGTACACATTTTTATCATCAGGAATGTAGGTTTATATCAAATTTTGGACGAAATCCGTTAAAGGGGTATAATCGCATTCTGTCGGTCTGTATAATCGCATACTTTTGAATGCAATAACTTCTTTAAAAAATTACTTAGATAAATGAAATTTTGTACGTGGCTTTCTAACCTTAATTGTAGATTTTTGCTAAATTTTTGTGCCAATCGGTTTAATAAATGGCGTTCATATTGCATATTCGGTTGCAATTGCTATTGTGTATTGGCGAAAGTAAACTGCCGCCAAGCGGTTGTTTACAGTATTATTTCATTTCGCCTTGGCGCAGTCTACGAAGGAAATAGTAGCGAGCGGCAAACGTGATTTTCGGAAATTATGGCAACCCCCTAAATTGAAACTTCATTCTGACATTCTCTAGATGGACGAGATGGAACCAGAGGTTTGGTGAAATCTTGTGTGTTATATATAATAAAATTTCTTACTCAAAAACGTTAAATAAAATCTTAGGGCGCATAAAAATTGCGAAAATACGCAATTTTTATGCGCGCGGAATGCGGGTCAAAGACACTTTTTTTTGCAAAATATCAAGTTTTTGGGAATACATAAATTTTATGTTTCATTGTAAATCACCATTCATAATTTTTTTTCTCAAAATACACAGACCTTGGGTAAATACCCTTATTACATACCCCAAAAATATTTACCTACTCGCTGGGTATTTACCCACCTCATATTACTGGTCGTATGCGAGAACATTTCGGGGAGGCCACTCCCGCTGGTTACAATTGTTGAGCACATTTAAAATTTTGGACTTTTGGCAAGTATTTTGGTATAAATACTTCACTAAATTTTCCGACGGAGGGGCAAGCAAAATTTCTTCAATTTAGTTTAAAAATAACGCATAATAATTAATTTTATATTTAATTAAAGACCATTAATTATTCATTAGCTAATTTAATTATAATAAATAATCATTTAGAATGTAATTATTTGTATTTAAGGTTGAAATTTTTTGACTCGAAAATGTGTCTCTTAAAACACTGGTTAAAAAATTAGAGCTAAAAAAGCATAAAAATTAACTTTTTTAAACTTTTGAATTTTTTTATTTTGTTAAAAATAAAACTATTCGAATTAATATATAATTTAAAACGAAGCTCTTACCTTTATTTAACATGTAAAGCTGATTTAACTATGAAAAATGAACTACTGAAAAATTAAATTTCCCATGTACTTATTTACGGGGATGGATCCAAAAAGAAAGGTTACCAAGGGTAATAAAGAATTAGTTATTAAAAATAGAAATACAAAAAGAAATTAAGAGACAAACTTGCCGATCACTTTTCCACATAATCACCAAATCTATTTGGGTGTTTATCTGAACCCAAGACCAACTTGCTTAACACGGCTAGGTAGAAATCACGTCCTTGCCCATTGAGCCAGTTCTTGGCCGCTGTTTTCGCATCACTGTCTGAAGAGAACCTTGTTCCAGATAAGTATTCCTTCAATTTCGGAAAAGGAAATTATGACTGGGTGCCAAATCTGAGCTGTATGGGGTGCCCAGGACTTCCCACTTGAACTTTTCCTGCGACTCTTGAGTTTGTCGAACAGTATGGGGCCTGGCATTGTCATGCAGGAGGATGACATCATCACTCAACAAGTTAGAGCATTTGAATCATTTCACACATTGTCTGCTCATTGCTTCTTCAGCATAAACTTCCACGATTTGCCTGTGAATTTCAGATGCGTACACATTCTTTGCCCATGAGAACAGTGGTGTACCTACATAAAATGGCGCCCAGGGCAAAAACTGCGCCCCCACCCCCCTCTTTTTTCTTTTGAAATGCGTTCCTCATTTTCTTTCGGAAACTTTATGCCGGGGAGTGCAAAAATTAAAAGTGAAAATAAACTTAAAAATTAACATATAAAAAAATTTTTGAGTTCATAGGATTTACAAATGTTTTAACTAAATTTCGCTAAATTTTCACAGAAAACTTGGTGCATTCTAACTTTAATCCTTTAAATATGGCTGAAATCAGAAAATAAAAGTTTTTGTAAGAAGCTTTTGATATATTAGAAAAATATAAATAAAAGGTGCATTCAATTTATTTCGTATTTGAAAAATATTATAAAATGCGCAAAAATCTCTTAATCAATCTAAAAAAAACCCACAATTATACGAATAAAAATGAAAAAATTACATGCATTACTTTTTTGCCTATAGACAGTATATAAAAACTCTAAACATTGAAGTGAATCTTTTGCTAACACAGATAAAATCATACAAAGGCCTTAGTGACTAATATATTTAATAATATTCATAAAATAAATCATCATATAATTCCATACATATCTTTAAATATATTAATCAAAATTTACAACTAATTAAGTTTAATAATGTTTTATCTAGCACCTTACGACAAAGATGAAATTCATTGCATGAAATTAGGGGATAAGCAACTTCAGCGGAAAAAAATACTGATTCAAATATGAATTGAAATTACAACGTTATTAATTTATGTATGACATGTAAAATCGCACTTCCTTATTATTTTAGTAGACATTATTTATTTGCTTAAAAAAACGATACATTATTTCTGAAAAATTTTGAAGGCTTTAGGGTATCCAAAATGTTATAAATTAACCTTTCTGGCTTTTAATGAAGCAAAAATGTTCATAATTACAATTAGTACTTAAATGTTTGTACATGTACTTAACATAAGGATTACAAACAAAAAAAATAACTGCCATATTTACATATTTAAATAATTATTTTGTGTTGAGTATTGGTAGTTTATAATGATTCTATAGTCAAGGCAAATTTTATAGTGTTTTTTAACAGTAAAATTAATTGGTGACAATAGCTTAACTCAACGAGGAAAGAAAAGGCTTCACATTATGGCAGAAATTGAATTTCTCTGCTTTATGTATTTTTCTAGTTAATTATTAAAGAAATAGTTTTCATTTATCGTGATTTAAACGTCAATACGGACTGATAATTTTTACCAAGAATTGTAAAACTTGATGCGGTCTTTTCTCTCTCTCAGTATTTTTGTTCTGTTGTGTTGGCAGAACAACAGCATCTAGGTTTTGCGAAATAAAATTTAAAATAAGCACTATCACATTTTCCTCATACAAATTATACAAATATTCAGTACTAACAATAATATAAAGATAGCGAGCTTACATCTCTTTAAGTTGCTAGAGTGATCTTACACTGCGCGAAAAATATGGAGGAATATTTTCCATTCTTCATTCTTTGCTGATTAAAAATAGGGATGACACTTTTGAACAATTTATCACCAATTTCCGAAGAAACTGATATCAGTCAGTATGAATCAGGCATACCGTGTGAAACCATCAGAAAACCTGCTGAGATAATCATCCTTAACCATCTTTCCTTATTCCCCACCCCACCGAGACTCAAATCTGTGAAAAGGACATTCCTTTTAAACGAGTTTTTAATTTCATTAATGGAGGTTTGGTTCGGCAAATCTCTGAAACATAATATTACTTATTATTTTGTCGCAGCTTGAGGTTTCCGGGTTGTAAAAACGACTGTATCGTTAAGATTTTCCCACACTTTTTGAAACCATTTCAATTTTTAAGAATCTTGGGGAAAAGAGCTTCAAAAATCCTACTTTTCTTTTAAATACAACCAATTGATTCTTTAATTTTGCGCCCAGGGCACGTACCCCATCTTAGTTACGCCACTGCATGAGAAACGAATCACGGCTAGCACCTCCAAGCGAGACCACTTTTCTAAACGTCTTGCCATTTCAGTCGTTCTGACGCGTCTGCGAACTTAGGCTACGACCACACGAGCGGTTCTTCGCCGTTTTCTCGCGGCGGCCATTTCTCTCAGCGGCCTTATCCAAACCACGGCCGGCCACACGTGCTTTTTTTCTGACGAGAGCTGTCATTTGTTTCTGCTTTCTAGTGCAACAGAGTGTCGAATTCAAACAGTTGTTTGTGTGAAACTTTTGATACTTTAGAAATGTATAAATAAAAGATCCATTCCATTTATCTCGTACTTGAAAACGAAACAAAAGTGTTTATAATTTCATTAGAGGTTTTTTTCCTGACATTCTTCCTCTTCAACTAAAAAAATTCAAAGATAAATTATAAGTTCTTAAATATTTTTTTTTAAGTAAGAAGGTAATCGAAAGAATTCCTGCTTTAATTTGAACCATATTAATTCCCTTTACCACCAACGCAATTTTTTTCGAATTAAGACACAATTAGTAACAAATGTGCCGTGTAGCTGCAAAAGTGGCCATCTCCAAATAAGGAAAATTTTGAGAAAAGTGGATTTTCTGTCACATCTAGTCAAAATGAGGTTTGAAAAATTAACTGCATGCATTCGAAGAGTTTCGGCAATATATTCTAGTTATTAATTCATGATGGTGAGATGTTAAGAGGGTCAAATGGATCCGGTCCTGAAAAACACGAAAATACCAACGGAAACCACTATAAGCAGCAAAGCGATTATTTCCCGCGCCTGAAAAATAGACCCGAGCGCATCGTTTTGCGGCAGCGGTGAGAATGCACCCAGAGAAAGGGAGAAAACGGAGAGAAGGGCACGCGGGTGGCCAGCCCTGCTCTTCAGCATTCAGTCTATAATTCTTACGCTGTTGACCTTCAAGCAGCGGCTGCATGAAAACGCTCGTGTGACCGTAGACTAAGTCTACGGCCACATGAGAGTTTTCCTATATATAAACAGCACAAGAGATCTGTAACACAATAAAATATTTAACACAGACTTAGTCTACGGCCACACGAGCGTTTTCCTGTATCCACTGCTTGAACGTCAACAGCATAAGAATTATAGATTGAATGCTGAAGAGCAGGACTGGCCTATGTGGCAGCATCAAAAACATTCCATTTTCTGCTTCATCCGTCAGATGGTAGCACTACAACTTCTACAAGAAAGCAACTCTCCCAATTCAAAGTCTATGACGCATTTCATAGCACAAAGTCTGCACGTGCCTGCGCACAAACAATCGGGACAGCAATCTGTGCATATGCACGCAGCACAATTATCGCTTCCTTGATATTCAAATAATATCAAACAAGCTGGGAGTTGCTCCTGTGGTGCACCATGCTGAGCCATCTTATAAGTCAATATCCACCTCCGGACAGAGTGAATTTCTTTTGTCTAGTGGTTAAGATTCGTGACTCCGGACACAAAGGTCTCCGGTTCTAAACTACGGACTGCCACATCAATGTGGCGTCCTACGTCCACAACTATCAGACAAGGAAGCATACTGTTCAGAGCATTTAAGTAACATTATCTGTTGGCATTACCAGACACATATAGTGTTGCATCATATTGTCCTATTTTAATTCGCTTGTGAAATATTGATAAAAATTTATTTACAACTAGATCATCATCTACATGCATTTCTGTGTTATTTAAATGTGAATTTTGATATGCAATTTCTACATTTTATTATGTAACCATTCCAGTGTCGTAGCGACCGGGGGGCAAGGGGATATAGATGTCCCGGGGGAGCTATATTTTTAGGGGGAGCCATGGGGTCAAAACATAACTGTGTTTATGGTATTTTTAAAGCAAAATATGATGAAGGGGCAAAAAAATAATGCCATACATCTGGCGCCATTAACTCTTGTTAAGCCACTGCTGACGACTGGGATGAAAAAAAAATCATTATATTTTCCGGGTATCATTTACTCTCGCTACGCCACTGGCCTTGGTGACAAAACGTTAATGCGTTTATGACACTTGTTAAAGTCAAATGCGATGAGGGGCGAAAAATACCATACCCCGGCACCATTTACACAAACTAAACCATTGATGACGATAGGGGAAGCTTGCATTATGACCAGGGCGTAACTTATCCTGGCTATGTCTCTGAACCATCTTGTAAAATTTCAAGATGTTTTTCTGATAGCATTTCTGAGAGCTTCTTAAATAAATTTGAAGATAAGAGGCGTATATTATCTGCATTGATGTGTAGGATCAATATTTAAGGAAATGAAACCGAGATCAAAAGTTTTTCAGACAACATGCATTTGATCTTTAGTTTATTAAGGAATTTTAAACCTCAACTTTTAGCGAATAAATGAAATATTTCTTGTTTTATATTTTTCTCTAACATCAAAAATATTATTAACCACCATTCGATCATCTTACATTCTCTTTCTTTATCTCATTACCATTGCGTTATATGTCCTGCAATAGCTTGACGGAATATCATTTCATTACTTATTTAGAGTGGTTTTATAATATGATGTACATTATACTTACATGCTTATCACGTTTATCATCTTATGAGACCATTTGCATGAAAGAACAGTCCATTCCGACGTCACTTTGTGAAGCTATTTGTCACATAAAAACCAGAAAACATTTATTTTAAACGGTTAATCTTAATCTATTAAGTTTGATAAAGTAAAGTTATCTGAATCTATATCGCACTCCCAGAAAAGGCTGGAAAGGGTTATGCTTAGCTCTGTTGTTGCTGAGCTCTATAAATACACTTCTGTGAAGATAACAAAAATATTTATTTTGCAAGCAGCTTTTTCAAGCTGACTGCTTATACTGAATTGAAATTATATGGGGGGGGGGACTAAGGAGACTTGACCCTAGTTGATTTTATTAAATTGTGAGACAGTTGTTAATTTGTTAGTGCTATCCCTATTTGGCCTTTGGTCATATGGTGTATTGGAAGTGTTTTCCATTCCAATCTGAAAAGACATTGTAATGGTGTGTAAGCGAATGTGTTTTGGGGTTTCCGACGAAATTTTTCCATTCTTCATTCTTCTGTGGATTTGAACTTTACTCTTGAAGGTATGATGAAGTAAAATATTTCTAAGTTTTAAGCATACTTCAAGGTACAATTTAATGGTCTGAACTATCTAAATGGATTAATTTTTAAACTATACAGAAAAAGTCAAGTAAGGGGTCGTGGAATCTAGCCAGTTAAAGAAATCTGACCTAACCAGAAAAGCTTCCCAAAACAAGAGTTGATACAGGTACCTTTTGTGATTTACTGCAATTTCGATGTTCGTAGCCGAATGAAATACAATGTGTGGTTTGTAGTCCAGTCAACGAAGTCCAAAAATCGCCGATTAGAAAAAATAAATTGCGTAGTTTTGAAATTTGGCACTGCTGTTAAGGTGCATAAAATGTTTTAAATTTTTAGTATGTGTTTATAAACGACATACTAAAAATCCCCGTTAATGGGTCGTGGAATAGAGAAGAGGGGAAGTAAAGATAGTATTTTTCAGTTTTTCTTGAATATCTCAAAACTATGGGCTCTGGCAAAGAACACCTATGAACAAAGTTAAACTACAATAAATTTCCTACAGAAATAGTTCTGCATTTTTTTTTCGTTATAGGATCAATAGTGTAGAAGATAGAGGGGGATGCAATAGTGCATATTTCTAAAATTCCTTATTGTCATCGTAAAATCAACAAAAAGTGTTGAAGAAAGAACCTTCAGAGAAACCTCATTCATAAACAATAACTATACATGAGTAGTATTATTTGCATTGAATGTAATGGTAGGTATTGTGTGGTAATGGTATTTACTGGTATAGGGTGCTTTGATTCGAATAATATTGGATGGTGCCGATGTTTCATCAAAAGAACAGGAGGCAATCATCAATATCTTGTGCTACTTGAAAGAACTAACTCTTGAAGAAGTCACAGATAGTGCTCTCTAAACTTCGCTTCAAAAGAAATTAAAATATGAACTTGATCGTATCAAGGAAATTGGGCTGACTACAGCTTTATGGATCCAGTATTTTAATATGGTTTCATTTATGAAGAAGTTCATTACTGCAGAACGTTGTGGTGATTGGAATGGCCACTTGCTGGGTTGCCAGCAAATGATCCCATTATTCCATGCGAGTGGCCAATTTCAGTACGCAAAATGAACCCATATTTATGATCAAGATATGCTTGCATTGGCAACTAACCACTCAGATGTGATAGAACATTTTATGGGAAAGGAATATTTCACCATAAATAAAAGTGGTTCACCATCGGCAGGAGTTTGGTCTGATAGGGTCATTGAGCAGTCATAAAGGAGTTAGGATTACTAAATTACTAAAATGATTAATCAGAAAATTCTTCCGAGTTGCTATTACGATAGAATAAAATTTCTTTACTCCGAAGAAAACTTAAGATTTCGCTTGCCCCAAATGGGGCGACTTTTTGATTAAATGAAAGAAGTGAAATGTGTTGATTGTTATGACTCTCAATGTCAGTAAATAAGTGTTTTTACTATTATTATTTTTACAACATCGATTCTAAGTCAGAAGATAATTCTCCATTTCTAAAATAATAAAATGAAGCTTTATTTCATGACTATACAAAGAAATTCAAAGTTCAACAAATTTAAATGAAGTTCTTGAATTCAAAATATATTTCTGATATTGTTTATGGTTACAAATGTTACAAATTCTATAAAGAAAGCGAAGTGAATGTTTTTGCAACCCTATTTGAGATTATGATTTACGGTTTGTATCTTACAGATGAAGTTTTTAAAAACTTTAAAAATATTTATTTTATATCAATATCTTTTATTAGGGTTAGTACAAGCATCCATAAAGGCACTCGAATATATGTAGCAATTTTTATAGATCTGATAACCTGAAAGTGTAAAAATGAAGAACTAATTTGTACAGGTTGTATATTAGTTGTGTTCTCAAAACTTTCAGCAAAACATTTTTTTATAAAATTCTTATCTGGTGTTAGCATGGTTATTTTAACTTTGTAATTAAAATATTTAGTAATTGGTTACAGTTGAAATATACTAAAAAATAATTATTTGTATTCATTGCATCTATGTTCTTCTGACACGTACATTCAGATTAGCTAACTTTCTTTATAGAGCGTATATTTGTCTTTGACTATATACCACTATTACATATCATAAAATTGAAAATATTAGATCAAAATTGATGTTTGCAGTTTTAAAGTCATATTTATTTAAAGTAAGGTCTATTACGGATAAAAACAAATTGTCAATTCAGTGCTGAAAATAAGAAAAATAAATTAAGGAGTTTTATATAAGCTGAAGTAGTAGTAAGACTAAAGAAAAGAAGCACTGCGTTGCGAAACTGGGAAAATTTTCCTAAAGTTAATTATTTACTAAGTCAGTCATTACTAAAATTTTAATTGTTATTAAACATGTTAATATTCTATTTTATTTTCAAATTATTTCCCTAATGTACATCAGAGTAAGGACTTACTCATTTTGTACAAAATAGCACTTTCCATATAATGCCCATAGCTTTTTTCCTTGGTACAAAATTCTGAATATCCAATAAACATTCTTGCAAAATGTCCCTTGAATTAATCATGGCTGCTGCACTTTTCCACTTGCTGCCTTTCTGATAATTTAAATCCTCTATTTTGCGCAGGAATATGAGTCCGCAACTTTCATTGCAGATTGCTGAAAGGAGTGAAAATTAGCTACACGATGAAAAGATTTATTAGACACAACGACTTGCAATAACAAGTTCTAGTTAATAGTCAATCAACATTAGAGATGTAAAAAGAACTTCTACAAAAAAAAATCCACGTTGGCAGTTTCAACTTTTCAGTCTTGGCGGAAATAAACCACTCTGTCAGTGCTACGTTATGGGAGTAATTTAGTCTTGACATCAATAAAGAAAAGCCTTATCGATACACATTAAGGTCGAAGACGGAAAATCTCTTGTAGTGGATCACTTTCCATTAAAACAACTTTTCTATGGTGCGTGTGCATTAGTGTCAAGTCCAACCAGAATGTCCTTTTGCATCGAAGAGTCATGTTATATAAGTTGTTACTGAAATCGTTTGATGAAGATGTGCGCAGTAATTTGGAGAAGTTGCCAAGTGTTACACACTCGTGTCTTACTGCGTCCACGCGTGACCTTCGATAATTAACCTCTTCACAAAACCACTTGCCAAGATTTTGGGGGAACAGGTATCATACTGCCTGACAGAGCTCCCTCTAGAGCCCTTATTTTAAAGTGGGCTTCCTGTGGTCTTGACACCTCCAGAGTGACCAGATCTCTCTCCTGCCTCTCTCTCTGTCTCTCGAGTGACCAGACCTCTCTTCTCTCAGAAGACCCCTTTGATCGCCTTGTATAGGTATGAAATTTACTAATACATTAGCTAGTAATTAATTTTAAGTTAGATTACTTGTTTTAAAAATAAAAAAATTGTGATAACTTTAATAATTAAAATATTAAAAGCAAAATTCTGTTATTTTACATTTTTCTCCAAGATTTCCGAAAAAATACCAAAGAGAGAACAAAAACAGATTTTTATTTTAATAAGTAGGAAAAATGGATGACCACCATTCTGCCACCCCACGCGATTTAATTTTATCTTCCAATATTAAAATTCCTAATACAACATTTAAAAGGCCATCCTTCTTGATGGCAATGAAATTCGTGTTCCGCTGTAAATGATAAAAATTATTAGTAGGTTTAATTTATGTTCACTATAAAGAATGATCTTCAAGAACAAGACATACTTCCTTATGTTTAAGTGAGTGAAATACAGAACTTACTGAAAAAAGCTGTTGTTAGATTGACCGAATTTCACACAACTTCCTACGTTTAGAAAGCATTATCTGAAATTTTTCAGTTTCTGAACGACAGATGGAAAATTTTGCAGATTTGACTAAAGTCCTTGATGATCTTGGTGAATTATCTCGCGTTATAACTGCAACTGCGATGAAACATTACTTATGAACAAGCTTAACGGTTCCATGTTGTTTTAACTGTAACCTCGTTTTTTCTTTTTTTTTAAGTCTTTTTTTATATGCACAGTATTTCACATTGTAGTATCTTTTTTTTTTAGCATGCAATTTTTTCGTCCATAAATAATACCTGTGCTATAAAAAACGGACGAAAGTAATACAAAACAAGACAGAACATTTGCGTGAAAGAACCAAAAACATAAATAGCTGAACTTGCTAATAATTTTGTGACAAATAGAATCATCAATTCTCATGTAAAAGTTTTTGCACACCAAATAAAGATTACGAGCTTATTAAAAAACTTTAAATATAATGGCACAGTCTGAAAAGAGCAGAAGGCAGCATGCTTTTATATTTCACTATGGCAAACAAATTGTGCAATTTCAGACTTAAAATCAAGAACATTATTCGTTGTTCTTCAAAGAAAATAAATTTATTATTTATGACGTAGACAAGATTGTGGCAGCACAAGACAAGATTGTGGTAAAATTGTTGGAGAGAAAAAAGTTTTTAGCAGCTAAATGGGATTTCAATAATGGACAGTAGAAAAATATAAAACTTAATGATTTATTAGGTAATAGCCTTGTTCGTTCAATAAAAACTTAAATAAAAATAAACAAGGCTTGTCAATTTTATTAAAATAGGAATGATATTCAAAGGTACATGTAAGGAAGTTTCTATTTTGTTTGTTTCATTTTGGTAAAGTACTTTTAAAAGAAAGATTCAAGTCAAAAATAGTGAATGTCTCACAGGTAGAAAAGATAAATAGCTTTCTATCATTTTTCTGAGAATATGACTCTTAATTATTTTCTGCATTACTGTTTTCCTTAGGGATACACTGGTGGCAGGTATGCTGCGTTTTTTTAGTACATTGCCTGCTCCTTTTTTAAAAAATATTTCTTTTCTTGCCATTACATTGGACACCATGGAAAAATTCATCAGTTTTTATAAATATCTGAAAGACTAATATGAATATACATTACCTGACCAAAAAAAAAAGTCGCTTACCTTAATATTTGGTTGTACTACCTTTGGCTCGGATGACAGCGTGCATTCGACGTGGCATTGTGTCAGTAAGATGCTGTATGGTTTCACCGCTAATTGTCGCCCACATTTGCAGTAGTTTGTCGCCGAGACACTGAACTGACGACGGAAGAAACGAACCACACCGTAACCGTTGATCCAGTATATCCTAAAAATTTTCGATTGGGTTAAGATACGGTCTTTGTGGTGGTCAATTCATGTTGGAAAATGAGTCCTCATGTTCTCTTAACCGATTCTGAATAATTAGTGCTGGGTGAATCTTGGCATTGTCGTCCTAGAATATGCCATTTCCATCGGGGAAGAAAAAATCCATTAATAGGATGACCTGGTCATTAAACGCGTTTAAGTGATGTTGTGACTTCATTTTATTGTCGCTTAAAATTGCTGATCCCAGACGAGACACTTTGAAGCAACCCCAGATGATAATACTGCCTCCATTATCCTGCACAGTGGGCACTAGAGTGCCTCGTTTTTCAACTTTTTTTTCGGAGCGAAATGTAATACCCGGCAAAAGTGGCCAATCCACATGGACATTACAGATATAATTTTTTTTAAAAATCAAATAATATCTTCTGTGAGAAGTATTTCCTCGAAATTTCGAATAAAAACACCAAAATTGTCACTAATTTTAGTTAGGTTAAAACGGTCAAATTTTTGCGTTAGGGGATGTCACCTGTGATGAAATATGATGTTCAAACCTCAAAATGCCAGTTAAATGCCCTTGGGGAGGGCAGAGATGACTCCTCTGGGGCTAGAAATGGGGCGTAAATTCAGTACAATATGCAGATTTGTAGGCTTTCGATCTATGTCTTCATTCGCTTGGTGGCTCGCAGTTTAAGTATTAGCAGATCATATTGCATCGCAACGTGATCCCCCTATCAGCCCACCTCTATACTACATCAGCACACTCCCAGATGGGCACGTGTCAACTTGCCCACCGGATGTAGATGTAATCATGCATCTTTTGTTCCCTAATTTCAATAGAATACCTGGTCCTCGCTACGCATGCGCAGTATCTTTAACTTGCTCTTTGGTATTTTATTTCGCAACATTTGACGGCATTTCCGACAGTGTGTTCTGAATTAACACAGCTTTTCATTGAATCAACAAAATGTCACTTTCGAAGTTTATTTTTCGTGCTGTAAACTATTGTCTGATTTTTAATGAAAACCTCAAGGATTTTGACGAAGTTCAGCTCCCAACAAAGAAAGATGTTCTTCTTTGCTGTTTAGAAATTCGGCGGCAAGTTGGTTTGGAATCCAAAAGGAACAAGGAGACAGCTTTTTATATAATAGCCCGATAAGTTGCAATTAAGTTTAATATTATTAGGGATAAAGCTTCTAACTCAACAGTAACACATAACAGAGTAACTCAACTAACAATACACTGTAATGATGATTATATAAGCAAAAAGAAACCTTCAAACTGTTAAACAACAGTTTGAAAAACAAAGGATGTTAAGTTGTCATCTTTTATAGAGCAGACGTCAAAATTTTTTGATATAGCCTTCTGTTATTGCTCTGGCTTTTCTGGATGTACAACCCAAGGACAAAAATGTTCCTGTTCTCGAGCGTCAGTTTCTTCTTGATCAAAGAGGTCCAAAAATTGGTCGCATCCGGTCAGTTGATATACCTGTTACAAAAGTAATGATTAAAAGGGCTGAACGGTCATGTAAGAGGCTTAGACCCGAGATTTCCCTTTCTGGGTCATCTTATTCAAATGCAATCTCACATTCATTATCAAATAACAGCCAATACTTTGGTGACGGTGACGACATGGCAGGTGTGGAGGACAAAGCTGAGGACAATTTTGTTAAGGATGATATGTTCACGAAATCCAGAGGAGAAACATATAAGCCTAAACTAGACTTGACTGAAACCGTCATTATTGCTCAGAGATACAATGTAAGCGAGAGAGCTGTAGCATATATAACATCAGCTGTGCTTCATGCTGCTTTAAAAGCTGTACTTATATCGTCTGGGCAATCCAGTGACATAACATCTGCTTTGATTGTGGACAAGAACAAAATAAGGCGTGAAAAACTTAAAGTTGCACGGAATTTGAAACAACGCTCTACGGATGATGATCCAATTAAAAGCCTGTACTTTGGTGGTCGAAAGGATAGCACTACAACTCAGACAGGCATCTTTAGAGAAGAGCACATTTCCCTGGTGGCTGAACCTAACTCTCAATACGTTGGTCACGTCACTCCGTCTTCTGGCTCTGCATATGACGAGACGACAGTTATTTTCGAGCACATCACGATCCAACTCAAAGGTGGATTTGTTTGATGAAGTTGATATGCTTGGATGTGACGGAATAAACATGAATACTGGTTGGAAGGTATTGTCTATGCTGTATTCTTCGAAAATTAGAGGAATTAACAGGCAAGCCTATGAAATGGGCTGTTTTCCTTTTGCCTTTTATCGAACTGCCGTTCCGCGAGCTCTCTTCACGCATATTGACGGCACTACATCAAGTCCCCATTCTTACACAGGCCTGATAGTTTCAAAACTACCTGAATGTGAAAAGCTTCCAGTAGTGTCATTTAAACCAATAAAATGTGACTTACCTTATTACAGTGCTGATGATCTCAGAAAACTCGGTAACTACCTGAGGTAGTTGTTTCAGATATCTAAGGCCATTATTTACGGAGAATGCCCGAAAACTCTTGCCTCCATGAACCCTGGGAAACTGAACAAAGCTAGCTGGTTGACCAGTGCAAACAGAATTCTAAGATTGTACATAGCAATTCAGAATTTAAACAAGAAATTCTTAGACATAGTGACATATATACTAACAGTCTATGTGGTGATGCAATACAGGGACAGGACAGCGCTTCTCCATTGCTGATGATTCTCGTTACGCGTTTCAGACCATTTATAGGTCTAGATATTTACCAAGGAAATATCAGGCCGTAGTCCATTGTTCTATTCAGACAAATGCGTACTTCGCACTCCCAGAAAATGTTCTTCTCGCCATTATGACTGATTTTCGACTTGCTGTCCGCCAAGATGCGCTGAATAAGATTCTTAGCGCTCGACAAGACGATGTTGAGAATGTTCATCATTCCATTCGATATAATATCATTCCATAGCTGAACTTTGAAGAGGAGGATTAAACAGATATGATTCTATGGGAAAGCACTGATGTGTCTATTACTGTATCGCCAGTCCTAAGGAATGTATCAACCGAAGAGCTCATTCACAAACTTTCACTTCCCGACAATACTGTGCCAGAATGGTCTTCACCGCCTTTCCGGGCCACACGGTCGCAGATCGACTTTACTTTCTCGTCAAGCTCTGCCAAAATTTCAATCAAAATTCCAATTTGTAACAATTTTGCCAGAAAATGGCGATTCAGATTAGTTAAGCCGTCCTACATGTAGGTGGTTGGTTGACTGGGTAGGGCTGATAGAGGAGCTCTAGGTGCAACCACGTCCAAGTGGTGGGATCTGGGTTGCTTGGCGAGCGTCGCTGGCCAAGTGAGCAAAGAACTTCATTTGTACTGAATTTGCGCCCCATTTCCAGCCCCAGAAGAGGCATCTCTGTCCCCTCAAGCGGATTTAACTGGCATTTTGAGGCTTAAAAGTAAGTTTTTAACGCAAGTGCAATTTCCTAACCCAAAAATATGTCAGTTTTAACCTAACTAAAATTAGTGACAATTTTGATGTTTTTATTCGAATTTTCGAAACTTTGAAGCAATACTTCTCACAGAAGATATAATTTGATTTGAAAAAAAATTACATCTGTAATGTCCATGTGGATTGGCCACTTTTGCCGGGTATTACATTTCGCTCCGAAAAAAAGTTGAAAAACGAGGCACCCTAGTGGGCACTATGCATGAAGGGTCCAGGGCCGGCCTTAAGCCGATTGGACCAATTGCTCCAAATAGGGCCCCGCGCTAACGTGCTACAAAGAATGCAATTGAATTTATTAAAATTAAAATCAACTTATTATTGTTTTTAACAAATTATTTCTAAAAGCAAGTTTTTGTTTCATTTCAAAAACATAATTTGTTTTAATAGATCTAAAAAGTTTTGCAAATATAAATTACTAGTGGATGTTCACGATAAAATAAAATAAGTTTTTTCAAATGTTCAGATGCGAAATAAGAGTATATACTTGCATTTGAATGTCGTGGACATAATAATAATTACTGGAAATTCAGTTTGAGTTGAATTTACAAGCAATTTTTTGAACATCGAGAAGATTTTTTTGTCTCTTATTTTATTGTCTGATATAGAAAGAATTATCTCTTTTCTACACAATCATTAAAATAATGATGAAAATGTTGATTTTATATCTGGGATCCTATATCTGGATTTTAAATCTGGATATTATTTTTTTTTATAAAACATGCCATTTGAAACCATTGCATATTTCTTTCTATTGCAGTCAGTCTTTTAAGATGAGTGTTTTATAAAAATTACAAGCAGTTTGCTTACTGAAGAAAAGTTCATTTTTGTAGAATAAATTATTAGTACTCTAATTATAACCTTAATCAGAAATAAATAATGTTTTTAATTATGTTTATTAAAATTTTGCAAGTGAAAGCTTAATTAGCTTATCTTAAATTTGTAGTCTTGAACTGTATGCTTTATACTGCAATTATAAATACAGCTAGAGATATTTTGAAAGAATTAGCAGGAAAAAAAGGAAAGGTAGTTTCTGAAACCTTCGTCTTCGTGATTTTTTCTAATAACCTTTTTGTAGTTTTATGTCATGTTGTTCTATAATTTAAAAATTCGATCCTATAAATAAATAATATTGAGATTGATTGACAGAAAAAGTTTTGTAAATTGTTAACCGTTATGTCTGAAATCAATTGTCAATTATAATTTTGTATTTTTTAATAATCAAACTACTGAAACGATTATTCTTGAATGATCCGTTATCTCAGTATCGTAATAATGTTTTTGTTTCAGTTTATCATAAGATTTGTTGCCCAAAAACTCCTTATATACAAGCCAGATTATCAAATAACCAATATAGGCAACTGCCTATGGACCCCGTAATTTTTGGGGGCCCGTGGAATTTTTTCAGGCATTTTTTGGGTAATTTAATTTTATGCTTTCATTTTATTCACAATTAGATTGTACACGAACATATTCTAATTAAAATCAAGTATCGTTTAAATTTCATAATATTATTCTTAGGATTTATTTCGTCCTTTGAAATCTACTTGCAGAACAGTGTGGTCCAATTTTTTTACAGTACTCACAAGTCAACAACGCTCTAAGACTTTCCCTCCTATCATAAATACTAGAGAAAAGGGAGAGCCTTTGAAACTGTAGCAAAGGGGGTGGTCGAGAACTCTGCGTATTTCGTTGGAGTAGGAATGAGACATTATACTACCGGAGGGGCCCTGGAAAGTGAGGAATTCTTGAACAAAATCGCTAGTATTACAACAAACTGATGCCGCTGACATTTTATTGTTCCCGCAGGCTCCCAGCATGTCCGAAGAATCTCTCTTTGCAAGAAGTACGGGGTTCTTGCTAGAGAGGGCACAATGACATATTTTTCTTTTCTTTCTTTCTTTTTCTGCAGCTCATTTTACTACTCTGTCTTCTTCGAACAGCCCTGACAAGGGAGGTAAAGAGATCATGAAATTTGGAGTCTAAAGGCACGAAGGGAAAGGGATGTTATGTGTTTCGGGGGGGGGATGAGCTATCACCCTTTTTGGACACCGCCCACTTCTTTAGTTGCATATGCCCATTTCTGTTTTCAGTCACCCGAGAGAAACAGGGCGCACAAAAGAATAAGGAATTCTTACACATTTTCGTACTTTTAAAAGGTGAGCTCAGATTAATTTATTATTTGGGTTCCTTTATTTTTAAATTGCTTTTCTCGTATTAAATACTAGCTGTATTCATCGACCGAATGATTCTCCCATTTTATTAACTGTATATTAATTATGCCAACCTACTTTAAATGCGTCAAATTATTTACTTTTTGGTAAGCTGAAAGCATTAATTGTTTCAAAAGAATGAATTAGCAATACAAGGAAAAGAAAAACAGGAAATGTATCAATACTTGAAACTAAATTTTGAGGCAGTGTGTTTTGCATTTTATCAAATTAAAGATTTAGATCTTTACATTCAATTGTTAAAAAAGTATTAGGTTGGCTCTTTAAAATCATGAAATTGAATGAAGATTAATTTTCGTTTTGATCATGCAAGAGATGGTTTGTTCAGATTAAAATTGCAATTATTACGCATCATTTAACTAATTATAACGTGATTGTTTAACCTAATTATAAGAAATAAACAAATATCATAATTTCCAGAGAGGATTATCCTGCCTTAAGTAGAAAAACAGGTTTAGGTTCATAGCTAAAATTTAAATTCATCAAAATAATAAAGTAAATCTATCCAAAAAGTAAATTTAGTTGAAATAACAAGAAATTAAAGTTAAAAAAGACTAGCAGAGCAAGGAAAATGGACTGTATTCTATTATAACAAATGAAGGTGTTGCATTACTATAATCAAAACAAAATAAATTTTATATCTCGTTTTTTAACACAAGAGAAACATTAGATTTAAAGATTTGATGAATTAATGAAATTGATTCGACTTTCATTACAACATTGCAAACTATTGTTGAAAATCATGCTTAAATTGTTTCAATTTAAGAAGAAAAATTGTCCGACAAATAAACTTGTAAATTAGATTTGAAAGATATATTTTTGAATTCAAGACAGTGTATAAAAGTTTTTAGTGTCATAAATTTTTTGCATTTAACTTTGAAACATACCATATTCTTGCTTAATTTTTAAATAATTAAAATTTTTAAAAAAGCTCTCTGAGGTGCACATTCCCATCCTTCATAGTGTATTTGTACCAAATTTGGTAAGTCTAGGCTTAGCGGTGTGTCTTCTGGAACCCAAAAAGACAGTCACATACTCATAAATGCGCTTTTCTTGACTGAACGAAGCGAACTCTGTTTTAAATTGAGTTTTCAACATTGCGTTTATCAGTAAATTCGTTTGTTATCCAGTAACGCCCAAACGCGTTGTTCGACTTTCTTCGAAGTCGGCATGAAAGATCATTGAAATCATAAAAAGCGACGTATATAGAGAACTTTTATTTTATTTCAACCAGTTTTTTGGGGTGAGTACAAATTAGTACTTTAAAATTTCGTTGTTTTCCTTCCATTGATTCATATCTTAATGTAATTATTTTAATATAATCTCTGCTGAGCTAATTTAAAATAATAACTAAATTTTTTTTAGCTACTGCAAAAAATCTGCGACCCTTCTTTTTAATTATTTTACTTAGTAGTCTGAACAAACCAGCCTAATTTTTCTAATATTTTCAGAATTATGAAATGATATATTAATTTAATTAAAATTTGATTCCATATGAAGGGTCCCATCTGGTTGTGAATTTGAGGAAAATTGATTTTAAGATTCCTTAATATGTGTAATAATAATTAGTATGAAGTTCAAAAGTATCCTATAATAATAGAAGTGTTCCATTCAAAAAAAAATTCCATAATATGTATAATATAAATAAAAGTAGATAATAATTAAACTAAAAAAATATTCTTTTTAGTATTACTCAAAGATGTGTTAAAAATTAATTTTAATTTAATTAATTAATTAAACTTTAATTGAATTATTTTTTAAAAAATTAAGTTTATTTTAAATGCTAATGACCTACCGGCTTTGATGCAAGTTGGCTGGGAATCAGGGCTATCAAAAATTGTTTCCAATTGGGCCCCGCACTTGCTAAGGCCGGGTCTGGAAGGGTCCATCGCTTAGCGAGGTTCCCTTCTAACCTTGGTGCGCCCATCGTTCTGGAATAGGCTAAATCTTACTACATGACTCACCATACTACATGACATTAACCCACTGCTCAACAGTCCAATATTTATGCTGCTTAGCAAATTGGAGCCGTTTTTTAACGGTTAATCGCCGAAACAAATGATTTTCTTGTGGGTCTACAACTGTTCAATTCCAATCCTTTAAGGTATCTGACTACGTGCGGGAACGAATTTTTGAAAAAGCGCTTTAATGTGCAATTTCAGTTCATTTTCTGACTCAATATGATTCAAAACAACCATTAATACCAGTCAGGAAATTTTATGTCACTTGAGATTCAGTAAAAGGGGATAATTTAGGTAAAAAAGGGGTAAAATTAGAGCAAAAAGCAAAACACTCTGGCAGAAATTCTAATCCATATATTCAAATTATTTCTCTTCACAGCACATTTACAGCTATGGTAAAGGCAATGAACTAGGATCTAAGAAATACTTGCATTTGCAGGAAAGTTATGGCCAATCGAGTATTCTCTTATTCAAAATTTCACAAAATGCATAGGTATAATCAACATTAGGCAGCTCTAAATCAAAAACTATTGATCTCAAAATTATATGTCTAGTTCATTGCCTTTACTACACTTAAGACAATATATATACAAACTTTCAAAGAAATATATAGATAAAGTTTTGAGATATCGTGTTTTGCGTAAGTGACTTTTGACGAAATATAAGTTTTCCAAAAAACGCGTTTAAAGTTTTAATTTGCTTTTCATTAAAAATATATTTATTTAACTTCTTTTGAAATTTGTCAGATTTGTAGGATATACCTTCTTTATTCAGAATCTTATCACATTTTTTCATTCTATGAGCCCGTAATTTTTTTCTAGCGTTTTTTGTTCCTGCCAAAGACTGTCTATTAGAAGTGACGATTCTATGGTTATTGAGGTTAAGATATTATTTCAATGTATATGTTGGCCAGGAACTGTTCCCAGTTCATGAAATACTCTTTTAAGACCATAAAATCAATCATTAAACAACAATTAAGCTATCGATGTCCCAAAACGTAAATTTTGTAACTCAACAAATGTGCATTTTATCAAAAATGTTCATAGTAGCTTGTCGAAACTCAAAATCTTATTCAAATTGACATGACTTGCAGATAGAGTGTATAATTAATCTAAATAAATAAAAAGCAAATAAATTTATACTTCAGAGTGCAGTGTATTGGGTATAACGAGGGAAAGCAGCCAACTTCCGGTTTCGTTTTTAGCTACCGTGCTTTATAAAAAATTCTATATCTCCGTTTCTATTCATCGTAAAAATAAAATAAACCCAGATTTAGAAAGCTAAATAAATGGGCTTTAAAGTAAAACCATAAAAAAATTTTGTGAATTTAGACCCAAAACAGTCTTTTAAACGTAGTCAGATACCTTAAGCTGTCGTCGCATTGTGCGTGTTGATATGCCCCTATGTTTCGTGTTAAACATTGTCGTGAGTTCACGAGTTGATTTTTTTGCGATCTTTCTTCACCAGTCGCTTCAGAGATCTCCGGTCCCGAGAACTTAAGAGTTTTTTCGTACACTTTTATTCCGAGATGTTGGCGGTTCACCACTATCCTTCCAGATTTTAATAATGCGCTGGGCACTTCACAAACCAATTACAGTAATTTCAGCGATCGCTTTAGTCGTTTTCTTTGACTGATGCATGCCAATAATTTGACCCTTTTTAAAATCGGAAACATCTTTCCCGTGACCGCGTTGTACAACTTCATACATACTTGTTACATAAATTATCAATTGCACAGTGCTTCAGCACTATTTAAAAGCTCAATTATCAGCCCCTCCTTTTTAATCACTGTACTACGGAGCCAATCAGGGGCTCTTATGTATTTGCATATTTATTTCATATGGCGAGTTTTTTTGGCTAGGTAGTGTATTATCTAAAATAAATTCAAACTGATGATATAATTTGATTATATTGATGTGCAACGATAGGAAAGATTTCATTCCAAAAATCTAACTTATGCAGCGAGATTTTTTTTAAGAGAAAAGAAATATTGATCGAGAAAATGATCTTTCCCGCTTATTTTGTCACTGCTGCGTTATGTCTTACAATGAAAGTTATATTTTTTTAAAAAAAAATTGTTAATAATAATACGGAGACTTCATTATAAATTTTCGTATGTACAGAAAAAAATATTAAATATATATTTGGCTCTTCTATTAAATGATGCGAAATCATTTCAATTAAATAGAATTTTGTAGATTTAAATATACAAAATGGCATAAATTTGCATGAAAGCAAACTGTAAAAACTGGAATTTCGGAAGCTGATTGATACTGTGTAAATTGATAATGAAAAATTGATCTTCCAATAAAAAAAATCTTTTTGGGTTTAAAGACGCTTAGCTGTGGTAATAATGCAATTTGGTTCTGAACGTATTTTGTATGTCTAACTGAAACACAACTAGCTAACTGGAGTGTAATTAAACAACGTGTGATCACTCAAGTAAAAAATAAAAGTTTTGCTTGGAAGTTTAACCTTTTATTAATTGTACCTAATTCTAAATTATGGAAATTTTTGTACTTTTCTATTCATTTTAAAGTACATCTTTTTTTATAGTCCCGAAAGGAAGGGATATCATGAAAACTAAAAATTCCTATGTAGTAGAATATAAAATTCTTTCTACTCCCGTTGCGGAACGAAACTAACTGACAGTGGCGGACTGGCCAGCTTGCCAGCTTGCCCAGTGGAAAGTGGGCCCCCTTAAACATAAGCTGATATGGTCCCCCAGGATATGTGTATGTGAAAGAGAGAGAAAGGGAATAATTTTTTTTCTAGAAAAATTCCTGCGTCTTTTCTAAAGCAAACAAAATAGAAAGTAGTTTTATGTTCGCCACACAGCTTTTTCTTTCTGAGCAAGGTCGGGTCGGGACGCAATGACCACTCATATCACCCCGGGCAAGACGCAAGAGATGACCCCTCTGAGCAGAAAGGGTGCGGTTCTTGGAAATGTCTAAATACAGGGCCGGGGAATACATGTATCTCCCAGACCCTGGTCTAAATAACATACTTTTTTGTTGTGCTTTTTAGAGTAGTAAAACTGACGGACAAGCGAACAAAGAAAATAGTCAACTTCGGACCGCTGAATCTTACAGGGGGAGGGGGAATCGTGTAATTTGACAAAATGGCATCGGTGAAAAAGGGGCATTCGCCTTTTTCTTCCGGGTGGGGTGAGGGGGTCCATGGGAGTGTTATGTTAACAAGGTTGTAAAAACGGTGACGGGCCCTTTCTTTCGTGACAAATAATTGGGATGTGGGGAGTCAGGTCCAGCAGATCCTGGTGAAGAGTGGTATTCCTGTTTTCAGTCAAAAAAGAGAGAAGAAGATGCATAGCATATCTTACAAAAGGAGAAAAAAAGATTTAGAGGTGAACTCAAATTTTTCCTACCTTTACATTGCTTTTCCAGTATTAAATACTGCCAGCCTTCGGCGAATAGCTGAATAATTAATCTTATTAACTGTATGTATTAAATTATGCCAGCCAACTTTAAATTTACCAACTTATTTAATTTTTGGTAAGCTGAAGCTATTAATTGTTACAAAAAACCAAGAAATAAATTAGTTAAAAAATTGAAAAACAGTGGACAGGAAATGTATTGATATTTGAACTAAATTTTGATGTAGTATATTTCGCATCTGATGAAATTAATGACTTAGGTTTTTACATTTAGCAGATAAAAAAAAGGCTAAAAATCTTGATAGTCAATGAAGCTATTTTTTTATTGGTCAAGCATAATTCTAATTCACATTACAATTATTACACTTTATTAAGCTAATTACAGAGTGAATATTTAACCTAATTAAACACAAATGAATAATATATTCTCAGGATAAACTTTCCCTTCGTAACAGGAAAGATGAGTTTTAAGATCATTGCTAAAATTAAATATATCATAATAATATTGTAAATATGTCTAAAATGTAAATTTATTTGAACTAATGAGGACAGAAAAAAATTGGACTAAAAAAGCTGGTGAAATGGAATGCAATTTATTTCATTAAAGAAAGTTTTTATATCATAAGATGAAAATAAAATTTTATATCGTTCTTTTTCTTTATCAGAAGACAAATATAAGATTTATTGATTTGAAGCAATGAAAGTTGATCGACTTTCATTACAACATTTCAAAGTATTTTAAATATTATGCTTAACAATATTTTTTTTAATTTCAAAATTAAAGAAAAAATTGCACAGCAACTGGCATCATATTGAAAGATAAAAATTTTTAAATTGAATAATGTGTAAAAATTATTTTTATGTCATAATATTTTTGAAAAAATTCCCAGTTCTTGCTTAATTTTTAATTAATTAAAATTTAAAAACTTTCCTAGACGCATATTCCTACGCTCTTATAGTATGTTTGTACCAAATTTGGTGTCTCTAGATTCAACGAACTGTAGAACATCAGCAGACAGACAACAACCTACACTTACATTCTCTTTTATTATTTCTTGACATTTGCATATAAAAGCATGATCAGAAGTAAAACATAGAAATAACGCTATGGTACTTCGTGTTAGATTTTATTGCTTAAAAAATAACTTATAATTTTCTTGTTTTCAACTGTCTTGTTTGAAAATGATTTAGTTCAAAAGTTTAGCTCTTTATATGTAAAGAGGAATTGTTCGTCTTTTATAAAAATTTACAGTTTTTGTCCAAACTTGATGAAATTTTTCACATGTGCTCTTCAAAACAAAAGAAGAATCACTGCCAGCTTTTCAAAGTCCTGCAGTTAATTAAAATTTCAGTTATTAAAAATTGAGCAAGATTTTGTTGTTTTTCCCGTGATATATTTTTCAAAAGCCATTTCAGAAGAATGATTTTTTTCATTATTTTAGAAATTCAAAAAAATATTTTTGTAATGATATAAATTTAATAACAAATTACGAAAATATCATTTCTACAATTCACTAAACTAATAATCATTAAAAGAATTTTTCTTCCCTCACTCTTACAAAAAATACCTTACTAATGGACAACATTTCTCCTTCACGCTTTGTCGCTACAACCGTATAAGAAAAATTTAACCTAAAGAATTTAATATCAAACATTTTTCATATTTTCGTTATTAAACTCGGGAAATTGATTTTAACCCTGTGGATGAGAAATTTATGGTATTAGACTTGCTGGCAATTTTGAATTCTTGGTGTATATCTTTAAAAATAATATGCTATGCTATTATCTATTCCTTGATTTAGTTTTAACTCATTTAATCCTGCTTTGTAGAGCGAACTATTAGAATTTAATTTTAGGGTAGGGTGGACCTTGAAGAACGAAGTCAAAATAAAAATCATCACTGAGAGTTTGTTTTCCATCCCTACATTAAAAAGTACTAAAATCAAATACAAATTTGTAGAATGTCCAAAATTAAATTTCTGAATTCAAAGTTTTGTCAGTCTCATCTGGGTCAAAATATACTGGAAAGCCAGGCAATCATCTCGTCGCAGAGAAAAAGTGCTCCTTCTCTGTGGAGCTTGCAAACCCTTTTGATAAGATCTCCACCGAATATGATTAAATATTAGTATATTCAAATAAACTCATTCTTTTATCAAAGTGATTTGTAAACAACGCTTGTGAGGGATTATAATCCCAATGCTAAGAATAACCGCTTAATAACTAATAAATACTAATTATCCTTGAGTTTTTCTCTGCATTAGAATTTAATTGGAATAATATCATTATTTAGATTTAGTTTAGCTGAGAGTCCCGATTACGGTTAAATTGGGTTTTATGCCGACCACTATGCTTGTTTTTACCTTTTCTGTTCTTAATAGCCCTGCATCGATTGAAAATATATTAAAAGAACTTTATCTGTAAGGAGTGAAATCCATTTTTGAGATATCAAAGCATAATTGTCATAATATTAGTATTCGTAATGAATAATCTAATGATATTAGTGAATTCTGTTTTTCAAAGCTAAAGATAAAGAACATATTTGGAAGTTCATTGTCTGAAGAGAACTTGGAATTATCTGTATATTACTATAGATTGGAAGGGAATTGTTAGCTGATTTGGATGCAGAAGTAATTATTGACATACTATCTAGTAAACTCAACAACTGACGAGATATCTAGTAAACTCAAGCGCTTACTGAGTTCTGTACTTTTGAGTTGTTAATCTTTCAAAGTAAGAAGTAGTCTTTAAAATTGTTGAAATTGGTACATGGGTAGCTCTATAATTTGTTTGTTTAAAAAAATTCTCAAAATAACAGTAGAGTTCCAAAATTACAGTAAGCTATAAACCCATCAAAAATTATTTAAAATTCAATCATAAATTTGTTTTTGTATTTGGTAATTCTTACTTTCAATAATATGTAATTTGGTAATTCTTACTTTCAATAATA
>BGPR01000129.1:1245482-1267898 GCA_013235015.1 Araneus ventricosus
CTTACTTTCAATAATATGTAATTTGGTAATTCTTACTTTCAATAATACATGTATACTATAATTAGTAATTTGACTAGCGAAGCGAGGTCCTGTTTTCACTGGACAGTTCGAGTGAAAACAGTTTGTTTGTCAGTAATTTACTGACTTGTCTACTTGCAATCTGTTTGTCTGTAATTTGTTTTTTCACGACCAAACGCGTTGTTCGGTTCTCTTTGAATTTGGCATGAATGCTCTTTGATGTCGGCGAAAACGACCTTATGTGTAAAGATTTTTATTTTTTATTCCGTTTCAAAATGGTGGACGCTTAAATGGTTGCGTTTCATGTAATGTTAAGTGTCTTTCCAACGATTGTAGCAGAACGAAACTCCATTAATAATGCCTCCAAAAATACCTCTAATAATAACAAATTACATTTCATTGCGATATTGTTAATATTGATAAAAGCAGACATTTAATTGTACTTTAATTAATAATGATAAAAGAAGAGACGCGCGAATAATTTGAATTTAGAAAATAAATGGCTGAGCTTTTAAAGTCTGAAATGAAGAGCAGATTTTTTTTTGGGGGGTTCCCCCCCCCCCCCCAGGTCTACTGTTTACAGAACTACTAGTATATATAACAGCTTTTTATGTAATAACGATATATAATAATTTATATAGTATATCATGTCCATTTATTGATTTTAATTGATTATATTTATAATAAATAAAATTAAAAAATATATAGAGAAAAATATCATTTTTGATATGAGTGGGCCCCCTATTGATTGCTGGCAACCGCTATTTTCAGACCCAGTCCGCCACTGCCGCTAGGGTTTCCGTGTTTACTTTGATTGGCGCCAAACTGGGTTTTTTCTTCATCGTGTTTCGAAAACCATCTTTATTTACAATTAACAACTAATAACAAATTATTTTCAACTTTAATTCTTGCTCATATTAAGCTCATTAGTAAGTATTTATGTATTTGAATATTTTTCTAACTCGTGCGTATTGGATTATTTACTTTAGCAAAGAATTATACACTACGTACTTATTTCATGTTTAGTTTTAAAAATGCTTTCATATTCAATGACACTCGTGAAGGAATTCATTCTACTTTAAGTCACACACAAAAAACAAACAAACTGCAAAGTAAAAGTGTTTACATCCTTTTAACAGATAGCGGTCGTCGAAATATAAAAACTTTACAAAGCATTTCTCGCCAAAAAAGGGAAATATCGCCAAATATTGGCATCAAAAACACTCTCCATAGGCGCCTATAGTGGGATTGGTTTTTATGCTGAACGCCCTTTATAGACATCCTGATGCCATTTTGGAATAAGAATCATTAGATAATTGGATTTTCGAATCCTCCCTTGCCATCGCAAATCTTTCAGTTCTTCAGGGAAGCCAACCTTTATGATCCGAACCTCTTTTTCTTTTCAGCGACCCATTCAAGTGGGGTCTGCGGCATATATATATTTGAAATTCGCAAAAATTACACGTTTCATTTAGTGAGCTTAAACTTTGAATTCGAAATTCTTTTGTGTCACACAAATAGAATAGTGCAATTAGTGTTTACGACTTTTTAATAACTTTGTGTAAAACTTTATTTTTTGCATTAAACACACATTTATAACTTCAAATGTGCTGTATTTATAAATAATTACTGAAATTAAAAATGTGTTTAATGGTGACTGACTTCTATTTGATAAGATTGCAGCTTCGAATCCCTCATTCGATCCTATTACGTAGAATTGGATTCACTTCTATGAATTTTATATAACGAATAAAGATGAAAAGTTAGAAGTAACACAAAATATTTGCACAGATTATATCGAATTTCTTGTAGATATTTTAGTCTGGCAGAGAGATGAAAATCAAAAGAGAAAACTCAAAGAAAATTAAAAGAGAAGGAAAGTGATTCCAGTATTTTAAAAATACAGTTACCGGAACTAAAAAAATGAAAAAATGCTTTCAGGCCGATTGGAACAAAGTATAAGAATTATCAATCATTTTCAGGAATCTACAGTATAACTGGAATCGGTTACAGAATATGGTTATAGAAGCAGCTGTTCGTTCTGTTTATCTACTGGTTATTCAACCACCGTACGCAAAAATGAATCAAAAGAACGAAGGATTGCCAAGTATTAAGATATAAGGGAAAGATAATAATAAATCTTACTCATAAGAAAAAATAATCGAATGACATTAAGGAATATGTTGTTAAATTCTATCAAAAATTCATAATTATTATATGAAATATTATAAATAGATGATTAGTAAAGCCAAATGATACTGAATTAAGATCACTTCTAGAGAAGATAAGGCAATAAACAGATTGCATAGTGATAATGTTGAATTCCCCCGAAAAAAGGGGGGTATACAGAAAAAATTTATATAATGTGGATAGGAAAATTACATCAGAAGAACTGAGAGATGGACATTTAAATAAAAATAACTGTCTTAATTACGGAAACGGTTTAGTTTCATTTTATTATATTAACGTCCCGCTTAAAAGCAACGCAAGAACTACTTTATGGTGAATCTCGCAATTTTGAACCGTGGACAGATAACGAGGGATAAGACGGTTATACAGGGTGATTTAAGAAAATGTTTCAAAACTTTAAGCGGTCGATAAATATCCAAAATCACATTGGAGCAAGGTTGCGCAAACTTCATCGGGAGGCAGCAGATGACATTTAAAATAATACAACACTGGCCAAATTTTCGGACACTTTTTGAAATATACACATCTTTTTTTAATATCTCCTTGAACTTCAACCATATTAAGAATAGGTTTTAACTCCCAATTTACACTGAAGATTCGGACACGAGATTCTTTTGGAGACCGACCAAAAATTGATATCTAAAAGGGATTTTGGCTAATCCCGTTTCGCACAGAGATAATGGATTACACCTTTCATCAATTCTTTTGTGTGACATGTGCAATATTAAATAAATTTTTGTAAAATAGCACGAATATTAGGGAAGATATAAATGTTTCTTAAAAACTGTCCACCTTTTCCGGCATATTTTCAACGAAAATGTATGAAACTTATAGAATACGTGACAATGTGTTAGAGAAGCATTGTAATAATAATGGAAGTAAATACCTTGAATATCAGAGAAAATATCAACATTTGTAGTAAAGTTTTCACTGCGCATGTACGAAAAGTAGCTTGATTTTTCATTCTTAACTTCGAAGACATATATGGGGCAACTTATATAAAAGTGTCATTTAAATACCGTTAAGATTCTGATATATGACTGCATTTTGACCAGCGATGTATTATTTTAAATAACATTTACTGTCTGCAGATGGTGTTTGAGTACCTACGTTCCTGGAGAAAAAAACATGGTGTTACGTCATTGAAAAAAGTCTTATGTTTTACACTGTTTCAATATTGGAAAATATTGAACAATATTCTTTTCGAATTTTAAGATATACAGCAATATCATAGTACGTGGTAGTTTCTTCTTTGGCATATAGTTCTATATTTGGTAAACATGATAGAGAATTTTTTTCAAAAAAATTTTGTAAAAAGCTTAGTTTTTTTTACAAATTATCATGATTTATTGAATTAACTAAAAGAAGGACGGTCTAGGAAATGCTATTCAAAATCGAATGTTTTAAACGAGAGACTAAAAGATTAACTGTAATGTGCTTGTTATCATCTTTGGCAATAAGCTTTTCTCATAATCGTGATTGAAGTTTGCTCATGCATCTTCAGAACAAACTTATTTCAAGTGTGTTGTCGATTATACTTTGTTACTTGTGTGCTTCCAAGTTGACATAAGTTTGTCGATGACAAATAATATGAAGAAAAAATCAAACTGCCGTGCAAGTGCATACTATCTGGGGATACCCGTTTAATGTAGAAAAAAAACTCTTCCTTGTTTTTGTTTCGTCTTAGGAAATGCCTCAAATACTTGAAGAAGAATTGCCACAGTCGTAAGGACCTACCACACGCTTTGAGAATTTCAGTAGTAGTCTCATTTTCCTAATCAGACTTTCTCACTTCCAGTATTTTGAATTCTGATTTTATGGAAACCTCAAACTTTCAAAATCTGTTGTGCTTCAAAGCTTGATGATAATATTTGTTGTGTGACTGTGATCTTCGATGATATGCCTTCCAAGGTAAAAATCCCATAAAAAGAACCTGAGGGTTAACACTCTCACTACAGACACCCGCCCAGCATGCTTGTATGGGTTCTATACAGGAAGCTGTGATTTCCCGGCGGTCAAGGTCAAGCAGGGGTTTGGGTAGAAGAGTTCCCACAAGGGCTTTTCCTGAGGAGGAGGAAACGTCACTAGTCATGCTGACAGTGAGATTGATTTCGCCTGCGGGAAGCTTCAAATGGTTTCAGAAAGAGAATTACACGCTCGAAACTCTCTCAAAATAAGATTCTGAAATAATTCTTACCTCTGTTAGATTATTTTTACCTAAATCTGTGTTTATTGAATGAAAAATATTAAAGCTAAGAAATACAGTATTAAAAATTTAAATTTTAGAAATTCATCTTAGATAATTTTTTTTCAATTTCTTGTAATGAAGCATCAAATATCATTTTGTACGTTAATAGATTAACAATATCCTTTAAAGGGTTAACTTACTCCAGAAAATGTAATTAAAATGATTTACTCTTTATATAATTAATTTTTTTGATTCACTGGGCGCGGTTGGAAGGACCAGTTTTTGAAGTATGAGCGAGGCGACATGCAAGGGAAAATGGGCGTTTAAGGACATGTTTAAAATCTTGAATCATCAATCAAGCAGTGAGTCAAAAAAATTACATATTCATGGTAAATCATTTTATTACATTTTCTGGAGTAAAATAACGCAAAATATTAACGTACAAAAACTGATATTTGTCTTCATTGAAAATTCGAAAAAAAAAGAGCCATACAATAAATAATTTCTGAAAACTAAATTTTAGCTTGTATTCTTGGCATTAACTATTTTTCGTAAAATAAACACGAATTTAATGCTGTGGTAAAAATATTTCAGAATGTTGAAAGTTCAGCGTGTAATTACTTCTGGCTCGACGGCAGCCTCGAACTAAACATCGGCACCGTAATTCCCGAAGCTATTGAACTCACTTTTGCAAACCCTAGTTTGTTCCTTGCTGCAGCTGCAGCTCGTAAACTTACAAGCTGGCAATGAAGTGTTAACAAACTTTATGGACACCTCACCAGGCTATCGTCGAGAATGCAATCTGGCACAATAACGTAATATTCACAGCTTTGAAAACACGGCTGGAATTTTTTGAAAGTTCGAGTTTCAATTAAAATCGGGAATTCAAATATGGCAGTGAAAGTCTGGGTGCGGAAAATCAGTTCTCGAAATTCTCAAAGCGTTGACCAGGTACACGTCTTCAAATATTTGAACAGACATTTAAGCAAAAAACATGAAGGCTTTCTGCTGAGCGTGACAACATGTACGCTTGCGGCAGTTTGGAACACTACTTCATATTAACGTCATGATGTGAAAATGAACCAGCTTTACGCAAATGAGGTTGCTCTGAAGATCGTTGACAACTTCACCGCGACAAAAACAGTTTTAACAAAGATACGGCTTTGCACTTTGATTAATCTTTGATATGGGCAAAAAACATTAAGATTTTTTAACATTTCTGGGCCGTCTTCTTTTATTAATTCGGCAAATCAATGATGAACTGTGAAAACCAACTTTTACCATTTTTTGAAAATGCTCATCATTTTACTAAATAGCAGAACTCGCGCTTTAAAGAAACTGCTGCGTGGCCAGCCGATATTCGATAACATAATAAAATTCGAAAAGTATTCAATGTTTCATTGAAACGGTGTCAAAAACATCAAGACTTTTCAATACTTTATTACTGATATTTTTTTTTTCATGTGTGTGTAATCAAGCATAATACTGTCAACCGATAAACAACGCCAGCGTGGAAATAAACTGTTGTGCTGAATAACGACCACCATATTATATTATAGTCGTGACTCATTTATCGGAAAACTTTCGTAATCACTTAATGAACGCATTAATCACTGTTATTTTGAGCACCTCTACCCCGGCGAACCGGACGCCTACGACCAGGCAGACTTTTGCCACGTCAGCGTAAGGCGATGATAATGCGGTTACCGAAGTTTAGACTCGCTACGGCCCACCCATGCGCATTAACAATTCGTGCAGTCGATGTTTTCCCATCATTACAATTTCGATTCAGAAAGGATTGAAATCGAAAGAAGCTTATTTAACTTTCTTATATATCTAAGTTTGCTAATTCAGCAAGTGGAGCAATACCATTTTAAAGCAGTATGTATGTTTGAAAGTTTAAAACATTTGGTATTCTCTTCCCGTGTGATAAGAACGCCGTTACTGGTGACGGTATTGATGAAGAGGTAATGCAGATGCGGCAAAATGCGTGAGAGCTTCAGCACTCAGTACATAATGGCATCATCATATGGTGCATTTACGGTTAACTCAATGGACGAGATCTGACCCGCTTTATAAACGACAAACAAAATGATTGTGGCATGACCCATTCAAACTTGACATTTTATGCTCGGTTTCATGATGAAATGTTGATAAGAGATATTTTATCATCGTGCTTTGCTGGGCGTATTTTTTCGAATGCTTCTAACTAATTCAGTACTGTTTTAATATAGTGTTGTTATGCCGTAACGCCGTCAGCATTTGAAATGCTTCACCTCAAAAGCAAAATTCAATGTTGATTATCGACGACAATTTGCGGTATTTTCGTAACGCCGTCTGTCGACTCTTCTTCTCAACATGACGCTTTAACACACCTCAAGGTTTCTTCGGCATCATTTTGCAGCTATCATTATTTTTTGACTCGTCTATTTACACGAATATGTGGCATATGAAGGAAACGGCGCGTCGGGCAAAAAATGACTTAAGCGTATATAGATAACCAGCAAAACTAGTGAGTTATCATTCATGAGCAGCGGTCGCGACTTTCAGCTTTCGATCGGCTGAACTAAAGAACGGTACCGGACATTCCCGAGGAATCAACAACATCACAAGAAAGAGGCTTTGCGAACAACAATTGACGACCAGCTCTGACGCCCGCCGAACAAATGTTCTTTCTTTTTTTCCATTTTCGTTTACTTTCGTAAAATAGCCCGATGTCTTGCCATCAAACATTCTATTCTCTGTCGACTTCACTTGCTAGTATTGATATTAAAAATCAAAGCTGTCGTATTGCGCGCTCAGTGATATAATATTCGGCATCTTAAGAACTGTTCCGATGTTTTTTGTGATAAAACCTCCGATCGACTAAGTTAAAATGAAGATTTTACTCAAATAAACATTGTTTTGTATTACATTTGTGAAAATTTGGCATATCGCTTTGACCATACAATACGTACTTTTATTACGGCTTGATGCGTCTCGACGTTCATGTATTATTAACGATGATATATTTCTGTGCTGCCTGGTAGCGCTCGCGCGTACTCTTATTAACAATTTTAACGTTCATGGCGAGTGAAACCTGAAACGATCGTATTGACAAAGAACTATCGTTATTATTGTTGTTTTGCTTTTCTGTTACGGCTGTATTTTCTTTTTAACAGTACGATTTTCTGACATTTGAAAATGACCAACCATTTTGTCCCATTTAAAGTATTGCACAATCTAATTTCGTTTGTGTGCCTAACTTAAGGCTATGGTTGACCAGTCGCTTTCTCAACTCAATCATATTCACAACTCAAACTAAAAAATTAATGAAATCGAAAATTTAAAATAAATCGTATGGATTCAGTCGTGGCACCAATCCTCTTCTGCTCAGAATGACTTTAACTGGTGAGTCGGAAGCATTTTAATCGAGCTCCCGAAATTCGAATTCCCTTCTCGGTTTTGCAATGGTGACAGTATTCCAACTCGTTGCACACAATAACTTGTTTGCACTCTTGCCGTCCGCTTTTGAACAGGCTACTGCGTACAATCTGAACCAATTTATTTACATGGAAGCGGTGGCCTCTTTGATACTTAAAACTTGCCTCCTTTCATAAAGACTCAATGTTAGTATGGAGCGGCATATGACCTGTGAAAAAAGTCCGGGAGAAAACAATTGCATTATCTGTGAAGAGCGAGCACGGTAAAAAAATAATAAGAGCCAGTTGTCTATATTGTGGGCACTAAAGTTAAAAAATACGAAGAATTGTTTTTATCCACAGTATTCTTCGCGTATTCTAAATCTACCGGCAATGATTCTTTCGAGCAGGAACTCACCTCAGACGCAGCACTGGTTAGATGGTGACCATTACATTTTTGTATATATTGCAGTATGAGCACCGAAATGTTTGATTATACAAAACAATTCAAAGTGCTGCATTGGCATTAACTCTCGATCGGTACTATATTAAACGGTATCGGTGCTATTAACGATGTCGTGGTAATATTGTTAACCATAGGTAATTGCTGAGCCGAATGTAATAGTGGCGAACCGGCGAGGTGCGGTAGAATAAAGCATAAACGAAGGCAATTTTAAGCGGGAAGGAAAAGGCTCTTTTCTCTGAAACTGCAAATAATGACTGCTTATAAACCACATCATAAGCGAAAGTATTGCCAGATAAAATGAGCACCGGCCGGTAACGTGATCAGATGACCAGGTACATGCGCAATCGAAATATCGCATACGCAATCTACACCTTGGCTGCTGAGTGTTGTCAGTCACTCTTTGATGGCTTCCGGTCGACTACAGTGTTTCTCCCGGAAATGTTGCGGCCGTCACGCAACCGAATAACAAAGGCAGCTCTTTCGTTCAAGGAAAAATTTGTGCGAGAAGAATACTTGTGAAGATGGCTATAGTGCTCTTTCGCTTTTCGACGGTTTTCATTTTACTTTACGTCATAAATCTGGCTATTGAACTCCGCTGCAATAGAAAAGGTTTTCTTGGCTTCAGCTCTGACTTTAAGTGAGGAAGTAACTTAACCGTCTATGAAAGACGACGCTGCTCTTTGGGAAGGGGAAGTTGCGCAGAAGTGGTATCGAACGACTCATGGAAATGGTGAAAAAGTGTTCATTCAACACAGTGGAACATGCGTAAACCGTCTTTACGAAAGAAGAAAAGAAAGAAAATTGAAGATAACGAAGGCCAGTAACAATATTTTTAAGCCTGTTCATTGTCCGCTCTCGTGTGGGGCTGATGACTTTAGAATGACGACTTTATTTATTTTTTTAACTGGTTTTAATTACTGAACGAGAAAGTGGTGTGCTGAAAAAACAGTGAATTGAAGGCTATTAACATTTGAGATCATTTTAATAACGTATTTTTTATTGTGTAATGAGCAATGATATGTTGCGATTCAGCTTGTTAAAAAAGCCTAAAAGCTTGCAGTTCAATGAAGACAATTTTTTTTAAAATTTGCATTGATATAATCTGCAGTATCGCGCGTCAAGCTCTTATAAGGTAATTCTGTCGCAACTGAAATAAATTAATTACATAATATTCAGGAAGATTATTAAAAAAACAATTTACATCAAAATATTTTATGAAAATCTCTCAACTTTAAATTTGGCTGACTAACGAAGAGAAAAGACGGGACAAGAAGAGAAGAGAAAAAAAAACTTTATTTGGTATTAATGGACTGCATTATAAGAATGTTTTGTGAGAGTATCTATAGTTTTCTCGACATGTGAAATTTGACGCATCTTCTTCAAAACAAGAATGAAAATATTTTTTTAAGTCAAAGAAACAAATTCATTTCAACATAAGAATGGCTTAGTTTTGCGTTTTTCTGGCCTGTTCAAAATACTATCTAACTGAATGATTTTGGTGTTGCTATTTCAAGAGTATCATTTTTAATGATACCATTGAAAATATTTACTACTTCTGAGGCTGCTAAACTCTAAAATCGTAGTTTGTTTTTTAAGGTTCTGACTAATACTGGCGCAGGCACATTTCTCCTTCATGCACTGTCGTAAAATGTTTGAAAAAATTTACTTGCAGGGCCCCAAAATCAAAACCAGCCTAGATCGTTGACACAAATGTGGCTGTGCAGGATACATTTTGAACGGGAAAGCCAAATATAATAAAGGTAAATTAGCTTCTTCTCGAATGACCAATATTATGAATTTAAATTAGTGCTGATGAAACTCATGAAAATTAACTTATATCGACCAGTAATGTTTATAATTATTGAAAGGCTGTAATTTCGCGACCACAGTTACTACATGACACTACGACCCCTGCCGACTAACAATGAAAGAAGCAGAAGACTATTGTTACAAGAATACTGCATAAAATAATTTCGACCACATTACACGCATTTTCTGAATTTTATTTCAGAAGGTATTTCGACTGTCGGGTTTCGCTTAACCGAGACTTTTTTTATTCATTGATGACAATATTCAGTGGCATATTTAATCGGTGGTAATTCTAACAATGTTAATTTGAGTAACAATTAATTTGGACCAGTAATTCTTAATGATTTCAACCTTTAAAGCAGAAATTTTCGTTCGTAACCGCTTGTTTTGATTCCTGAACATCACCGCTGTGAACACCATCAAAACTGTTGTTTTCTGGAATCCGGCATTTTAATTATCTCCCCCCGCCAGAAAAAAAAAGATGATCTCACGGCGACGATATTTGATGAACTTGTTTTCCGCGGCATCAAATCTGTTCGATGATGATACTACTGTCAAAAGACAACCAGATTCACTCATTTTTAATTAAATCGTAAATGGTTTTTTAATTTTACTTTTAACATATCTTTTATTATTGACTGCAGATTTTAGTTCTGTGCTGTCGGCAGATGGCCATCAAAGGCTAATCAAAAGCTTCTGTCACAAATGTATGAACCACCTTCCCACCGAGAAAGACATCGTTACCACTCGGTATTTCAGCGGTAGTCGACACGGGGATCTTTTGATGCGACGTCACCACCACACCACCCGCCTCGCCGATTTTATCGCATTTCTGGACTCTAGTTTTCCTGACCATAACAATAATGAACCCCTCTGAGGCCAGCTGCCCCAACCGGTTTTCGGTAATCCCCTTTCCATTCAAACCAGCATCGGCGTATTGACAGCCTGAACTGAAACATTGAAAACGGCGAAAGTAATTGACAATAGTAGGTAACGCGCATTTGGTACAGAACTACTTGGACTTTGAAAGAATTAAAGATATTGTTGAAAATGACGGACCCATTTGGAATAATTTAAAATAACGGCCAAAATATTTGTTGCTCAAACTCGTGGATATACATCTACTCCGGACGATTTTTTCTGTTTGTTCAGTACATTATAAAGCGCTGTGAAAAGACTTCGATGACAACTTCACTGAATTACGTATTTGTTGATTGGGGGACACCAGTTTTCATGACCGAATCCTGTTCATTCAAAATTCTTTCAATCCTTCGAGATGAGCCGTCAGACAAAGACTTATTGCAGTCTGACTAGGTCAGCCATCATGAAGACATCCTTCACTGTAATTAACGCATTTAATAATAACGAGACGAAAACTTCGTCAGCGCTGCTCGAGACCGCTTATCTGACGGTGAATCGCTCACGCAATCTTTTACAAGCTGACAATCGACCGCCAAAATCATGGGCAAATCGACGATATTTTCGAGACTCTAACGTATTCATCAAGGAACTCTGTCTCTAATCCCAGTCACATTTCTCAAACCCTTATGTTTTAATTCAGAGACCGACAAACTTTATTGTCCAGTCAAAATCGCAGTAAAAAAAAATGATGTAATTTGAAAATTTGTTTTGACGAGGATATTCGATACAAACAGCACAACACAAGAGATACACGCCGTGGCACCAGCCGAGGGGTTAAGGGGCTTTCGGTTTTCAACAATATAAAACGTGATTAGAAAAATCTCAATTGCTACAAATTCCCCTGAAAAGACCTATACCGCAGCATCAATGTAAGAAGATATGAGGAGTTGAAAAGTGAGTTTTTTGAGAATTCCTTATTTGTAAATGGTAAAATCAATAAAAAGCTCTTGGTAACCGTCATAGCACCACGTACTATATATTTTATAAAACGTATTCATAATGTTGAAAATAAGATGAAATTGAAGGGCTCCTATATTTGAGGATAATTTAATCCTCCTATCCACTCTCTCCATAGATCAATTCTGGTCGAGAATCAACTGTGAAAGGAAAATAGAGAAAAATAAATAGTGTAGTTTGAAATTTGGCACGATTGTAGAATAGTCCTAAAGCAGCATACTAAAGTCTGACCGTGGGGGGGTTACTCCGAGGATACAGGGGGGGGGGTTAAAGGGAGGCTTTCAGTTTTCTTTAAATATCTCGAAAACTGGGTTTCTGGCGAAAATACTCAATTACAAAAATAAATTTACATTAAATTTTAAAAGCCCTACATCTTTATTTTGCGCATCAATGGTTAGAATGGGAGTTGAAAAGTGAGTATTGTTTAGAAATTCCTTGCACTGAAGTGATAAAAAAAATAATAAAAATGTCAGTAACAACCATCAGAGCACCTCATGCCTATATAATAATTTTTATAAGGTAGTATTGTATGTGTTGAGAATAGTGGTGGTGTCGGGGCGGTTGGAGAACTTTCAAGCCTGTTGATGAACTTTGTCGTCATCACTTCTCCCTCACATCCGTTCCCTCACCGAGACCAATTTTCTGCTCGATCGCTGATTCTTCCCTTTCAAGTAACAGTAAAAACAATATAAATAGCATAAATATGATGGGATTTAACTTTATAAAAGCCGCGTATTTTCCATTGTATATGTTTTCAGCTCACCTGGTAACCTTATCTTTCACTGTAAAGCTAAATGGTGAGAAATTCGAATTTTAGACCAGTGATTGTTGACGAGATTTTTTAACGAGCAAGTGACGAAACCAGGCTACAGAATAATGGTGAAATACTGAATCGCGTTTAGTAGAACAAAACGAATACGGGCGTTTCTAATGATATATAGGCCCCAGACCTATAAACATTATTCAGATTCTGTTATGTTTCAATGGCCAGTGGTTAGGTACTAATGAAGACCCTTGTTTGATAAGACAGTGATGTGGAAAAGACAAACTGAGTTTATTAAGGCTGAAAGTATTCCAGAAAAGGAAGCTTTGCAAACTGTTGAAGAGCGAAAAAATTGTTCTTCGCCTTGCGGAGAAAAAAAACCACGCAGCCTCAATCGATTACAGAGACTTGAACATATTTGATGGACGTGCTATATCGGATTCTACCCTAATTCATCATTTGTTTAGAAACGAAGTGCTCTGTACTAATATTACCTCATAGAAGGAGTTCATTCGTCGACGACCAGAATCAGGAGTAACTGATGCGACAGTGATCGAAACTAATGAACATCGCATATTTTTGTCAGCCAGTGCTGACCGTAATATGTATCTGGCGCCAGTATCGTTACATGGTGCTAATGGTGTAATAGTGTACGCCGGTGAGAATGAAAACAACCAGCAAAATGAGCTGATTTTCAAACCGCTACCATTATATACCCATACCAAGCCGTTCGTTCTGAAATAGACTTCACTGTGAAATTTAAATAAGTTTATTTTGTGATGACATTTTTTCGCTGAAACTACGCAGTTTTCAGTGTTCAGAAAACGCTAAACTACCCGGCGTAACCCCACTTGTCGACTTTATGTGTTGTTTGACACTATTCCCTACCCAATAGCCAGTTCAAAACACCGTATTTTCATTTTCGCTGAACAAGTGGTCGCTTATGGAGAGGAAACAGTTGAGGGAGGAAGGGATAAACCGTTCATCGGAAATATATTTGTGCCCCCCCCCCCCAACGGTTTGCCACCACTTCATTCTTCGGCGCATGCAATACTGCAGCATAAGGAGCCAGGCATGTGAACAGCTTTCGCGAAGGTTGTTCTTCGGCATTTTTTATTGTTTTCAGTCGTGCAATAAGGAATTTCAAAATTCTCACTTTCGGCTTCTATCTTCTTGACTATTGACCGGAAAACAAGATGTGGTCACTGGCGGCGGGGAATTGTGTGGTTTGTGCAACATTGATTTTCTCTGTAACCATGGTTCAAATATTGAAGGCCCCATAGCCCCCTGTATATCCCCGCGTGACCCCGCGATCGAGACTTTGGCGTATCCCAACTGTGCCAATTTCCGCCATTTTTCTTACCTTTCTGATTGCCTGGTTCCTGTGGTCGCTCAAAATGTCGAAATCAGACGTTGAATAATGAGAATGATTGATTTCATTATAAGCAAAGCAATCAATCCATCAAGGATGTTCGCACTCGGTGATAAGTAACAAGTCGCTATGATATTTGACACCATTATTTGTTCAAAATGAGCTGAAAGAGGATTTTGTTATTCAGACACAAGAGGAGACAGGCTTTCAGCCTTGTGTTTATTTGGTCATTGGCTTTGAAAACCTGGTGTGTCACCGGCATAACCGGCAATAAATGATGACGTAATGAAAGTTTGTTAACATTTGGCATTGATCAGAGCATTTTTAGTATATATATTCGACAGTACGATATGTTGATCGGCAATTGCCATTCTACATTCTTCTGTAACATGTTGATTTTAATATTGAATTTTATGTCTGAACAACAACTCTGTTATTGGTACCAGTTTTGCTGATGATTTGAAAGAGTACATTTCGTGTTTGATTACCGAATTTTTAAATTGGCTGTTATTTTTTTTTGTCTGGTTTTCTCTTTTGTTTTTTTTAAACTTCTTATTTCTACAGCCAATCTCTGATAAAATCGGAAGTTCATCATGTTTTCGTATTTCTGATTTAGTGGTATTTTGACCTCTGGCTAGTATTTTAGTAGCTCCACAATTATTTGATTTCTCTCTCGAAGAATAAGTAAAGTCTTCGAGGCCTAATCAAATTTTATTAAATCTTCCCAGAATCAATTTAAGCGAACAGTAATTGAGCATCTATAGTGTTCGATGAGGGAATCAAATTCTGGTTTTAAATTCCTTTTTTAAAACCAATTTTATCATAAATCTCTCGAAATTTAAATTGACCTCGATTCATAACTTGATGGAAGAATGAACTTGTAACTGGACAAAACTTTGAAATCTGCATGATTCGAACTATATCTGAAATTCGTAACTAAAAAATATTGTTTTTTTTGCTTTCGTGTAACTTTTGTTGATAATGTGTTGACTCAATAAAATGCACCAAAAAATAAGTTGATCCCTGAGATGATGACACAAGGGATTGACTGGGGTATTATGAACCTTATTTAAGACACAGAATTGAATTCCATAAAATTCCTTGTTGTTCTAACAAAAAACCGAAATTTCTAACAGCTGCCTTGATGTGACCCCCACTTTATTACCGCTTTTATGACGATTTAAAAAAAAAAAAAAAACTTAGATAGAAATCTTAAAAGACGACTTTATTAATTTTAATTTAAAAATAAGAATTTTAATATTTTATTAATGCTCGACTTTTAGGCAATGTCATAAATATATTTTCGGTAAAACTTTGTTTTTTTTTTTTATCATTAACTGAAATGACGACTATATTGTTAGGCTGAAAATTCGGGTGAAATAGAAGAAATTTATATTAAAATTGAGTAAAACAATGTAATATTGATTTGTTTTTGTATATTCAAAATAACGGAGACCCTCAATATCACACTTTTGACAAATGAACACTATAATTTGTAATTTGAAACATATTCACTCCCGATAGACTGTGTTGACTCGTAGTCACATATTCGCCTATTCCTTGACATTTAACTGGCTTTGTTAGTGGAACGTAAGGAGACTTGTTCTTCCATTTTCAGACCAAACATTTAATAGATAATTTTATTGTGGCTTAAAACAATTTTGTAATAACTCTATCTTACTATTTGCTCTGTTTGTGAACGTGGGCAAGCTATGACTATAGTGCATTCATATGTTGATTCGGTATTAACCATTTTCGATGAAAACAGTTGGTCATAAATCGAAATAATAACCTTTCGAAGACTATCTTGCTGAAACTTATAACTTTCGGTGTAACGCTTGCACGAACACCAATTTATTCTTTGATTGTCAATATATGTGCCGTAATTTCATAACATGTGTTATCAAATTTTTTTAGTGCTTTAAAGATAAGGTATGACTAATTTTACCATTTATATGAATGGGAGTGCAGTATTTTGACGGTTAAACCTGCAGCAATTCAGGAAGTTTGAATAAAGAATGTTGTTTCAAATAGCAAATAACTCATTTTGACTGCAGTTCAGGAATGGTGAATGGCGATACTTTTTCGGCGGTGCCGCGGAAGGGATGGTCTTGCTGAAATATTCGACACATGTTTTTTAGTAGCGTAATGTCGACTTTGCGGCCTGTTAAAACAACAGGCAGGGGTAAAACCGTATGGCTGACATTGACCCGGTCAGTAAATTTGACGGCCGTTATTGAGCACCGAGGCCGTAAAGATTAATCTTTCTTTTGAGGAAGATGGTGGCTGACAATGAGGGTATCGAGTTGTTTCGAGTTATGTTCTGACTGCTGTGCGGGGGGCACTTTCGTTTTAGCTGCGGCATAACTTTGTTTTGTTGTTTTCAAGGCATGTCTTTCTTCTTCGATATCGTCAGATGTGGCCAAAATTTATGCCTCTGTTTTAACCAAAAAAAAGCAATATGATAATATTAACTTTCTTCAATGTTTTTAATTTGAAATGCGATAGTAGCTTTTTTTCGAACAAGCAGCGAAGTTGATGGCACGATTTTCTGATATGCATTTTATGGGACAATACTGAAGCCTGACGTAAGAATATATGAATTTCATATTGGTATTATTTGAAACGAGGAAGAACAGAGTGATGAAATCTTCACAAAGTGCTCGTACATTTTGATTTCGTGGAGTGCATTTACGCATGTGACACGAAGATGATGACAACTCAATGATTCATGGGCCTGTAGCAATCTTCAGGGTAAAACTGGGAAATCTGGCGAACTCGTTCGCCAGATCAGCTTTATTCAGACTGAATTTGTTCTTTTTTCGCTTCCGGACACAAAAAACAGTTGATTACGTGCCGTGAAAATAGATAAGAAAACTTCGGTGTTGCACAATGCGGGCGGCATGTCTTTTAAATTTTTTTTTGGCGATAATCTTCGGCATGTAATCCAAGCAATAAATTTTTTGTCAACATCAAGCAATCTGGCCGTCGTGTTTCGAGAACCAAGTAAACGTGTCAGGCAATGTATGGGCGTATGAAGGCTGGCGCTGCTTCAGGTAGAGGAAATAAGCGGAATATGGTCGCGCCAGAGAGGAAAGAAGGCAGTGAAAAATTGCATATTTGCTGATGTGAACCCATATAATATTGTTAGTTCTTTGAAAGTATTATTAACTTTTGACATTTTCGTGCGAAGAGCATGATAACATTTACAAAATAATCAGACATGATAAAAATGACGTGCGGCACTGGCGTGGAAGTCATCGTCGCAGTGATACTGAGCTGTGTCTCACTCTATCATAATAACCATTTTATAACATGTAACGAAATATTTAATAACTGAGAGGATTGCTGCCCGATCAAGAAGCAAATACAATGAAAAAATAGCCAGTATTTAGCTACAATACATAATTATGAAATAAATACATTAACTGTATCGAAAAAATTATATAGTAATTTTTTAGATGGTATACTCGTCTTCCGTAATGGTGTGAAACAAAGCCTATTTCATTTCATTTCGAGCGTAACTTCTTGACCGGGAAAACTGCCAATATAAAAAATATTGAAATCAAAATTATGTATTAAAAATCTATTAACCTTCACATGGTCTCCTTTTGTATCGTCGAAGATAATTCTTCCTTTAGTGTATATTACAGGCTGATGAAAACTTTTGTTCATTTCATTTCTAAAGATTTTGTATTTTCCAGAGATTATCAGAAGTAACATGCTTTGTTCATTCTGTTAGTATTGTTTTTATTACTTTGATTGCATTTTCGCACTAAAAATATGCACTGTTTATGAGCATTGTCAAATATTGTTTGATGTTAAATATCGATAACATTTCATTTTACTTGCAATTTGCTGTTAAGTGAATAATTATAATAACAACTTTGCTGAAAGGCTCTATGAATATGTATCAAAAAATAGTTGTATCACTTCCAACAACTCACTGCCCTGTGTTATACTTTATTGAAATGGATAAAAAATATCGGCTTCATTCATTAGATAATCTTTTTCTCGAAAATGACAGAAAGAATAACTTTTAATCTGGTTAAGTATGCTTTGATTCGCTATAACTGTAATCTAAAATGCTTCTGTTAAAACTCTTAAAGACGAACGAACCAATTGTTTGTTTCTTTCCTCTTTCTTTTGCGCTACACTATTTTATTGAGATGAAAATGTTTTGAAAATAAATATTAAGCCACTATTTACAAGCTCAGCCGAGTTATGTAAAAAACTCTTGACACTCGCTTTAAATAAAACTTTTATTGATAATAATTTGGTGCGAACTAATGTAATGTTAACACTGTCAGTCTGAAGCTTATAAAATCCCCAATCAATGACTCCCATCTAAGAAGGCCACTGTTTCAGTGCTGGAAGCGACAGAAACTGATAAAGATTAAGCAGTGTCAAAACATGATTAAAATAACTGAATCGTAGGGAAATTGTACTGAAAAGGCTGATTATGTATCTTTGATGTATACAGTGTAAATATGATGAATATTTTTCTGATACATGTTCGTCATTAAGGTTAAAGAACGAGAATATGTTTTAGAGTAAACTTAAGACTCACGTAACAGGAGATTTATGACTTTGCAAAAATCTGCTCTCTTTTATAGTCAGTATTATTATGATAATTCGAAGATCTCAAATAACATATTTTCAATATATAAAATAGACCCGTTTTCAGAATCACTAAAAAAAAAAAAATGTCTATTCTAAACATTGCGCTTTTGTAATCAATGCATTAATCAAAACTTTGCTTTACTAAATTCATATTGATTACTTATTTCTTTTCAAAACAAGACATCTTTGACAAATGACTTTCAGTATGTTCTTCATGATAACGAAAAGAAAGGCTGAGCGCTCATTAAAATTCCATTTCAGCACATATTTCTTAAGTCTTTGAGAATAATATTTATGTATTATGACTTTAGTCGAAATCTCAAATCACTGTTATTCTGTTTGAACATATGTCTTTGAAACACTGTTGGTGGCGTGACTGTAAATGAAATATTTTACAAAAATCTATACGTAATCGCTTTTCATAAAGGGCAGTTCTTCTCTTAGTGATAATTCGTACTTTTATGTTGTTGCTGAAGGCCTTAAGCAAAATTATATTATTTGCAAACTGAGATGACAGAATTCTTTCACTTTTATGTATTCACTACCAAATGCATTTTGCTTAACTCTTGGTTTTTATTATATGTGACTTATTGTTTTCGAAAGTGATTCTTAAATGCGAGGCCAGATCGAATGACATCAAAACACGTACCTAGGCCCCGGCAACTTTAGAACTGAGCATTATTTTCAAGGCTGAGCTTTCATTTACAGGTTTGTGATGGCTCATTCAGAGTAAATCAGTGATTAAAACAAAACTAATTTCAAGAGCATCATTAGTAGAGCCACTGCGATTTAAATTCGCGTGCGAATCATTGACTGGTTGTTTAAAGGTCGGCAGTCGAGTAGCTGTGCTAATGTTTGGTTATTATCATAAAGTTTTGTAATTATTTTATTATTTTGTTGTTTACAGTACTTGTGTTTTAATGTTCCACGTTTTTTATGGCAATATACCAAACCAACTTTTCTGGCTACTCGACAAGTAAGGACACACACTTTCAATTTGTCATATATCGTTATTTAAGACGCTATAGCCCGCTCAAACAAAATCGGCAAGAAAATATCTGGTTTTTTGAGTGATAGTGATTCCAAACTTTGGTATAGATACAGAGAGCAATCCCTGTTCTATGAACTAGTGATATCTACCAAATATTTGAGCTGGCTGTCTGAAATAGTAACAATAATATTGTTTTGGTTTCTTTCTCACTTTGCATTCAGTGCTTGCGAGTTTGTATTCAAATAGTGCATTATTTCTTATTTTCGGGAAATAAGAAGATCTAACCAGAAGCAATCCTGTTTCTGAGTTCTGAAATAATAGAAGACAAAGCCTGCCGAACAGAAGCAATTTTGACATGATTCATTAGCTTCAGGAAACGAAGTAGATTGCTCATTGATTTTTTTAATGTTTTCTGTCGTTCACGATTACTATAAACCAATCATAATCGACCCTTTGACACTCTATATCAGGTAAAGGAGACAATTTTTAATGAACTGCTATAAATTTTGAATGTTTTCTCTCGGCAAAAAATGCGTACTATCTGCGAGTAGGTTTATATTACATGCACTCTAATCGGCACAATTATGCATGCTTAAAATGTATGGTAAGGCTGAATGACAAGAAACGTACGTTAGAGGCATGAATATGTATTTTTAATGTATATTTTTTAAGTAACACAAAGAATGATGATATTGTAAACCACTTCCCCAACTATTTAAAGATTTACTAATTATTCTTTTCGTCAAAAGTGGACGAAGTAGCGGTAAGCAAAGTATCATGGTATATATGAACCACTGGTAAATTTTAAAGTAACTATTATGATGTAACTTCAGAAACTGCACAATAACAAAAATAGGAAATATCATATTTATTTATTCGGCTTTAATATTTAAGCCATTTGGCAATGACATAACAAAAGACCTGTCACTGAATGTGCCCGGGCCTCTTCGTGAGCTATTTGTTCAAGGAAGACTCATCTTCAAATATTTACAGACATTCATCATTGGCGATAGTATATTTGAATGAATTTTTTGTACGTAATTTCATGACATAATCCTGTCGCATTACTGCATCGGCTATAAAACGAATATTTTAAATAAAGTAAATTCATTTTCGATACGTATTTCTGGTATAATGATATTTAAATTCTGACAAGACAAAATAATATATTATATTCATCACTATGTCTTTTACTGATTCATGTCAGTATCTTTTTCACTGATTTGTGTTAAAAACTTTGTTATTTATTTTCTTGTTTTATTTTGCCTTGTGCTACAGCTTCTGCAAAAGATGATGTGCAGCTGATGATAACCGGCTGTTGTTGTGATAGTAGCAGACCCACATTGTTCAGCTGCCATAGATGCTCCGTCTGATGACGGTTGGCGTCATTTATGCTGATGAAAATTTGACGTCGTCAAGCATTTTCGTGAATGACACTGTTACTCTGAAACTTCGATAGCCTGTCTTTGACCAGGGTGAGGACGCTCTCGCCTTTGCAATGAGCCAGCAGTCATCATTGATTTTCAGAACCGCACAACATCTGAAGACTCATAGCTTTCTATTATATCTGATTTGGTTGATGACCCAACACAGTCGGACTCAATCTGCTGCGACACCCTTGACGTGATAGCGGGCATGTTGCTGCGTTTTTGACGAATCAAGCATGAAACAGATATGCCGTCGATTGCCAACTCAAGGCAATGTGTTTATTTTGGGCATTTGCTCGTTTGATGAGAATGCTGGCACCCCATGAAAGTTTTCGAACTTCATCGAAGCTGATGGGGCACCTGCGAGCTTCGCTGGCGCATCAACTATTGAAATCTCTCGGATATACTGAAATGTTGAACCCGACTCGCTGTTATCCCCATGCTTTACTGGTTGCTCATATTCTGCTGATATTGCTCCAATCTGCCGAATTCACTTTCGTACTACTGGCATTTGTGTACGTATCGGCATTATGCCCAGACTTTAAAGATGACGGCTTTCAATCGGGATAGTACACCGTCGCTGCATTGATCTTACAAATCGCTTATTTTTTGCTTTGTTGAATAAAACACTTTTGCCGCCTCAGCCAAGTACGTAGAAAGTGAAAGATCGAAAAGACTAAAACAAACAACTGGCTGAAGAAGAAAATAATTTTAAAATCAAAAGAAAATCTGTTCAATTCTCCGGCAAATGAGCTTGTCTGTTGTAATGAGCTGTCAGAACATGAAACTGACACATTCAATCGCATGAACAAAAAACAATTAGTAAGGTAAAATAAGTACCTTGGTGTAAAATTGATGAAAAGTTTTGGGTGAAAAAGATATTTATTATTTCATGTTTTTTCATCAGTTAACTCATATTTTCAGAGGCTTTTGTTGTGTTCAAATTTGAAATGTCTTCAGCTCTGCTCATACTTTTAAATATAACCAGGTTAATTTGCAGAAGCCAGATGCGTGCGTACCAGTTATTCATTGAAGGTCTGGAACAGCGAAGTCATGAAGGTCGCCAATTTTCTTTTGGAAAATGACAGTAATGATTAGTGTGCTTCTGGAGTGTTTCAAAACCAAGCGCAAGGCGGGCGCTATCAAACTCGCCAGCGTCGTGCGCAACTGAGCATTAAAACTAATTAGCGAATGCGCGGACGCACGAAATTTTGTTTTCAATATCTTCAACAGTCGACAAGAATGGGTTTCAACTTTGCAGTACATTAATTCGGTCGGCTATTCATGACA